>OY723387.1:7087194-7127194 GCA_963210295.1 Ophion ellenae | reverse complement strand
TACACATCTATTTAGTATGAATATCAAGCTGTTAGAAAATGTATATTCTTTTTTTCGATGTACAAAATCGCCGACTACTCGAAACTTCTCGAAACAGCTTTTTTCCAATTTGCGTGACAAATAACTGCAACGATTTTCACTCGATTTACTTCAAATTTAAAAGTGATGTTCCTAATTGTATTTCGCAGAGAAGTACGTACGGAATTTTTGATTAATCGAAGACATTTCATTTTATCAGCAGTTTATGAGCAATTATAACGAAATTTTTCACTTAAAATTCATTTCTTAAGTTCAAATACCTACAACTTTTGAACAAAACAATATTTTTTAAATTCCGTACGTACTCCTCTAGGTATTTTAATGTAGATTGACGAGAATTTTTGTTTTTTGTTTTAGGTAAAAAATTGTGGATGCCAAATGTCACGCCGCGGAGCGCCTAAAAAAAGATAACAAAAGAAAATATTAGTATTCGGCCATTTTTTACATCGAAAAAAAAATTGTATTTTTTCTAACAGCTGGATATTCATACTAATTAGATGTGTAATTAATTTTATGAGTGAATCACTTTGTCATACGAAAAAAAAAATTGTTAAATTCGCACATGATTTTATACCCGTTACTGTGGCCTAACCCCTTAATATACCTTCAGTGATACTCAAACTAGAATGAAAAGCAATAAAAGTGATTGTTTTGATTAAAAGTATACTTTATTCACAACAAACACACTTTATCACTTTGTACACATAATTAACAGTACCTGGACTTAGTAGAACTTTACTTCAATCGGCTGAAAACACCTATCTCAACTAACCCCAGGCACTGTTTCGATTGACCCCGACACAGGGTCAAATGAAACGTTTTCCGAGGGCTTCTAAATAGCTTCTAAGTTAAGGGCATATAAGAAGCAAAATCAATGATGCTATCACATAGCCACATATTCTAGCTATAATTATCAAAAAGATAGGGTATAAATTATCATTAAGGCCCATTATCAAAAAGATAGGGTATAAAATGAAGTCACACTAACCGATTTTCTTGAAAACGTTGACCCCAGTCTACCCTAGACTTTGTACGTATCCAAAAATGCAAGCGAGGGCACGGGATTGGGGCTCATTATTTTTTTTCAATATTAGGTGCATTCATTGCACCTAACGTGCAACAAAACGTCATGAACGAAGCTTAGACATATGGTAAACAAACCGCTTTGACACATCAGCGATTTTGTTTTTGCGTCGTATACTTTTGGTTGTGTGAAAATGTCTGATTTTGTGCCAAATAATCGTCATTTGCGGGAAGTGTTGGTTTTCTTCTTTCATTCGAAGAAAACGGCGGCTGAAGCGCATCGAGAACTCCAAAAAGTTTACGGAGATGGTGCTCTAAGTGAAACAACGTGCGGTGATTGGTTCCGTCGCTTCAAAGACGATGATTTCGATGTTGACGACCGTTCACGTGAAGGAAGGCCAAAAATCTTCGAAGACGCTGAATTGGAGGCATTGCTCGATGAGGATCCGTGCCAAACGCAAAAAGAGCTTCCTTCAGCATTAGGATTTACCCGCCAAACCATTTCCAAGCGATTGCATGCGTTGGGAATGATTCAAAAACAAGGAACTTGAGTTCCTCATGATTTGAAGCCGAAAGACGTTGAGCGTCGTTTTTTCGCCTGTGAACAACTGCTCCAGCGGCAAAAAGAGGAAGGGTTGTCTTCATCGCATCGTTACGGGTGATGAAAAATGCATTCATTACAGCAACCCAAAGAGAACAAAATCATGGGGACTGCCCGCTCATGCTTCTACGTCGTCGGCTCGGCCGAATAGTCACGCTGTGAAGGTTTAGCTGTGTATTTGGTGGGACCAGGGCGGTGTTATTTATTATGAGCTGTTGAAACCGAACGAAACCATCACTGGGGAACGGTATCGAACTCAATTGATGCGATCGAGCCGAGCACTGCGCGAAAAGCGGCCACAATACGAGCAGAGGCACGAAAAAGTGATTTTACAGCATGACAATGCTCGGCCTCACATTGCCAAACCCGTTGAAACCTACTTAGAAACGCTCAAATGGGAAGTCCTACCCCACCCGCCATATTCCCCAGATATTGCGCCGTCCGATTATTACTTGTTCCGTTCGATGGCACATGGTCTGGCTAATCAGCAGTTCCGCTCATATGAAGACATCTCAAAATGGCTCGATTCGTGGATAGCCTCAAAATACGAACACTTCTACCGTGACGGTATTCGAGCTCTGCCAGAAAGATGGGAAAAAGTTGTCGCTAGCGATGGGCAATATTTTAAATGATTCATTTGTAACCATTTTTTCACAATAAAGTGGCATTTTCATAAAAAAAAAAAACAGCGAGAACTTAGTTGCGCACCTAATAATAATCGACAAAATCTTAAAAAATAAAAATGTATGCAGTTGGATAAAATAAAATGTTTTGGGAAATTCGATGAAAAAATTGCCGAAAAAATAATTATAAAACTCAATGGGAATTGTGTGCGAATGTCAAAAAAGTATCATTAATCATTAATAAGTGAATTATACGTTTCGAGAATTTCCAACAGCACCGCAAAAATCGTGATATTTCATTATCGTCGTACCCCTGGTGACTAGGCAACCCGGCGTACGTCCGTGCACTCAGGTCATCAAGAAACTGAACCGTGCGAACTTCGCGTGAGTCATGTGCGCCCGAGCCAAGAAATCTTCCAAAAATCCATTGTGAAATGAAAATTTAAGGTCCCTCGAATTCTTGGCCTGTTATATGAAACAATAATTCTTTAAAAAATGATTCGAAGCCATAATTTAAGGTGTCTCGAATTCACGTCTGGCCACTAAAGTATTCAGTAAATGTCAGCCATTTTTTATAGTAATGAAATTCCTTCGTCTAAAATCTAAAAAAATCGACGCGCAAATATTTGTTTTATTTGCTACATTACGAATTTTTTCTATACCAACTTCAAAACATATCTACATAGAAACATTTCCATTGAAACAATTATCTTATTGTCACTTTTAATCGTGATAAATATTAATACGATATCAACATCAATATTGATGGATCGTAATTTAATAATTTATTAACGACAAAGCTTGATAAGATAACAAGAATCGATTGAGCGAAAATCATATCCTCTCTATCAAGATGAAATAATAACAATCGTTATAGAATCCATGCAAAAGCAATTGGTATTCGCATGATTTTTCTTCTACATTCCGAAAAAAACACCCACAATCTGTCAAAAAAATCGTGAAAAAAACACCAGTCTAGAAAAAATTCCCTAACTTCGAAAACCGAATTTCTCAATAGAAGCCTTAAATGGAGTTGAATCGACACACAAAAAATTCAAATTTTCAGGCATAAACACACTGCTCTTTTTAAATATTTCTATTCTAAGGCAATTTAAATAATTCAATTTCTTTAATGTAACGATTAAAATTTAAAAAATTGAATACTGCCCACGTCGAGTACATTTCCTCTTCGCAGATCACTAGTCCGATCAGGCCCAATATTTTTCTTATTTTCATTCACCATTAACGCATCATTAAGGCCTTAGGCCACACTACAGGTCGAAAAAATAGGCTTTTTGGGGATTTTTTTTTTCAGAAAAACTACAAAATACATCGAGCTGACAAAAAGGGTGTTTATCATACATATCAATGACGGTATAGTATCATTTTTTGAAGCGATTAATTTTTAAATGGCGGCTGTGCAACGTTTATCTTAAAACTGCATTTTTTTAAGTTGACCGGAAACATAACTCAAATAATTTTCGACCGATTCACTTGGAATGTTGAATATATCTTGAAACTACATTGTCTATGGAAGTACGTAGGATTTTCTTTTTATATTGCATACTTCATTTGTTATTAGAGATTTTATAGGCAAATTTTAAAAAAGTGAAAAATTTGCCTAAAAAATCGTCAGATAATTGTTAATAACAAATGAACTATGCAATATAAAAAAAATCCTACGTACTTCCATCGACAATGTATTTTTCAAGATATATTGAACATTTCAAGTGAATCGGTTGAAAATTGTCTGAGTTGAGTTTCCGGCCAACTTAAAAAATGCAGTTTTGAGATAAACGCTGCGCAGCCGCCATTTTAAAATTAATCGCTTCAAAAAAATGATTGTATACAGTCACTGATATGTATGATAAACACCCTTTTTTGTAATCTCGATTTATTTTGTAGGTTTTCTGAAAAAACAAATCCCCAAAAAGCCCATTTTTTCGGCCTCTAGAGTGGCCTAACCCCTTAAGTATATCCTAAGCTCTGTCTTACCGTCTCCCCTTAGCTCTATCAATGTCTCGAGCGCACTGCCAAAATTCCACATAAAGTACCGCAGAGATTTTTCACAAAACGTGATCACATTCCACTCGCGAATGTGCGCCAAAAAAAATCGCGAAACGAGTTACGAGCTCTCCCGAGATAACGAGAAGAAAAAAAAACTACGTCATGATACGATCTTTCGATCGATAAAATTGACGAGCCCGTAATCGCCGAATATCGGGACGAACATACGCTCGCGTATCGCGTCGTGCCCGAGATATTCGTGTGTCTCGATCACTGGCACTTGCACCACCTCCATTTGAACTCGGGTTCAGTCGGATGAGAACTTACTGCCACAGACTGACTAACTTCTAAACGCGAAAATGTGTCAAGAAAGAAGAGAGAGAGAGAGAGAGAAGAGAGGAGAGAGAGAGAGAAGAGAGAGAGAGAGAGAGAGAGAGAGAGAGAGAGAGAGAGAGAGAGAGAGAGAGAGAGAGAGAGAGAGAGAGAGAGAGAGAGAGAGAGAGAGAGAGAGAGAGAGAGAGAGAGAGAGAGAGAGAGAGAGAGAGAGAGAGAGAGAGAGAGAGAGAGACTTATTGCACACGATCGTAATAGGACAGGGAATTTTTCGCGCACACGTTAAGTTTAGAGTACTGGTTAAAAATAAATCTTCTTGGTCGATCCGTTTGCTCCACCCCAACCGAATGTTACGATCTCGCTGTTTCCCTCTTCCTTGCACGGTCTTGCGCGTACCACTTACTCTTTTGCTTCTTCGGCTCTGTTCTACTCTCGCGTCACTCAACTTCGTTATACAGGGTGTTAGGAAGATCGATGCAAAGTAGGATTTTTGGAAAATTTTCCACAATTAGGTACTAACTCGTTTACCTCTTACATTAATGCTATTTTTTTCAAATAGCATTAACGTAAAAGGTATTTGTTGACAAGTTTTCAATCATTCAACACCTCCCATTAAGTTAGTTCTGTGAATACAGATGATTGTATTGGTGTTTGTCGATTGAATACGCATTAAGGGGTTAGGCCACAGTAACGGGTATAAAATCATGTGCGAATTTAACAATTTTTTACGTATGACGAAGTGATTCACTCATAAAATTAATTACACATCTATTTAGTATGAATATCAAGCTATTAGAAATTTTTTCGCTCGATTTACTTCGAATTTCAAAGTTACGATACTAATTGCATTTCGCAGAGAAGTACGTACGGAATTTCTGATTAATCGAAAACTTTTCATTTTATGAGCAGTTATGACAAAATTTTTCACTGAAAATTCATTTCTTAAGTTCAAATACCTACTACTTGTGAATAAAACCATATTTTTCAAATTCCGCACGTACTTCTCTAGGTATTTTAATGTAGATTGACGAGAATTTTTGTTTTTTGTTCTAGGTAAAAAATTGTGGAAATGTCACGCCGCCGAGCGCTTAAAAAAATATAACAAAACAAAATATTAGTAGTCAGCCATTTTGTACATCGAAAAAAATCAATATATTTTGTAACTTGATATTTATACTCAATAGATGTGTAATTAATTTGATGAGTAAATCACTTTATCATACGAAAAAAAAATTGTTAAATTCGCACATGATTATATACCCGTTACTGTGGCCTAACCCCTTAAGCTAGGACGCACATAAGTTTTTAGTTACCAATCATTGTCTGTTTGAACATTATGAACGGGTTAGTAATTTTGGATAATTTTCCATAAATCATACTTATCATGATAACTCGAAATCCTTAGAAAGGAAAATACTGCAATTTTACAAATTAGCAATTACCATTTCTACAAATGATAACTTTTTTCCCCGGTTTTTTCCAAAATACTCTTGGTTATTTGTCCATCTAGAAAAGTCGCATTTTTAACCTCAAATTTTAAGGAAACTGTATGAAAAAAGATCTAATGCAGAACTTTCATACGAACCAATTCGAACATCTGACTTTGATAGCCTGCGGTGCAAAACAAATGTACTACCCATATCCTGAAAATTACTTTGTAAAGTTGCTTAGTTGTCGATTCATATCATTTGTCGAAATGGCATGCGAAAAACTAACAGGTGATCTTGTAAAAAGTAACATGAAACCCAAAATCTCGAAAACCGTGGGAAATTTACCAAACTGAAATTCCAGCACAGGAGGACATGATCTGACCTATCGACAGTTGCAGAATTAGCCATTCGCAACAGGACACCCTGTATATGTGAGTGATAAGTATGGAGAACACGTGCGTCGACAGCTGGCATGAAAATCCAGAGACTCGCTATGTCGACAACGCACTCGTGAGGAGTATCATCGACTCTTGATGGAATTTCTACAGTACATTGGTAGTTGATGTGGTAATGAGATTGGAAACGTTGAAACTAACCCCTATACGGTACGCACACACATGTACAAGCTGAGCATTATAAGGTAGCCATTCGTTTTTTGAGGGTCCGAAAAAATATAGCGTTTTTCTATGAGTATTAGTTGCCAGAAAAAAAGAGCATTCTAAGGAAAAATAAAAATTCTATGTGGGGTTCAGCGGAATGAAGATGATTCAATTTCGAAACACTCCTGAAAATCTTCCTTTTTTTTGTTATGGAAAGCGAATTCGTTTTATCGACTGGGAAATGCATCTTCGTTGATTTTTGACCCAATGACGGGATGCGTGAAATAATAATAGTTCAAGCGTGGGTTTGGATTTATTATTTGAATTTCATTATCCGCTGTGCTCGAAGTGGAATTTTAATTCCTTCCAGAATGTTCGATATGACAGAATAGCTAATATGAAATACGCACACACATATGTGTGTGTGTATATATATATATATATATATATATATATATATATATATATATATATATATATATATATATATATATATATATATATATATATATATATATATATATATTAAGGTGATTCATTTCAGGGCAACTGTTTTTTTACCCATCGTGCCCGAAAACCTTTAGTTGGTACCCAAAAACGAACTTTCGTGAGAGGGGGGTGTTGTCAAAAAATATTTAGAGGTCGCGAATCAAAATTGAATGTTTCCCATTTGATTAACATTGAAAAAAATGTTTTTCTCATTATTAGTGTTACCATTCCGCGAATTTTGATATCGCGATATTTTCCAAGTGGGTTCTCATAGGAAATATGATACTCCACAATAAAGTTCATTGAGCCATGGCCGTAAATTCAACCGTTTCAGCGGCATCATTATTTCAAGTGAATATTGTGCAAAATATCTATTCAAACGGCTGTAACGCCTAAGCTATTAGATATATCGAAAACAATTCAGATGAGAACTTTGTAGAGAAAGTAATTTGCTACAAAAAAGTCTTATAAGCCGAGCCCGAAAATTCAACTCTTTCTCAGCTATAGGTGGATGAAGTAAAAAAAATAGATCTCTTTTTAAACAAAAAAATCTATTTATTTTACTTTATCCACCTATAGCTGAGAAAGAGTTGAATTTACGGGCTCGGCTTATAAGACTGTTTTAGCAAATTACTTTCTCTACACAGTTCTTGTTTGATTTTTTTTTCTCGATATATCTAATAGCTTAGGCGTTACAGCCGTTTGAATAGATATTTTCATACAATATTCACTTGACAATATTTTTTGACAACACCCCCCCTTTCACGAAACTTCGTTTTTGGGTACCGACTAAAGGTTTACGGGCACGATGGGTCAGAAAAAAAGTTACCCTGAAACGAATCACCCCAATATATATATATGTGTGTGTGTGTGTGTGTGTGTGTGTGTGTGTGTGTGTGTGTGTGTGTGTGTGTGTGTGTGTGTGTGTGTGTGTGTGTGTGTGTGTGTGTGTGTGTGTGTGTGTGTGTGTGTGTGTGTGTGTGTGTGTGTGTGTGTGTGTGTGTGTGTGTGTGTGTGTGTGTGTGTGTGTGTGTGTGTGTGTGTGTGTGTGTGTGTGTGTGTGTGTGTGTGTGTGTGTGTGTGTGTGTGTGTGTGTGTGTGTGTGTGTGTGTGTGTGTGTGTGTGTGTGTGTGTGTGTGTGTGTGTGTGTGTGTGTGTGTGTGTGTGTGTGTGTGTGTGTGTGTGTGTGTGTGTGTGTGTGTGTGTGTGTGTGTGTGTGTGTGTGTGTGTGTGTGTGTGTGTGTGTGTGTGTGTGTGTGTGTGTGTGTGTGTGTGTGTGTGTGTGTGTGTGTGTGTGTGTGTGTGTGTGTGTGTGTGTGTGTGTGTGTGTGTGTGTGTGTGTGTGTGTGTGTGTGTGTGTGTGTGTGTGTGTGTGTGTGTGTGTGTGTGTGTGTGTGTGTGTGTGTGTGTGTGTGTGTGTGTGTGTGTGTGTGTGTGTGTGTGTGTGTGTGTGTGTGTGTGTGTGTGTGTGTGTGTGTGTGTGTGTGTGTGTGTGTGTGTGTGTGTGTGTGTGTGTGTGTGTGTGTGTGTGTGTGTGTGTGTGTGTGTGTGTGTGTGTGTGTGTGTGTGTGTGTGTGTGTGTGTGTGTGTGTGTGTGTGTGTGTGTGTGTGTGTGTGTGTGTGTGTGTGTGTGTGTGTGTGTGTGTGTGTGTGTGTGTGTGTGTGTGTGTGTGTGTGTGTGTGTGTGTGTGTGTGTGTGTGTGTGTGTGTGTGTGTGTGTGTGTGTGTGTGTGTGTGTGTGTGTGTGTGTGTGTGTGTGTGTGTGTGTGTGTGTGTGTGTGTGTGTGTGTGTGTGTGTGTGTGTGTGTGTGTGTGTGTGTGTGTGTGTGTGTGTGTGTGTGTGTGTGTGTGTGTGTGTGTGTGTGTGTGTGTGTGTGTGTGTGTGTGTGTGTGTGTGTGTGTGTGTGTGTGTGTGTGTGTGTGTGTGTGTGTGTGTGTGTGTGTGTGTGTGTGTGTGTGTGTGTGTGTGTGTGTGTGTGTGTGTGTGTGTGTGTGTGTGTGTGTGTGTGTGTGTGTGTGTGTGTGTGTGTGTGTGTGTGTGTGTGTGTGTGTGTGTGTGTGTGTGTGTGTGTGTGTGTGTGTGTGTGTGTGTGTGTGTGTGTGTGTGTGTGTGTGTGTGTGTGTGTGTGTGTGTGTGTGTGTGTGTGTGTGTGTGTGTGTGTGTGTGTGTGTGTGTGTGTGTGTGTGTGTGTGTGTGTGTGTGTGTGTGTGTGTGTGTGTGTGTGTGTGTGTGTGTGTGTGTGTGTGTGTGTGTGTGTGTGTGTGTGTGTGTGTGTGTGTGTGTGTGTGTGTGTGTGTGTGTGTGTGTGTGTGTGTAGCATGCTTGACAACTGGACTTAACAATGCGTGAGTACGAATAAAATGTTTTTGCCAAAATTAATTCTTGCTACAGTCAAGAGCGAAGATTATATCATGCGAAAGAATTCCGAATCCAATTTTCCTGTACGTACGGATATTGTGTGGTCAATTCTATTTTGGCACATTTTCCAAACATAAAATTGTAGATTCGAAGGAAATAAGAGGATGCAGGCTTTGGTGTGCAAATAACGTTCGAACAGGATACAAAGTTGGTGATCAATCGATCGTAAATACGATTAAATTCATTGTCATGAAGTATATTAAAGTAAATCATAGTAAAGTATTTATTTTACTGTAATTTACTTTAGACATTATAGTCACTTTGAGGGGTTATGCCTAGTTGTAAAATTCGAAAAATCACTTTTTTTCAAAACCAATGTATTTTGATAGGATATCATCTCATACATGTTTCCTGAAAATTTCGAGGTGATGGGATTAAAATTAACAGGTTTATAGGCTGTTATGTTGACGCCCGTCGGAACGCTCGGAGCGTTGTTCGGAACTTTGAACGCTTTTTTCTCGAAACTTCGTTTTCAAAATGGGTAAGCGAAATATCTAAAAAAAACTGCTGCATCGATCTTTCGGAATTTTTTAGAACTTTTTCTGCATGTAAAAATGTATTATTTGATCAAAGGATTTTTTTTACGTATACTTTCGATTTGAGGAACGAAAATGCCCATTTTTTTGCAAAAATCTGATACACTGATGAGATTTGTTTGATTTTTTGATATTAGATAACCTGGTCCAGAGGGGCATTGCCACCGCAAAAGACGTTTCGAGACGTCGGCCGTAAATCGATTATAATTGAATATTTTTACACGAAAAAATTGCAGAGTGTTCGTCAGATGATACTTTTTCAAATGCTTAATTTTTGTAGAAATTTATCATAGCGATTTTCTTTAAAAGATCCAAAAATGAGCTGTTTTTAACTGTTACAACTCGGCATAATCCGTCAATTTACTATATGATAATAAGTGTAATCTATTTACCATGATCATATAATTGTTTCACCACCTTTATGTGAAAATGTACTTCCATTAATTTTGTTACTAAGTAAATTCATTATATAAAGTTGGGGAACCGTAAATACGATTTAATTTATTATTATCAATTAAATTTAGGTAAATTTATCATAATATAAATATACGTTTTGACACTCACCTGTTTGCCTTTTGCAATATTTGCTCCACCCTTTACGCGTTCAACTGCAATTCCTTGGGCGTTGGTCTATTCCGTTTTCATTTAAAAACAATCACCATAGGAATTTTTTTTTAATGCACTCACTCATTGTCACTGATTCGAGAGTTTCGGAGTTCGAGACCGTTCTCTCTCTCTCTCTCTCTCTCTCTCTCTCTCTCTCTCTCTCTCTCTCTCTCTCTCTCTCTCTCTCTCTCTCCACTACAAAATAAGGTAAAACGTTGAATATTCAAGAAAATAATTCGTGAATGTATACGCAATTTAATTCGATGCCTTTTCGATACAACGTATGTGTCCTGGATAATCGGACGTCTAAAGGCCCTCTCGTAATTGAATTTTAAAAACTATCTAGGATTAAAAAAACCTTAATCGTAATTAAAAGAAGTGACTGGAAGTAAAAAAACTGATCGTAATTGAAAAAAAAGCGAAATCGACAAAAATGACTAGAATTAAGAAAACCTTGATCGTAATTGAAAAAAAGTCACTAGGAGTGAAAAAACCTTGATCGTAGTAGAAAAAAACGTAATAAAAAACGTAATAAAAATGAAATTGTAAGAAAAGTAACTAGGAGTAAAAGAAAAGTGTCTGGAAGTGAAAAAACTCATCGTAATTGAAAATAAAAACGAAATTGAAAAAAAAAGTGACTAGGAGTGAAAAAATCTTGATCGAAATTGAAAAAAAGTAACGGAGTAAACAAACCTTTATCGTAATTGAAAAACGTGACTGGAAGTAAGAAAATCTTTATCGTAATTGAACAAAAATGAAATTTAAAAAAAGTAACCAGGAGTAAAAAAAACTTGATAGTAATTGAATAAAAACGGAATTGAAAAAAAGTAACTAGGAGTTAAAAAACCTTGATGATCTTCCCCCCGTCACGGCTTACATTGCTGGGTATCGCGTTTGATGGTAATTCTCGTTGGACTCACGACTCGCGGACCTGTCTCTCATTAACCTCACGAATTCGTCAACCAGAAGCGTTTTTTTTGTTATCCCTGTCTCCAGACTGTGCACCGCTCGTCTCGGCGACGAGATTAGATAAGAGCCCCATATAGTCGGGGCCGTCACGAGAACGTACGAAAAGTCATGTGGCACTGCTCTTATTTTATCTTTGGGAATTGGCCATTAAAGGTGAAACGCCGGAGTGGCAATTATTCATTTAAAAACGTATTCTCTTCTTCATTTTCTCCATTTATTATTCCCGTCGAACCTTGCATTCGTAAAACGTGCAAAATCATAAAAATTTGTCGCTCGTCTGCATTTTTCTTCACGCGTGCAGCAAGGATCTCGCTTCCAAAATTTATTGTTTAACGACTGGATGAGCAACGGCTTTTGCACCGACAAAGCGAGCCGCAATTTCGTCGTGCAGCGCCAATTGAAAGGTTAAAAAATTATTTTTCAATTAAAAATGAACCCTGAACGTCTCATCGTAAAAAAGCGTTCAAAGGACTTTTCTCCTGGCTCGTCATCTTTTGTTCGTTTATTCTGCCCTCCTCCCCCCCCCCCCCCCCCCCAATCTTTTGATAAAACGGGTCCAAGACGAAAAATTTGCGTGACAGGTTCATCGAGGCAAGTTGAGGTTGCCAACACTCCGGGACCAATATGCTGCGGGATTAAAAAATTGCGCGCTCAATCCCTGACGCGAGACGGCACGAATGACGCCGAGAACTGGACTGCGATTGACGTTGAAGATTTTCGTGTCGATCTCGGAGGTCCAATAGTACACGAATTATTACAATTCGTGATAATAAATCGAGGAACAAAAAACTCAACGAAAAAGTGGTTGACATCCGTCGTATTGGCTTGTCCACGAGTGTTTGATACCAATTAATATTTATTATTGAGAAAAAAATAATCGAAGTGAAACAAAAACAATCTCGGTCGCTCGTAGACTCGAGGCCATTTGTATTTTTCTGCAATGACAAAACGCGTATGCAAATGTAATGTAGCGGAATGGTCACGAGAGCTTTACGATAATTCGTTCGATACATCTCCTATCGCACTTATTGCACTCAAAGGACAACGAAAATGGATCTGCGTTTGTCGAAGTCGAAAACGAAGATCGTATGTGCTACGGAGCAAAAAATGCCTATTAAAAATTAAACAGCTCACTTTTTGTGACTTTTTAAATTTATTTTTCAACCCCAAACAAACAAACTCTTATGATGTATAAATATTTGATTATTCATTTATTTTTTTGAATTCTTGTCAGTAAAAATGCAAAGTCGAATTAACAAAAAAGTATGAAATACATTCAACTGTATATATCTACTTATATATATTTTTTATTTTTTTAAAATATACATATTAAACATTACAAACTATTACAGCAACATTTTCACTTTATAGAGAATTTTTTAACAATTAAAAAGGCCTGTATTTATTTATGTGAATTTATATATATATATTAGAGTGGCCCAAATTTGAGCTTAATTTTTTTTCCTTTTTCTCCCCTTCCAATTATCTTCTTTGAAGAGAAAAAAAATTGTCACGAAATCTGCGAGCGGTCAGAAAATATTTAGAGATCGCTCAAGCCTCCCAAAAATTCACATTTTCATTTAAAAAATCGATTTTTTTTGCTTTTATATCTCACCCATGAATTTCACGCTTTATAATTTTTAAATTAACCTCGCGAAAGCTCCAGCCGGTCAATGAATATTTAGTGGTCGCTCAAGAGCTTCGAAATGTCCGATTCTCGGCACTTCTCGACAATTGGAAATTTCGAAGCTCTTGAGCGACCATTAAATATTCATTGGCCGACTAGAGCTTATGCGAGATAATTTTGAAATTACAAAGTGTAAAATTCATAGGTGAGAAGTGAACGAAAAAAAAATCGTTTTTTTTTAAACTTGCATTTTGGGGAAGGTTGAGCGACCTCTAAATATTTTTTTACCGCTTACAGATTTTGCGACAATTTTTTTTTTCAAAGTCAATTGGATGGTGAGAAAAAGGAAAAAAATAGATCTCAAATTTGGGCCACCCTAATATATATATATATATATATATATATATTTGTGTTTATTTATTTACTTATTTTCTCGAATGCCCACTCGGGAAGACACCAAAATCGAGAAAATAAACCACATTTGTAATAAAAAAATTTAATCCTCAATTACGTCCGCTATGAATTTATAATGAAAACACTGCAGCACACGTAAAGGCATCACAAGTGAGTAGAAAAAAATGTTGAACTTTTTTTTATTGGCTCCAATGATCTATGAACCTCATAAGAACGATATACAAAAGGAATTGTAGGGGGAACATGTTCAATTTTTTCATTTCTGGAGCTCATTTTCCGAAGCCCCTCCGAGCGCTCCGAAACGTGCGAAGCAGCTTCACCGGTGAAAGTAGCAATTTGGAGTCGTTTAGTCCAGTCGTACAAAAAATATACAATGGCCTAACAACTGCAGACCTATTACCAAAATGCCTCGGTGGGTACACGCAGAAATAAAATGAGAGCTTCGACTCCATCGTATGGACGATCAGTTCCATTCCAGCTCCTAAATCAGTTTTGAAAGTCTAAGGGGGAGATTTAGGCAAGGAACAAATTTGCTGATTTTCATTATTTTTTTTTAAAGGAAAGATTTCTTCACTTTTTTTTTACTCACGGTATGTTTCATTACTACTTTTAACAGTAGCGTGGTACATTGTTTCTATTAATCTTCAAATTGAAAAGTGACAGTTAATATCGCGGTCTTTTAAACTGCATTTTCAAACCTGGCGTGACGTATAGCTAAAAAATTAATTGACCGATTGTGATGAATCGGTAATTATGAATAATATAAATATAATATAAATATTTCTAACTTTATTGTCTAAAACATGACCGTAAATGTTTTTGAAAATGGAAAAAAAGTATTTTCTATTGCAAAATGTGGCCATGTTTTTGGAAAATTCAATCTTTTTTTTTAAAACGTACCATTTCGTCGATTTTCAACATTTCTCACCTTTTTTCGGTTCATATTCTGCCTCTGAGTGTCAAGGTAAGAAAAATCTTCGTTGGTTTGTTTTCAGATTAATCCCGCCGACGACACCTGTCACGCCGTCTAACATCTGCCGCAACCCGTCTAGAAAACGGTGCCATACCTGAGCCATTTTCAAAGATTGATAGAACAAAAATATCATGTAACAGCCAAAAGTAGTAATAAAACATACCCTAAGTCTCAGAAATAATAAAGATATTTTTATTTTATAAAAAAATCAGCAATTCTTTCCTCGCCTTTTCTCGAAACCACGTTTTTTATATCGGGAGAACGCACCATTCGGGCAGTTTTCAGCCGATTGACTCGACGTTTTAACCGTAGCTTCTTAGATTGATTATCTAAAGAAGTACACACGATTTTTACGATTCATTGACAATTCTCGTTCTAATAAAAAAATTAAGTCCGATTTTTCCGCGAAACAACGAGAATTTAATTAAAAATGATGCCATTTTGCGAAAAAACCGTATTTTTTAATAATCGTGTGTACTTCTCTAGCAAAACTAACGTAGATGACGATTTCTTTAAATATCCATCCTTGGTTCTAATCCATAAAAGTTCTGAGTCCTCCTGTAGAGTGTCGATAAAAAGGCTCTTAGTGTTGCTACAACTGCAAAAAATTTCAAAAAAGTCATTTTTTTGTGGGTCCGATGTACCTCCTCCAATGCTTGTCATATGTGTGTGTTTGTGCGTGCTGACATATTTTTATTTCGTAGATTACTTGAAATAAGTAAATTAATGAAAAAAAAAGATTCAGGAAAAATAATGTCGGTCAGTATCGAATCAGTTTTATGCAAAAATAAGTCCGTTCAAGATCGAATAATGCACTTTCGTTGGTGACACTGCACTTGGCACACATTCAAATGTGTATATCCGTATATATTGGCCTTAGACGAACATTCAACACTCGCTCCAATTCTCAAAATACGTAAATGCTGGACGATTTATTAATTTCAACGTATGTAAAAATGTACGACAATGCTAGCTCATAAAAGATTTTTTATCGAGTAAATTATTTTCAGTTAATTTTTGTTGCTAACTGGAAAAACGTTTTTTTTTTTAATTAAAAGAAAATATTTTAGTTTTTCTATTGGACTGCCGTCTTTTTGTAACTTTTTATTCGTACGAATTTTCTATTCCTTTTAAAAATCGGAACAGTTACTCTTCATTTACATTTATTTTTTTCTTATCGAAGAGAGACAAAAATAAATTTCAAAAGGAAACGAAGCGTTAAGGGGGAGATACCTTTAGGCGAGGAAAACATTTGACGATTTTTTAAATTTGATGGGACTAACAGTATCGTTCATTACTACTTTTAACTGTTACATGATATTTTTTTACTGTTAAAGTTTAAATAAGAATATTAAAATTAATAGCACGGTCTTCTAAACCCCATTTATAAAACTGGCGTAACGTATAGCTAAAAAACTAATCGACCGATTGTAGTGAAACTTGGTTTAAATCTGTCTAACATTATTCTCTAAAACATGATCCTAAATGTTTTTGAAAATTTTTGAAAAAAGTATTTTTCACTGCAAAATGTAACCATTTTTCCCGCAAATTCAATATTTTCGTTTCAAAGCGTACCATTTCATTGATTTTCAACATTTCTCACTTTTTCTTGGTTCATATCCTGCGTACGAGTGTTAACGAAAGAAAAATCTTCGTTGGTTTTTTTTCAGATTAATATCGCCGACGCTACGTGTCACGAGGTCTGACATCATCCGCCGCAGCCTGTTTATGAAGACCGTGCCATACCTCCGCCATTTTTGAAGATTAATAAATTTTAAAAATCCCATCTAACCGCCAAAAGTACTAATAAAACATACCTTAAGTCTCAAAAATGGCGAAAAAATCCTTCCTCCAAAAAAAAAATCATGAAAATCAACCATTTTTGTCGCCTCAATTTTTCCATTCAAATTCCGTTTTTTTTTTTCAAAAAATTTATTCGACCAGTCCTATTCTTTTTTCAAAATTGTAATGGTTTCTTTTCATTTATAAGAATCTTTTTCTTATCGAAGATTGGATACAAAAGTAAACTTCAAAATGCAAATGACGCGTTAGAGAATTAAAAAAAAAATGCTCAACAATTGCGTTCTTTCTGTCAAATGGTGGCAAAAAAGCGTCATCGCGTGCACGACCTCCCCGCTCCCTCGCGTCTCTGGGGAAAAAAAACGCACTAGCAAAAAAAAATCGCATCTGCATAATTCCAGTGACAGGAGAGAAAAAAACCAAACCGGTGAAACATCTTTCAATTGTATCGTAATATTGTAACTGCGAGAGAAAAATCCTCGACGCCTGCGGATGGCGAAACTAAAAAGTGCACGATACAAGTGCAATTGTCGGTGAATTATTAATTGCGACGTGACATTTTTCAAAAGCAACAACGGGTATCAAGGCCCGCCCTCGAGTGACGAGGGCACTTTATAAAGAGACAATGTATTATAAAGTAGCAGCGAACAAAAAAAAACCAACTATTCAACGCGATCTAAATATTTAAAAAATGCATATCCGATCTTGAATTCCCGTACGTGCCGCACGCAATCACGCGATTGGAGATCTTGAAAATATGGTTTTTCAAGCAATTACTTACTTTCTTAGAAACCGAGTATTTTTGGTGATTATCGCATTTTTCACTCCAAAATGAAGCTCCCTGAGTGCCCTGTTCGGATGTCCAAATAAATAGCTTTTTTGAAACGCCCACTATCCTGCTATTTTTTTCCTTGAAGAGACGTATTTCAAGAGCATAACCCTAAATTTTTTTGAAAAAAAAAAAAAATAGTACGAATTACGATTTTTTTAAGTAAAATATTGCATTTTTCGAGTTTTTTTCCGTTCAGGATTTTTTTCCGCCATGTTAAAAATTAAAAAAAAAAAATTCGCCGTTCATTCCACATTCTCAAAGGTTCAAACTAGTACGCTGAATTTTGTTGAGCCTTCCGGAACAGTACGTGCGACGTGACAATCGTTCAAAACCGACTGGGGTCACCCTGACCCCGTGTCACCACCGTGTTGCAGCTAGAAGTGTGACCACGAAGCGTTAAGGGGGTATCCCTCTCTGAAAACTTCAAAAAATCGTTTTTTTCTTTGCATATTCTTATAATGTGAACTTTCAAGAATATCTTAAGGGGAGGGTAGAGGTTTCAGCGTGAAAAAAACACTTATTTGCGATTTTTTTTTCATCTTTATGGATAGAGTAAATTTATTGAAACCTTTTGTACATTGTTGAGTGTCATTTCGAGAACATTCCGTGAAATTTGTACGCGAAAATATCCACAAACAAGCCGGTGCCGCGTTTTTCTCGAAACCACTTTTTCAAAGTCCGTGTTCACTGCCATTTGAAAACTACATGACCGATTTATTTCAAACTTGGTACACACTTTCTACATATAAAATACCTCCCAACGGTTAGTTGGAGATTTTTTTTTTTCATTGAGGGAGTTTTCCACCCCCAAAATGGCGGAATTTTTCGTGAAAAATAGCATTTTTCACTTTACGTGACCAACAAAAATTTAGAAATGAAAAAAAATGATCAAAGACCGTGGGGAGAGGATTTGATGATACTTTGACTAAATTTAAATGGTACTTGATTTCAGATAATTTCTAGCTGAGATACAGTGAACACGGAAAATCGTGTTTTTCCGAAGGCTTTCTTGGGAAAGCTTTGTCACCGGCTTGTTTGTGGATATTTTCGCATACAAATTTCACGGAATGTTCATGAAAAGACACTCAACAATGTACAAAAGATTTCAATAAACTTACACTATCCATATAGGTGGAAAAAAATCGCAAAAAAGTGTTTTCTTTTCACGCTGAAACCCCTACCCTTCCCTTAAGGGGTTACCCCCACTTGCGATTTTGAAAAAATCGATTTTTTTTATTGCATTTTTTTGAAGTATAAGCATCTGAGAATATGTCCTGAAAATTTCAAGTCGATCCGAACAAAATTGACTGAGATATGAGCGTTGAAAGAGAAGAATCCCCGTTGAAAGAGCGTTGAAAGAGAAACTTTAAACGCGTTTTTCTCAAAATGGCATTTCTGAAGTCGGTGACCAAGATTACTCGAACACTAATGAACCGATCTTCTTGAAATTTTGCAGGCTTATTTAATACATAAAAATGTAGTCTTTAATCGTTCGATTTTTTTTTCGAAAAAAATGGCCGTTTTATCGCCAAAAAACGGCCGTTTTTTTCGTTAAAATCGAACCATCAACTTTGACTGTCCGTCATTTTGTGAACAATGAATATTTTTTAAAATCCTTCGATTAAAGACTAGTTTATACTTACATTTGACTAAATCCATCCGCATTTTTTTCTTCAGATGATCCACTTCGCCGCAATGTTGGTCACCGCAAACCGCGTATATAAAAACATTATTTCATTGACGGCCATTTGCCACTAAACAATGTAATATTTTTCAATAAAAAAATTACTGAAAGTTCTTCAAGATGTGTTCTTTAAGATGGTATATTGATCGATTGAAAAAGTTTTGTAGTTTTCTTTAAAAAAATTCATGAAAAAGGCCTTTTTTTGCGCTACAAGTGGGGGGCTAACGCCTCAAGTAACTTTTACACCATTGACTCGAATTTGCACAGTCAGCGTTCAAACAGTAGTAATTTTCGGTTCACGATCGCATTTTTCAATTGGATAAACCATTGGTTGATAACGATAACTTCAGCATGCTGTTTTTCAAGAGAAAAATGAGCTTTTCTTTGGAGAAGCTCCCATTTTTCGTATTTTTCGAAATTTCGAAAACTGCATCGTGAACCCATAGCCAGTTGGATATATATGAAGAATTTTTTTTTTTTGTTTCCTTTTTAAATTGCATTTGAGCCTTTGAAAGATTTTCTTCCGAAAAAATTACATTGTAACCACAAACACGTGTACAACATGCTGGGAAAAAATTAATTCATTTCAGCCAACGTGTTACTGGAAAAAAAAATGCATAATTCCGACCCTTCAAAATGGGCCTCCAGACAGGGATACCCCCTTGGGTCTCTTTTTTTTGTTCGTTTTTCATTAATTTTGTTTGTTACTTTATTTTTCCATTAAATTTTCTTTTCCTTCTTCGCATGGGGGACTAAACTGACTTTGGAAGATTTTCTTCCGAAAAAAATTACATCGTAACCCCAAACATGTGCACAACATGCTGGGAAAAAAATTAATTTATTCCAACCAATGTGTCACTAGAAAAAAATGCATCATCAGTTAGGTCTCCTTTTTTTTATCAATTTTTTATTTCTTTTGTTTTTTATTTTATTTTTTTGTCATTCATTAAATTTTTCCTTTCATCTCTGCACGGGGGCCTAAACTCCTGTTCAAGGTACGAGGATCACGGGAAGGGGCAGTACGAACAAATTATAACTCTTGATCGAGCGTGGATGAAGTGATTTAAAAAAAAAAAAAGTGTATTTCATCCTTAAATAATTACGAATAAATTTTTATAGTACAATAATAACAACTATTATTATTATATAATAATTTAACACAATGTATATTCATTTGTAGCATTTTCTCGATGTTTCGCCCCATATCGTCTCGTGTGTACATTGTCAATTTCGAGTGATCGTGACGTTATGCGCGTTACCGATGTTTCGTTATTTTTGTTCTTTTTCATCCGTTGTTTTTCATTTTTCATTCCCTTCATCCTCTCTCTCTCTCTCCCTCTTAATTTGTAATTAAGGCGACGTGAAAATTCACCGCAGAAAAGCTTGCCGATTTTTATCGATTTCCAATTGTTTCGAGCTAAAAACAGAGTACGAGAGAAGACATCCCGCACGACAACGAAGTTTTCATCGTTACCAATGCAACCTTTTTTTTTTTTTTTTTTTTTCTTTCGTCAACATTTACTCGTGTTCCATTTATTTCCGGCATGACCCGAAAATGTTTATCCTTCGGCTGAAATCTGTGGTTGAATTTGCAACAAAAATTAAAGAAAAAAAAAAAAAAACGAAAAAGAAAATGAAATTGAAGGGAAAAAACGGAATTTCGTTTTTATCCAACGACGAGTACCTCACAGTCGTGGGGCCGGAAGGGCTTCGGTGCTCTGCTCTTGGCCCAAATATTTTTCTAATCGCCTTTGCTATTGATTCGCCCAAAAAATTGGGCTGTCTCTCTTCCTTTCTCTCTCTCTCTCTCTCTCTCTCTCTCTCTCTCTCTCTCTCTCTCTCTCTCTCTCTCTCTTTCTCTATCCCACGTGACAATCGTTCGATTCGTCCTGACCGCCGAGGACGTCGTATCTCCGACACTTAAAACTGAAAATCGCGTAATTGTTTTTTTTTTTATCTCGCCACCAAATTCCATCCAGCCTCATCCTCGAATTTTTTCGGACGAGTCCACCAAAGTGTGCAAAATACAAACCCAAACAAGAAATTTCGAGCACTCTCGTGACATTTCCGCGATCTTTATCACATTTCAGCGCGCGGTTGTGCAGAAAAAAAAAAAGTGGCGACCAAACCTCGTGACTCATTTCCGGCAGAATCTCCGATCCTACGAGCTCCATGTCTTCTCCATTTCGTCCATTGCTCCTCGAAAACTCGTATTCGTTATTTTCGTTTTCTTTCGCGATCGTCGAAAAAATCGGCGCTCGTAAGGTCGTCCGACCTTTAGGGAATTGCACACGCTCATACACACAAACACACACACACATTGACGAAGCAGAAGAGAGACTAGACTAACGGAGATTTCTCTTTCCCGTACACGCGTGTACCCTTCGTTTTTTTTTAATCGTCTTTTTTCAATTTTAAATTAAAGATAGCGAATTTTTTTTTCGAGAAAAACGAAAACCACTAAAGTTGTCTTCCACGATAAATGGAAGAACGGGAGAAAATTTTGAAAACGTCGACATTGGAAAATCGAATCTCAGATTTTCGTCGTTTTTGTGCGCGTTTGAGCCCCGAACAGAAGAGAACAGACGAAACGAGGCATCTTGGAAATTGTAATATCGGCTGGACTGTTGGTCCCATTGTGTTTTTCGCGAAGGAAAAAAAAAGTAGCGAAGAGCGAAAAGAGCCATAATGAGAGAGAGAGAGAGACAGAGAGAGAGAGAGAAGAGGAAGATTTCCTTCCGCGAAAATTCGATCGACGAGCGACGCTTCTTCGCTCCTCTCGCGCCGGAAGTTGCGCGCACCCAGTGCCGGCCACGTGACCGCAACTTCCGTCGACCCCAACCAAGCCCTAGATTATCATCGTCGTCAAAAATCTCTCCGCCCCCCCCCCCTGCCTCGAGACATTCACCCAACTCGTTCCTTTCCCTCGTCCAAAAAAAAAAAAAAACATCGACCTATTTTCCGAGCCAACTACGCCGGCGCTGTGCTTCACAAAACGCTCGAGGTACAAGAAAAATTCGTCAAATTTGCCTGTCTCTTTTTTTTCTTCCTGTCCCGCTGATATTTCCGCGCGCAAAAAACGACCCAAATTGACCGAGCCTTCCGGAAGTAAAAAAACGCGCGAGACGCGACAAACATCGAAGCTTCTTGAACACATTTGGGAATCGGAGCCGGCCAATGCAATTGCGACGAAGCGAGAACCGACGAAGACGCGTGACAATTGCTTAAATAATAGGTACACCATTGCGTAATACGCACCTATTATTTTGGCAATTGCTCAAATAATAGGTACACCACTGCGCAATATCGTACCTATTATTTTGGCAATTGCCGAAATAATAGGCACGACTCCGCTTTTCATAACGCAATATCGTACCTATTATTTTGGCAATTGCCTAAATAATAGGTACACCACTGCGCAATATCGTGCCTATTATTTTGGCAATTGCTTAAACAATAGGTACACCACTGCGCAATATCGTACCTATTATTTTGGCAATTGCTTAAACAATAGGTACTCGTTGCGCATGGAAAGCGAATAGCCGTACCTATTATTTTGGCAATTGCTTATATAATAGGTGCGCCATTGCGTTATGGAAAGCTCGTGTCGTGCCTATTATTTCGGCAATTCCTTAAATAATAGGCACGACATTGCGTTATGAAAACGCGTGGCGTACTATCGTGCCTATTATTTCGGCAATTATTTAAATAATAGATGCGCCATTGCGTTACGAAAAGTTGATACCATACCTATTAATTTTGGCAATTTAAACAATAGGCGCGCCATTGCGTTATGAAAAGCTGATATCGTACCTATTATTTCGGCAATGTAAATAAATAGGTGCGCCATTGCGTTACGAAAAGCGGATGTCGTGCCTATTATTTCGGCAGTTCCTCAAATAATAGGTACGCCATTGCGTTATGAAAGCAGCTGGCGTTCTATCGTACCTATTATTTCGGCAATTGTTCAAATAATAGGTGCGCCATTGCGTTACGGAAAGCTGCTATCGTACCTATTATTTCGGCAATTCCTTAAATAATAGGTACGCCATTGCGTTATGAAAGCGGCTGGCGTTCTATCGTACCTATTATTTCGGCAATTGTGTTTAAATAATAGGTGCGCCATTGCGTTATGAAAAGCTGATATCGTACCTATTATTTCGGCAATTTAAATAAGTTCCCATTGCGTTATGGAAAGCTGATATCGTACCTATTATTTCGGCAATTTAAATAATTTCGCATTGCGTTATGGAAAGCTGATATCGTACCTATTATTTCGGCAATTTAAATAATAGGTGCGCCATTGCGTTACGGAAAGCTGATTCGTACCTATTATTTCGGCAATTCCTCAAATAATAGGCGCGCCATTGCGTTATGAAAAGCGGATGTCGTGCCTATTATTTCGGCAATTCCTCAAATAATAGGTACGCCATTGCGTTATGAAAAGCGGAGTCGTGCCTATTATTTCGGCAATTGCTTAAATAATAGGTACGGCGTTACGATGCGGATGTCGTGCCTGTTATTTCGGCAGTTGTCCACGTAATAGGTACGCGATTGCGTACTGTGGGAAGCGAATGTCGTGGCTATTATTTCGGCAATTGCTCGAATAGGTACGCCATTGCGTTATGGAAAGCGAACATCGTGCCTATTATTTCAGCAATAGTGTAAATAATAGGTGCTCGCCTGCGTACTATCGAAACCGGATATCGTACCTATTATTTCGGCGATTGCTTAAATAATAGGTACGCCATTGCGTACTTATTATTTCAACGATTGGATTTTTATAGAGCGTTTATGGAAAGCGGATATCGTACCTATTACTTCGAACGCCGTTGGATCTTTTTTTATACATACACGCACGCTTTCAAAACGGGTGCCCTTTAGCCGTCCGCTTTTTTCGAGTGTTCGAGCGACTCGCCGTTACAAAAACGACCAACGTCTCGTGCCATTTCCCACCAAATTCTCTCAGTCTCGGAGCCAGTTGGAATCGCCGCGTTTGAATCCCAAAATGAACCTTGCCTCTTATAGTCGACCAATCGATCTTATCTTTAGTGCCAATCTCTTCGATCGTCAAGCGAATAACGATAGGCTCTGGATCAAAGTCCACATCGTTGGAATGCAACGGGCTTTCTTTTTAATTCTCCACTTTGATCATCATTAAAAATCATATTTTTCAGATTTACCGTGCAGATAGGACGATCGTAAGAAAAAATGTCCAGCTTGATTATTCGTCCCGTCTGGCCAAGTTTCCGTTGCGTTGCAATGCAAACTTCAATGTCACAAGCTCCATTGGATTTTTACGAACGAGATAATTAATCAGGAATTTCGTGCACACGTCGAATGTCGTGAATTTGTTTCGACGATCGGACAATTGTTTTTCCGCGTGAATCAAACGAATAGAAATAAAAAGAGACCCCAATTGGTCGAACTGAGAGATTCGATGGTAGAGAAGGTTCGCGTCGTTGGAACGCAACGAAAGTTCTTTTTTATATTTTTATCTACTTTTATTGTTGAAAAAATAGTTTTTTTTTGCAGTTTTATATTGCACGTCGCTTTATGAGTATCTCGAAAATCGGTTGAGGGACTTTTGTAAGCAACATTTGCCGAAAGGGATGAAAGAATTTCTGAATTCGGAAATGTGAATTTCCATTGCCCTTCAACGACGCAAACGTGAATTTCGTGAGATTCGTCAACTCGGAGATTGACCTCGGTCATTTTGGGAGCACATTGACGACCTGGAATTCTCTTCAGGCTCCACAGGTCGCTCGACAGACAACAAGAGTGTGCCAAACGGCAAAGAGCACCCTGTACGATATGCCGTGCCTATTATTTCGGTGGTCGAAATAATAATAGGCACGATGCCCGTTACTTTTCGCAATTCGTGACACAATACGATACGTACGATATCCGATATCTTTTTCGTTTCCATTATTCATAACAAAATGGCGTACCTATTGCTTGAGATATGGCCGTGTGAGGCAACGACTATCAGCAGTAGGAATACTTTCTAACCGATCGAACTTGGGAGAAAACTTTTCCCGCAAAAGTTGCACAGTACAAAGGGCCTCGGCGAGTCGTGGCTACGAGGTTCATCCAGGTGGGGGCGCTTCGGACATTCCAAGGTCGCCTTCATGTTTTTAAATGCGGGAACACTATTTTTCGCTCGGAATTTCGTCAATGAAGTGAAAATACGTTCGCACGCCAAATTTCATCATGATCGATCGTGATTTATCGGGAAAAATCGATGAAACGGAAATTCCCTTGTTTTTAGGTTAGAATGCTTGGGTCGATGGCCACTAATTCCTGATTCGCATTTATTGTATCGTCTTATCAATCTGTCTGCATCAACGAACAGGCTCCAATTATGGTATCGAAGTTTGCATAGTTGGGATGCACCAAAATATTTTCTCACCCCATTTAGGCTACAAAAATCACTGCAACATTTTTTGAGAATCCTTATTGGACTTTCATAACTCAAACTGGCAAAAAAAGGGTTTGGATACTAGTAAAAATGAAGAAATGAAAAAATAAACAAGTTTCGTTGCATTCCAACGACGTAAACTTCAACACAATCGCTAATTGAGCTTTCGACAGTGAAAAAAAAATCCTGCTAAGGCTTTGTTTACCTCGTTCGCAGCTAAGAATTTCACCAACTTGTTTTCAAAAGCAGTGAGAAGTTTGTGATCAATAATACGATACAATCATCGCGAATCGAATTGAAATCGTGCATTGAAAAACCACCATTTTGAGCAAAAAAACAAATCTCAGTGTTTTTAGGTTAGAATGGATTGAAAAAGACGGTGCAAACACTTGCTCGTATGATAACAGTAATCTGTTATCATACGAGCAAGTATTGGCACCGTCCTTACTCATTCGACATTCTAATTCAATTGACTCTGCAGATAAGATGGTAATACGCGAATCGAATTGAAATCGTGCATTGAAAAGCCACCATTTTGAGCAAAAAAACAAATCTCAGTGTTTTTAGGTTAGAATGGATTGAAAAAGACGGTGCAAACACTTGCTCGTATGATAACAGTAATCTGTTATCATACGAGCAAGTATTGGCACCGTCCTTACTCACTCGACATTCTAATTCAATTGACTCTGCAGATAAGATGGTAATACGCGAATCGAATTGAAATCGTGCATTGAAAAGCCACCATTTTGAGCAAAAAAACAAATTTCAGTGTTTTTAGGTTAGAATGAATTGAAAAAGACGGTGCATACACTTGCTCGTATGATAACAGTAATCTGTTATCATACGAGCAAGTATTGGCACCGTCCTTACTCATTCAACATTCTAATTCAATTGACTCTGCAGATAAGATGGTAATACGCGAATCGAATTGAAGTCGTGCATTGAAAAGCCACCATTTTGAGCAAAAAAACAAATCTCAGTGTTTTTAGGTTAGAAGGGATTGAAAAAGACGGTGCAAACACTTGCTCGTATGATAACAGTAATCTGTTATCATACGAGCAAGTATTGGCACCGTCCTTACTCACTCGACATTCTAATTCAATTGACTCTGCAGATAAGATGGTAATACGCGAATCGAATTGAAATCGTGCATTGAAAAACCACCATTTTGAGCAAAAAAACAAATCTCAGTGTTTTTAGGTTAGAATGAATTGAAAAAGACGGTGCAAACACTTGCTCGTACGATAACAGTAATCTGTTATCATACGAGCAAGTATTGGCACCGTCCTTACTCACTCAACATTCTAATTCAATTGACTCTGCAGATAAGATGGTAATACGCGAATCGAATTGAAATCGTGCATTGAAAAGCCACCATTTTGAGCAAAAAAACAAATCTCAGTGTTTTTAGGTTAGAATGAATTGAAAAAGACGGTGCATACACTTGCTCGTATGATAACAGTAATCTGTTATCATACGAGCAAGTATTGGCACCGTCCTTACTCATTCGACATTCTAATTCAATTGACTCTGCAGATAAGATGGTAATACGCGAATCGAATTGAAATCGTGCATTGAAAAGCCACCATTTTGAGCAAAAAAACAAATCTCAGTGTTTTTAGGTTAGAATGAATTGAAAAAGACGGCGCAAACACTTGCTCGTATGATAACAGTAATCTCTTATCATACGAGCACGTGTTTGCACCGTCATTTCCAATCCAACCTTCCCATCCAATTTTCTTTGCACATCGGACACTACTCTATCATAACACCGAGCTTTTCACCGTCTTTTTCGATCCAATCTAACCCAAAAACACCAAAATTCTCTCGTTTCATCGATTTTCGCCACTAAATCTCGACCGATCATGTTGAAATTCGCCACGTCGACGTACATCGACCTCCTCCACGAAATCCCGAGAAAAAAAATGCCTGTCCCATAAGAAAAAAAAAATGTCATTCCTCGAAGAACCTCGTAGCCACGGCGCGACGAGCTGTGCAACTATCGTAAGAAAAGTTTCTCCCCGAGTCCGCTGGGTGGACTGTACTTCCACTGCCAACAGTTGCCTCGGTAAATTCCGCGCAACGCAACAATTCTCGCAAACACACGCGCAAATCCACACGGTCAGAGTCAAGCGAGTCTCGCAGTTTCGCCATTTATCTTGCTTCGTCTCGTGTGATGCATCGAGGGAGAGGGCAGGTTGGAGTAGGGTCGAGGCGCAAAAGTACGTATTTCGCGTTGTGCCTCGCGTTTGCGCTCACGTGTGCGTGCAGCATCGCCAGGGAATTACCTGGCACGTCATTGTGTCCTCTTCTTTCTGCTACCCTGATGCATACGTCGTCAACCCAAACAAACCCAAACACACACACGATTAAAGTTTTTGCTCTCTCTCTCTTTCTTTTCTCTCTCTCTCTCTCTCTCTCTCTCTCTCTCTCTCTCTCGCACTGTCTCACGCACAGTCGAACACGAGTTATCCTCTTCCACGATGATTTCTCGCGTTCTCGCGATACTCGCAAAAGTTCCATTACAATGTTTCTCTCGTTTTTCCTTCCTCTCTCGCGTTCTTTCGTTTCCCCCCCCCCCCCCCCCCCGCCCTCGACTATTAAGCTAACTTTTTGTCCGTATTGTTGTTCGCAACGTAGCCGTTGTTCGTGCCGTTGCTGTAACAACTGTTGTACTCTTTGTTGTATATCGTCGCGTAAGACGAGACCCCGTTCTGCCTCGTTTTCGCCTCGTTCTCGTCCTCGTTGTCGAGTATCGGCATACAAGCGCCCCGATCGCCGCCGCTGCCGTTCACGCTTCGACGCGACAAACCCCCGCTCGTCATCTTCGTCATGGCGCCGCCGTACTTCGTCTTGTAAAAGTCGGAGAACAGACCGAGGAACAGTACACCGTGGAGGCCGATCCAGATCATGAAGCTCCGGGGATAATCGCACTCGGTGAACAACAGCTGGAACTGGTGGCTCATTATCATCACGAATTGCACCTGAAAGAAGTTTCGTCGGGGAATTAAATGGTGCGGATTTTTGGCGCCTCGTCGAGGCGGACCTCGGGGGGCGCGGATGTGAGAAGGGGACTTTAAGGGGTCGGGCTGCTGACCCCTTAAGGTCAAATCGTCGGTCAAGTGAAGAAGTGTGGTGCGGAAATCGCAGATCGTACGTGGAGGTACGATCACGATAGAACTGCCGGTGACACTTTAAGGGGGTGGATACCTTTTGGCGAGGCAACAAAATTTGCTGATTTTCATGATTTAAAAAAAAAAGGCTTCTTCGGCTTGAGACTTAGGGTTTTATTGCTACTTTTGGCTTGTACATCGTATTTTTTCAATTTAAGGTAATCGTATCGTTTTACACTAGTCATACCACCGGTCGTACTTGACACTTGTACAATTCGTATTTTTGACATGTGAGAAAATAATAATTTTTGATAAATAACATTTTCCATGTGTAAACTGTTCGAGGCGGGATGTACATTTAGACAGGAAGAAAATAAGCAATATTGAGGGGTTTTTTTTTAAAGTAAGAAATAATTATTCTACAATTATGAAACTTTGGGTATACCTTAAGGGGCTATACCAGTGTGACGGATTGAAAAAGTCGTTTTTTTTGTGCCTTTTTCGACAGTTTATACTTTTGAGAATATCATTATCATTTATATCATTAAGGGAGACTTTGTCGTTGAAATCGGCGAGCGATGTTAGCGGCTCAACATGAGCAGCTGGAAGAAGAGGAGGGATGCCTCTGTGGACCAGGCATTGCCGATTAGCGGTAATTATAAACACATTTGTGTAAACACATTGCAAAACTTTAAACGCGTTTTTTCTCGAAACACGCGTTTTTAAAAATGGCTGA
Source organism: Ophion ellenae (assembly GCA_963210295.1). Classification (NCBI taxonomy): domain Eukaryota; kingdom Metazoa; phylum Arthropoda; class Insecta; order Hymenoptera; family Ichneumonidae; genus Ophion; species Ophion ellenae. The sequence continues at coordinate 7,097,920 of OY723387.1, read as the reverse complement.
CATTCTCCTGACCGCTGTAATTAACATATCGAACGGAAATTCGGAGAGCATACTCAGAAAATATGTCTTCACGGAATGACGGATCGTTTTTTTCGATAGATACATTTTTGCATTTGTTATTTATCTTTTTATGCGAAAAAAAAACGCGAAAATTCGTTTTTTTTTAAATTGCCGCCATTTTTCGAAATTTGTACTAAACGAAAAACCCATCCGTCATTCCGTGACCAAAGGGTCACAGATTGATAATATGCTTTGAATTTGTGTTTCAGATCAACAAAGAGGGCGCAGTGATGTCAGCCGTTTACCTCCCGCGATCTGAGGACCTGTTTTCGCGGAACTGCAACGTCCGTCATTTTGGTTTAAAAAAAAAAAAAATTCTTCAACGTTCTGTATATCATGAATAAAAGCAAGAAAAAACCCGCACACAAAAAGCTTTACTCGTTTCCTTTAAAAAAAATAAAATGTAAACACCTGAAATATGGCACTCCAAGGACAAAGTCTCCATTAAGGGGGGATTGTCTTTTTTTTTTCGCAAAATTTACCGCTTTTTGGGAATTTTTTTGTGAAGAAAGTATACAACGGAAACCTTGTGAAACTTGGCATATAGTTTTATTGATCTGTTTACTACATATAAAAAAATTTTTAAACAATTTCATCAAAAAATCCGCCTCCCACCCCCCTCGACGCGCGATGGTCCTTTTTTGATGGTGTGCACGATTTCTCAAAAACTATTCAACCGATTGCCTTCAAATTTGGACAGAATGCTCAGCTGACATCCTTTTATCGTTTGATGAAGCAAAAAAGCAATACGTTTAATAGTTTTTTATTTATAACAAAAAGTCGATCAATTTTTTTCGAAAAATCGATACTTCAAGTTCAAAACGTCAATTTTTTTTTTCCCTTCCTCGAACGATAGCTATATGTGTCTAAAGTAAAATGCTTTTTGGGGTTTTTGTTGCAGGATGAACGTGAAGGCTGTAATCGTGCACACCATCAAAAAAGGACCATCGCGCGTCGAGGGGGGTGGGAGGCGGATTTTTCGATGAAATTGTTTAAAATTTTTTTTGTATGTAGTAAACAGATCAATAAAACTATATGCCAAGTTTCACAAGTTTTCCGTTGTATACTTTCTTCACAAAAAAATTCCCAAAAAGCGGTAAATTTTGCGAAAAAAAAGACAATCCCCCCTTAAAAATGAAATATGTGTGAAAATTCGAACGAGTGAGATGAGGTTAGGACTACAGTCAGCTGTTGCCTTGCTGTCGCGTCTCTTTATCGTAACAAGTGGTAATAAATCCAATACCGGAAGTTCAAATTAAACCTGATATTACATAAAAATTAGGTCAATGAGCGTAATTTTTTCTGAGAGCATTGGATTACTACAAGTGTCAAGTATGTAAATCTGATTATTTTAAAGAATCCGACGGATTCCCACTATTATATACACTTTTGTGAATTCATTCGCAAAAACACACCATTTTCATATTTTTTTTTCTCCGTAATTAGGTCGATAACCGACCTTGAAAATTTACAGAGACGATCACTAATATATTTGGTGAAGCTCAAAAAAAAAATTATGAAAATCCCATGGATTTTCTGGCGATAGGATTACCCTAATTAATCTTTCAAAATGACGGAGGTATAGCACGGTCTTCTAAACTACATTTTCAAAACTGGCGTGACGTACAGCTAAAAAACTAATCGAACGATTCTGATGAATTTCGGTATAAATCTTTTTAACGTTAATGTCTAAAACATGGTACTTAATGTTTTACGAAAATTACTAAATAAAAGTATTTTTTTGTTGCAAAATGTAGCCATCTTTTGGAAGATTCAGTCTTTTTGTTTCGAAGCGTACCATTATATCGATTTTCAACATTTCTCACCTTGACGTATGAGCGTATGAGTGTTAATGAAAGAAAATTGGTTTTTAAAAAAGATTAATCCGGCGACGCTGCGCGTCACGCCATCTGTCATCCGTTGCGACTCGTTTAGAAGTCCGCGCCGTACCTCCGCCAATTTTAAAGATTGATACATGGTATTAAAAAAAATCAAGGGTATGTTTTAACAAACCCTTAATTTTCTTTTATTGAGAAAAACATCGCCTTAAAATTAATGGTTTAACATACCCTCAGTCTCGAAAATGGTGAAGAAATCTTTCCTTTTAAAAATATATCACGAAAATCGTCAATTTTTTCCTCGCCTAGAAGTGTCTTTCCCCTTAAAACCATACTCTTTAATGTGTATTTTTTTTTAAATCTATACATGTTTTCGGAGCAACAATACACGAGAATTCCTCTTTTTTCCGGCCACGACCTAAATGTAAACCCGTCAATCGCTGAACGCTTTACCGAATTAAAGTTTTGTACGTGAATTATATTTTTAAAGTCATTTACTTGATATATTTGCTGTTGCATTATGGGTATTATTTTATCACTTATATATTATTTTCTATTTCTCTTGATTGTCATTCATTATTATTATTATTATTATCGCTGTTTTAAATTGTATCGGTTTGCAGTAAAAAAAAACAATTCCCATTATTATTATTATTATTATTATTATTATTATTTAGAAATATCGAATCGTATCACGTCTTATCCGTCTGCAAACCTCCCCGCAACGTCTTATTATTATTATCACAATTATTATTGTCATTATTGTTATTCTTGTCGTTATCATCATCACGATCGTTATCAATTTTGAATACGATTGTTTATCTATCATATGTGTTATGATGACGTTTATTATTATGATGTCGTATTGTATATTATAATTATTCCATTATCACTCATCGGCAATATACAAGGTATCCTGTTATGAATGGATAATCCTGCAACTGTCGATATTATAGGTCATGTATATATGCTGGAATTTCAGTTTAGTTAAAGTCCCACGGTTTGCGAGATTTTGGGCTTTATACATTTTCTTTTTAAATCATCTTTTGGTTTTTCGCATGTCATTTCTACAAATCATATGAATCGACAATAACCAAGTCACTTTTGCACTGTACGAAAAAAAAAATATTTTGAATAAAAAATCATTTTTTTTTCGTTAAATTCAGCTCGAATTCAAAATAAGCCGTTTCAGGCCTGACGAGGCCGAATTGCAAATCACAAAATTGTCAATAGCATTATTGGAGATTAAAATGATGAAAATCTTCTCAAAAAAATATGATAAATTCGAAAAAAAATAGAAGGAAAAATGGGCCCATAATGAGACTAGTCTCAAAAATCATAGAATGGGTCACGCTATTTTAGGGAATTTTTTGAAAAAAATTAAAGTAGTCAATCATCTTTAAAAAAATAGTTTTCACTTTTGAAGCAAAAAGTACGTTGACATTGATAATTGATAATTTTTTATATTTTTTAACGAAAGTATGCTTCAAAATGATAATAAATTATATAGTGACTTTTGTCGATATCTCAATTAGTTCAGGAGTTATTAGCGTTTAATCATTTCCAAAACTTCCCAAATCGACATTTTTTGAAAAATTATAACTCCAAAAAGAAAAGAGATAAAAATCTAAAAATTGGTGTGAATATTCTTTTCATGGGGTACAATCCTACAAAAAAATAGGAAAACAAAAAATGGTCGGGGTCACGGGCTAGGTAAAATGGCGTGGAATGTCCCATTCATATATAAATATTAATTGAAGTAATGTATTCTCAGTATATTCATTGTTCTGTCGATTTATTATATGTATTTATTATATCTTCTTCGGCAAAAAAACTCAAAACTTAAAAACTCACCGATTTTTAAATACATGTATTTTTATTTTTTGCATCGAATGATGAATCAAATTTTTTCATACGGAATTTGACACGCGCGTTTCTCGAGAATCGAGCACACGAGGCTTGATGTAATTTAGTTGAATATTTCCAATTGATTAAAATATATTTGATCGCTCCTATTCGTAGAGGGTCGACGTGCGAGGCGGGAAATTCGAAGGCGCGCGCGTGTGAAATAAAAAATTCCACGCACACTTTCTTCCCTCCGGTTAGGAGCGATATTTCAAAGTGATTTGAATTCAGCTCAACGCCGCGACACGGCGAAAGAAAGTAAACGAAATTTAAGGACGATAAAATGTTTAACGCCGCCACTCGAGCCTCGACATTTTATTCGTTAGACCGAATACTTCGACGCTGTATTGCGTGTCGTTTAAATTAAAAATTGAATGCTTTCGTAATCGAGAATTATGAATTGTTTTACAATTTGAGATATTTATTTGCATCGAGTATTTTTTTTTTGCATGCTGGCTTGGATAAACATCGAAGACTCGAAGAAAAATCACTTGGCAACATGATAAGAAATAGCAAAGAGATGTTGAATTAAAAATAATACGGAGAAAAAAATTTTGAACGTTCACCAAATGAAAATAATTTGCAAAATGAACGAAAAAGATTTATAAAAAATATCGATGAAAAAGCGGATGCAACGTAAAAATAATTTTAAAGAAGGTGTCCAAAAAGCAAATAATGAAGCAACATGAAACATAATAATGAAAAACGGCAATCGGAATAAAAATACTTTCGAAAAATATATTAAAATTGAAAATAATTTTCGAAAATATATAAAATCGTGATGAAAAAAAAAGCATTCGAAGTGAAAGTAGGTTGAAAAATGTATAAAATGATTATGAGAAAGTGTATACAGCGTAGAAATAATAACATTAATGGTTGAAAAATAAAAAAAAGATACAAAAATAAGAAAATAGTGATAAAATAGTGTCTTTAGAAAATATAACCAAAGTAAAAAACATTCAAAAAATGTTTAAATGTACGGAGTATATATATATATATATATATATATTTATTTATTTATATATAATATATATTTAAAAAATGTTTGAATGTTTTTTACTTTGGTTATATTTTCTAAAGACACTTTTTTATCCCTATTTTCTTATCTTTCAATATTTTTTAGACTTAGATACTTTTTGCGTCAAGGGAAATTATTATTCGGCTCGATCTTCGGAGTAATTACGTAAGTTTTTCAACAATCGCATACTGTGATACATATTTTTTTAAACATCGTTTGGAATTATGATTTTTATTAAAAATACTTGAAATGAAAACGACCTGTTTATGTTAACTTAGAAAATGCTACAGAGCATAAAAAGTTTTAAGAAAATTATATTATTATTATGTCTATTGGCGGGGAAAAAAAAAGAATTGACGAAAACGTGAGAAAAAAAGTTAATTAAAAGTCGTTTGAGCACTACCTAAAAAAATGTTTGGACCTCTCAAATTTCGTATGAATTACTTTTCCATAACGTAGTAACATTTTCCGTTAAGAACCGCGAAAAAAAAATTAATTTTTTTTATCCACCCTAATATATATATATATATATATATATATATATATATATAATATATTTTACATATAATATAAAAGAAACGAATTCTCGCTCATCATTATTTCGATTGATCTCAATTTTCTCACAAAGACGATAAATGCGTTTTGGCTCTTACCATTTGCAAACTCGTCAAGTGTTTCTTCCACCAGATGTACTTCTGGTATTGGGGTCCCATGGCGGCAATCATGTAATAAAAGTACATGATTATGTGGACAAATGTGTTGAGAAGGGCGAAGAACGTGCTGTGTCCACCGGGGGCGAACTTCATTCCCATCCAAACCGAGAATGGCATTACACCGTGATGTATCACATGGAGCGTGGAGACGTGCTGGTTCTTCTTCCTCAGAATGAAGAATAACTGCGAGGAAGACGGTAGAAAAAAAAAAGGTATCACGATACAATTTCTAGCAAATCGAACATTTTTTTGTCTACCGCTAGGCTTTTTCGTAATATTCAAAATTACAAAACAATATCCTGTACAAAAGTACAGGATTTTATTTTTCATTTCAGATGAGCATAGTTGCCAGAACCACCAACGCCGATTGGCCGTGCAGCAAACGGCGACACTTTGTTCAAATAATTGTAACTTCGTTGTCTATCGATATTTTTCAATAAAAAAATTACTCCAGCCTCGCGAGACGGTGTATCAAGTGGGTGTAAAATCCCAGCCACGTCATTCCAATACCCATGTCAGAAATATTGAAAATCGACGTTGAAGCTTGCATCGTTCGAATGCAACGAAAGTTTTTTTTCGTATTTTTATTTTCTCGTCTCCAATGTTGTGTAAAACGTTTTTTTTTGCAGAATTACATCGTACATCGTATGAAATGGTACGCTTTGAAACAAAAAGGTTGAATTTTCCGGAAAAAAATGGCTTCCTTTTTGAATAAAAATAAATACTTTTTTTTCAATTTTCTAAAACATTTAGGCTCATGTTTTAGACGATAAGGTTAGGAAGATTTATACCAAGTTTCATCGGAATCGGTCGATTATTTCTTTAGCTATACGTCACGCCAGTTTTGAAAATCCAATTTACAGGACCGTGCACTATATCCACCGTTTGGGGAGATTAATTTTTCAAAATACCATGGAACAGCCAAAAGTAGTGACAAAACATACCCTGAGTCTCAAAATTAATAAAGAAATCTTTCCTTTAAAAAAAAACCATGAAAATCAGAAAACTTTTTCCTCGCCTAAGTGTACCCCCCCCCCCCCCCGCCCCTTGGAAAATAGTTGAGGAAATTTTGGAGACAAATTTTGCCGAGAGAAATTAAAGCAGGACAGCACTATGACGGGTTTAAAAAACCGATTATTTTTGCATTTTTCCAAAGTATATATATTCAAGAATATGTAAAAAAAAATCTTCATGTTAAAATATTGAAAATTGACCAAGTTACAGCCGATTTAGTGGGAGTGGCGACTTTTCAATAGCTTTTTTTTTCTCGAAACGACTTTTCTCGACCTGGCCGGAATCATAACTCTAGCGATAATTATCCGATTTTCAATTAAAAAAAAAAATCTGCGTAATTCCAGTAGCTACCGTTTTCTTTTTTTTTTCAACTTAGGATTTTGATAGTACTCTTATTAAAGATAATTATATAATACAATATTTTTTATAGCACTCTTTTAAGGGGGATTGTCTTTTTTTTTCGCAAAATTTACCGCTTTTTGGGAATTTTTTTGTGAAGAAAGTATACAACGGAAAACTTGTGAAACTTGGCATATAGTTTTATTGATCTGTTTACTACATACAAAAAATTTTTTAAACAATTTCATCAAAAAATCCGCCTCCCACCCCCCTCGACGCGCGATGGTCCTTTTTTGATGGTGTGCACGATTTCTCAAAAACTATTCAACCGATTGCCTTCAAATTTGGACAGAATGCTCAGCTGACATCCTTTTATCGTTTGATGAAGCAAAAAAGCAATATGTTTAATAGTTTTTTATTTATAACAAAAAATCGATCAATTTTTTTCGAAAAATCGATACTTCAAGTTCAAAACGTCACCAAATCGTCAATTTTTTTTTCCCCTTCATCGAACGATAGCTATATGTGTCTAAAGTAAAATGCTTTTTGGGTTTTTGTTGCAGGATGAACGTGAAGGCTGTAATCGTGCACACCATCAAAAAAGGACAATCGCGCGTCGAGGGGGGTGGGAGGCGGATTTTTTCGATGAAATTGTTTAAAAAAATTTTTGTATGTAGTAAAAAGATCAATAAAACTATATGCCAAGTTTCACAAGTTTTCCGTTGTATACTTTCTTCACAAAAAAATTCCCAAAAAGCGGTAAATTTTGCGAAAAAAAAGACAATCCCCCCTTAAATATAATTACAGTACTTTTTTGGCCCCCGAATACAAGTAAAAATTTCGCCAAAATTGCACTTTTTTGACACCCGCCATTTAGTGGAACTGTTTTCAAAAACAGGCTACGTACAACGAGAACTCCATTTACATACGTTATAAAACATTTCTTATTTTTTTGACCAACCATTGTCAAGTTATCGATTCTGTCGTTATTCGAAATTTTTCATACAGAGGCCATGCCTCAAAAACATTGTCAATTAAAAACAAAAAATCGTCAAAATTTACACGAAATAAGTTCAATGTATGCTCAATGACATACCTTTTTTTTTCAAATCCCGAATAAATAATCCAGCAGACAGAAAAAAAATCGGTAAAAACGTAATTTGGTAATATAAATTACCATTGCATTCCAACTATGCAAACGTCAGTCTAATCCCGTTTTTTCGGGGCTTCAAGCTTATGCGGAGCAAATTAAATCAAAATTAGCACGTAACAAATGATTCTGGAAAGCGTGCACAATAATGACTACGGACTAGTAAACCATCGATGCTTCACATGATCGCGCAAACAAATGACGACGGAATTCCACTTCACGCGTGCTTCTACTTGGCAGGTTTTTTTTTGTCTCGCTATCCCGACTGTCCACAAAAAGTCACAGGCGCACTGCATCTCGTGACGTCATAGCCGTATCCGTCGTAGATTTGAATTAATTAGAAGAAAACAAAAAATAAATTAAAAAAAAAAACTCAAGAACTCGCGTTCCTTGAGATCCTTGCGTAACGAACCGCGCGTGAGAAATATTCATTTTCGAGCGAATTTTCCTGAAAAACTTTCCGGCATTATTATCAATGATAATCGATTCGAGATATGCCTCGAGGACTTTTAACTTCGTCTCGCTCTCGCCCTCTCTCTCTCTCCCTCTCTCTCTCTCTCTCGTGTTAATATTACAAGAAATGACAACGTGATGTCATAGATGGCTACGTCGCAGATTTGAATACATTAAAGGAAACGAAAAAAAATCCCAGCACTAACGAAGCTTGGCAAACGATACACGCCATTTGTAAAAAAAAAAGAGAAAAAAAATTCACGGACCAGTCAGAAATGTGTCGATCGAGTGTTTCATAAATATCGTCATGGCCTGAGTATCGAAATAATCGCTTCGATGAATCAACATCTACGAGACAAAAGTTCGCATCGTTGAAATGCGATGAAAATGAAGTTTTCCGAATCGCTTAAACTTTTTTTTTTTTGCAGATTTTGCCGACAACAATTGCTCAAAATTTTTTTAAAATACTCATACAGATATTGACAATATTAATCTGCAAAAAAAGATTTTTAACGGTAATGAAAATCCGGAAGTCAGAACACAAAAAGGAACTTCCGGTGCATTCCAACGATGCAATCTTCAACACCATCGTTGTAATATAATTTTTTATTATACAAGTAAAAGAATTTTATAAGTGAAGTTTGTACAAGTGCAGAGGAAAAAATTACTTATCAATGACTTCGAACGCCAGCATGATTCGAACCTTCTTGCTTTTAATTTGATTATTTCGTGGGAGAAAAATTTCTCGTCGATTTGATCGGTACGAGTCAGTAAAATGTACTGCAAACGTCATTAGCAAAATTTCAGAGTCCGAACCCAAATGCATGTACAAAAAATAAATAATTCGTAACTAAGTGATGCTTGAATAATAATAAAGAATAATTACTTATGAATGTAAATAATGAGTTATAAAAATAAAGAATTAGTTATCGGAATAAATAATTAGTTATGAAAATGAATAATTAGCTATAAAAATCGATGATTGATAATAATGTCAGATAACTGTAAGGGGAAAACGACTTTTTAAGAATATAAAACACCTTCGGAGCCTTTTCTTATGGTCTCGAAGTTTCATTGTTGGAATGCATCGAAAATTCTTCATTTGTATTATTTTTAGTTCCGAATCTTTAATACTGATCCTCAAAAACGTTACAGTGATTTATACAGCCTAAGTGTGCCAAATAAAAAAGTAGGCCGATTCGAAACAAATGTATTTTCATTGCATTCCGACGATGCGAATTTCGATACCATTTTTTTACATTAATAATTTCTCCAATCACCGCGCATCATTCCAGAAAGAAATATCAACTTCAAAAAAGTTTGCGTCTTTTGCAAAATTTGTAAAAACTATGCAATTAATGTTTAGAAAATCTGCACAATCTCTCAACAGCCTCGCCCACCAACATCAATAACTATTGTTAACTATTGTTGCGGAACTGAATTTCGATCAAAACCACACTCAATTTCTTCCATTTGTCGCTGGAGATTCCAATTATTTTTATGTTGCTTACCCGCGAGGACGATAATGAAAGAATTTTTTTTTCAAATTATACACGCAGCCGACACGGAATAATCGCCAGATTTTTCTTCGTCTACGACGGGCCGCGAGCAATTTTGACGGAACGTCAAGTTCGACCGTGAAGCGCGCTTGTAAAAACAAAAAGCACGTTCGTAAGATTGACCGGCAATTGACGAGCGTGCGACGGCTCGGATTTAGAGAGCGCGTGCTTCGACAGGTGTGGATAATTGGCCCAAAAAATCGTCACACGAGGCACTAAATAATTTGGTTTCTATTTTTTTGTACCGACAGACGCGTCATTGGCAATTTCTCCGCGCCGTGCGTTTTACGATAAACAAATAGATGATCGTCGGGATAAAATCGACTGTACAATTAGCAACGCATCCCTCTTTGCTCCCACCACCCCCGCCCATGCACGAGAGAGCGAGAGAGTATCGAAGGTTCCAACGCATACGTAGTTCGTTAGGGACTCGCTAATTATTTGTCGCGTCTCGACGAGCGTCTAAACTCTGGGAGAGGTGGAAAATTCAACGGGAAATAATTTAGTTCGGCTTGTCCAGGAGACGCTGCTCCCCCCTCGCTCGCTCTCACTCTTTCTTTCTCTCCCTCTCCCTCACTGTCTCGAAGTTCGCTACGGGCACCGCGACGTTCCCTTGAAGATTTAATTAGCGAGTGAATTCGGGAGAGTTGACGTCGTGCAATAAAGCCGAGAGAAAC
>OY723387.1:6894694-7082194 GCA_963210295.1 Ophion ellenae | reverse complement strand
TCGAAAAGAGTTATAAGTATATAAGTATATATATATATATACACACACACACACACACACACACACACACACACACACACACACACACACACACACACACACACACACACACACACACACACACACACACACACACACACACACACACACACACACACACACACACACACACACACACACACACACACACACACACACACACACACACACACACACACACACACACACACACACACACACACACACACACACACACACACACACACACACACACACACACACACACACACACACACACACACACACACACACACACACACACACACATATATATATATATATATATATCATTGTATATTACTGCTATTAACATCATTATTACCATTATATCAACAACAATAATAATTCCCGATAAGTCTGAAACGTCATTTCGGCAATTCAGCTTCCAGGTAGTTCAAGTAATAATGCATAATTCAAGTAAGATACATTTCCTCAGTCCCTTTTATTTGACCGGTCTTCGATATGAGGTTGACGTTTGCATCGTCGAAATGGAATAAAAACTTATATTTCCGAATTCTTATCATTTCTTTTGGCAAATGTGGTCTACAGAAGTCCCTCGCCCATTATTTAAAAAAAAAACTTCTTCATCGATCTACAGTATGAATCAAAAAAAGGTTTCATAAAACTGAAAAAATAAGGAAATAAGAATTGCATTGCATTCCAACGATGCAAACTTCTTCGCCATTTTTTATCCGACTACAATCATGTCTCGCGAAAGATATAGGCTTGTCATGAAAACAAAAGATCAGTTTTGGTCGACGATATCGAGGTATGCAACGAAAATTTTTCTTTACTTTTCGATTTTCAAAATGTCATTATTATCTAAAATCTTTCCTTGTCAATTTAGGCCCCAGGTCTCCAATAATGCTCCATGAAAACGTTGGGATGACTTTCGTAGCCCAAATTCGCAACAACAAAAAATTTGGGCTACGCAATTTTCGTTGCATTCCAACTATGCAAACTTCAATCTTGGTCGACTTAAGGGGTTAGGCCACAGTAACGGGTATAAAATCATGTGCGAATTTAACAATTTTTTTTCATATGAGAAAGTGATTCACTCATAAAATTAATTATACATCTATTTAGTATGAATATTTGGAAAGTATTTTTTTTATCGATGTCCAAAATGGTCGACTGCTCGAAATTCCTCGAAGCAGCTTTTTTTACGTACGGAATTTCTGATTAATCGAAAACTTTTCATTTTATAAGCAGTTTATGAGCAGCTATAACAAACATTTTCACTGAAAATTCGCTTCTTAAGTTCAAATACCTACAACTTTTGACTAAAACACTATTTTCTAAATTCCGTACGTACTTCTCTAGGTATTCTAATGTAGATTGACGAGAATTTTTGTGTTTTGTTCTAGGTCAAAAATCGTGGATGCTAAATGTCACGCCGCGGAGCACCAAAAAAAAAGATAACAAAAGAAAATATTAGTAGTCGGCCATTTTGTATATCGAAAAAAATATATATATTTTCTAACAGCTTGACATTCATACTAAATAGATGTGTAATTAATTTTATGAGTGAATCACTTTTTCATGTGAAAAAAATTGTTAAATTCGCCCATGATTTTATACCCGTTACTGTGGCCTAACCCCTTAAGGAGCTTTGCTGGCAAAATTGACAGTACGAGCCTTTACGGCGACTTCAATGCCGTCAACTGTTGTTCGAAAATGTTTCCAATCGGTAGTACCGTTCCCGCTTTATTTCGGAACTTCATCATGAAAGAGGACACCCTGTATACAGACGAAATACGAAGTGAATGCGCGAGCGTGTTGAACCGCGTGTGTATTTGCTTTTCTCATTGTCATCGAGTGAGGGGGGTCAGGGTAAGTAATCTTGACGGAAGTGCGTGGTGACGCAAAATCATTCAAACACACACACACATGCGCAGGCGGACTGAGGGAGACGCGCAAACACGTGAAATGAGACGCAGCTGTTGACCCTAGCAGGGCCGAGATCACTTGGTGGCTAATTCGCTCAACGCGCCAGAAATTGACTCCACGCAGTTCGACTGAGACAACAATTGGGGCGAGTACGAACGACGTACGCATTTTTTAAATATTCTATTATCACTGTGTATACACGAGAAATCGTGCGAGCCCACGTTTCGGGTTATTGTGCTGAAGCGTAAATTCACGGGTGAGGTATGTTTGAACAAAACGGTAATTTGACCCGGATCGTTCAACGCAATGCAAATAGTGACGGTAATTTGAGGTGGCGGAAAGGGTCGTTTGAATCCATCGTAAGAGGTCATTTAACGCAGGACAACAGCTACGGTCATTTGACGTAAGGTCAAATGACACAAGTGACGGTCATTTGACACAACGTAAAAATGACGGTTATTTGACGCAAGGTAAAAGTGACGGACATTTAACGCAATGCAATACTGACAATCATTTAACGCAATGGAAAAGTGGGGGTCATTCAACGCAAGTTATAAGTGACGGTCATTTAACGCAATGGAAAAGTGGGGGTCATTCAACGCAAGTTATAAGTGACGGTCATTTGACGCAATGGAAAAGTTACAGTCATTTGACGCAATGGAAAAGTGACGTTCATTTGACGCAATGGAAAAGTGACCTTTCATTTATCGCAATGCAATAGTGACCGAATCACTATTGCATTAGTAAGTGATCACTATTGCATTACTAAGTGATCACTATTGCATTAGTAAGTGATCACTATTGCAATAGTGACGGTCATCACTATTGCATTAGTAATGGTCATCACTATTGCATTAGTAAGTGATCACTATTGAATTAGTAAGTGATCACTATTGCATTAGTAAGTGATCACTACTGCATTAGTAAGTGATCACTATTGCATTAGTAAGTGATCACTATTGCATTAGTAAGTGATCACTATTGCAATAGTGATCGTCATTACTATTGCAACAGTGATCGTCATCACTATTGCAATAGTCATAGGAAATCGATGTCCATGCAGATGGAACCGATCAGTTGAACCTTTCGTAAGAGTGACGGTCATTCACTCAATTCCACTTTTCCACGCAATGGAAAAGTGACCTTTCATTTATCGCAATGCAATAGTGACGGAACCACTATTGCATTAGTAAGTGATCACTATTGCATTACTAAGTGATCACTATTGCATTAGTAAGTGATCACTATTGCATTACTAAGTAATCACTATTGCATTAGTAAGTGATCACTATTGCAATAGTGACGGTCATCACTATTGCATTAGTAAGTGATCACTATTGCGATACTAACGGTCATCACTATTGCATTAGTAAGTGATCACTATTGCATTACTAAGTGATCACTATTGCATTAGTAAGTGATCACTATTGCAATAGTGATCGTCATCACTATTGCAATAGTAAGGTCATAGGAAATCGATGTCCATGCAGATGGAACCGATCGGTTGAACCTTTCGTAAGCGTGACGGTCATTCAACGCAATGGAAAAGTGGGGGCCATTCAACGCAATGGAAAAGTGAGGGTCATTCAACGCAAGGTATAAGTGACGGTCACTTGAAGTTATGTTGTTTCAAATGTTATGAAAAACTGTCAATTCACCCAGTACATCATGACAGTGATGACAAAATTGTTATAATGTGCTGAGTATTTTGACAGCTTTTCATAACATGTTAACCCTTCGCGGTCACACTTCCCATTTCGATCACGGTGGTCACACTGGGTTGATTCTACCCAGTCAATTTTCAAACCTATCGACCCAAAGAAGTTCAAAAAATTACTGAACATGCTTTGACCATTGCAGATGACGTACGAAAAATTTATTGATTAGAAATGAAATGGCAAAATATTTTTTTAAATTCATAAATAGATGAAAACGAAAAAAATCACTTTTTCACTAAAAAAAATCATAATTACGCGAAATTTCAAAATTATTACCTAAAATTTGAATCTGAAACTCCATAGATATAGTCCTTTTGGGGAAAAAATAGTAGCCTAGTACACGTTCTAAAAAAGGTACTAACGCTTTATTCGAATTTCTAACGGTCCCTACGTATAGAGGCGACCACGAAGGGTTAAGACGGTCATCCCATATGACAAGCCCAAAACATCGGATTTTTTTGCACAAACTGCAACAAATGTGCGCGTGTTATATGGACCCGTCATAGCAGACTAATGGTGAGTCAACATTTTCTTTGTGTAAATCGTACTTGAACTTTTGAAGCCGTTTTTCTCAAAACTGTATTTTTCAAATTGGCATTTATGATATCTCAAAAACTATTGAACGGATTTCGCTCAAATATTTATGGTATAGTCAGCACATCTATAGTTTTTACCAGAACTAGAATATTTCTGATATCTGCCCTAGATTTTTTAGGCTGAAGAACCCGATTTTTCTTTCTTGATATTATTAATTTTCTCTAGTTTCGGCGATAGCGTCAGGTCTACAAATTAAAATGCCGTTTGACTTTTTTAATTTCAGATGAGCAAAACCTCCGCAATCATGGTAGCCGTCGACCAACTCCTGTCACACACGAGTGTGTTCCGAACGGTGCAAAATCGATTCAACTCGTTGTTTTTGTTTAATAAAATTCTGAAGGGCTGTAAAAATGTTAATAAATGTGTGGTAAAAATTCAAAGATAGTGTGTTTGATGGTTCAATAAACAAAATCCCAAAAAAGCGAGAAAAAAAATAGCTGTCACATGAGATGACCCCGTTAAACGTTTTTTCACACTATTTCGTGCGTAAAACGCCATTCAGTGATGAGCATACGCATCTCCCTATGGGAAAAAATGTTTTTTTTTTTAATTCTAAATTTTATAGAAACGGTGTATAATGTGTATAAATTTGAATCAAATGGTACCGTCAATTGTCCCGAAACTCCTTAATGAAAATAAAAAATAAATTACAAGAAAAACTTCTTGTTACGTTGGAACGTTGCGAACTTCAATAAAACACGAGGGGAACCGTATCTTCGCTGTGTACCCGACGATTATGCCCCTGCGGCTATGATTAACGTCCGAGTTGTTTAAAATTGCGACGTACGCTTCCTCTTCACGCTTGCAAATGAAGAATAGTTCCGAGAGAACATTATTTGTGCCCACGGACGTCGCGAATCGCGTGACGCGGTAACAACGTCGTTAACGTTCGACCTGTGGACCCGTAGATCGTGCATTGCCCACTAAAACGTATCTACACTGCAGTAAAAAGCCGAAAAATGGATCGCAATTTTTGGCAATTAATTGTAAGAAAATCACTCGCACGATTGACTTTATTTTTCGGACTCCATTAATGTGTAAATTGATAAAGGTATCGGTGAAAATAAAAGGAAAGATATTAATACTGAAAAATGTTAATGAGCATCGCACGAAAGACAAACGTTCCAATTCGGAAAAATCTAATTCAAAATGTATCCTTCAGTTGAATTTATCTCATTTTTATCTTGAGTCACATTTACCTTATTCGACAGGCCGATAAAAAATCTAATCTCAAATTTATCCCTGAGTCAAATTTATTTTTTTTAATCAATTTTAACTTGAGACAAGTTACTTTCAATTTTATCTTGAGTCAATATTTATCTCGCTTTCATCTCGAGTCGAACTTATCTCAATTTTATCTCAATTTTACCTCGTTCGACAGTCCAATGAAAAAAATCTAATATCCTTAAGTTAAACTTATCTCGTCAATGTTATCTGGAGTTAAATTTATCTCGATTTTATCTGGAATCAAATTTATCTCAATTATATCTAGAGTCAAATTAATCTCAATTTTACCTTGGGTCAATTTGGCCTTAACTTGATCTTGAGTAAAATTTATTTAAACTAAATCTTGAGTCAAATTATTTCAATTATATCTTAAGTCAAATTTATCTAAATTTTATCTTGAGTCAAATTAATCTCAATTTTACCTTGGGTCAATTTGGCCTTAATTTGATCTTGAGTCAAATTTATCTCAATTTTATCGTGAGTAAAATTTATCTCAACTTCATCTTGAGTTAAATTGATCACGTTCGACAGTGCAATGAAACAAAACCAAAATCCATATTTATCCTTAACCAAAATGTATCTCAATATTATCTTGAGTCAAACTTATCTCGTTCGACCGACCCAAAACCTTCCATTTCTTCAGTACCTTTATCCTCGCATTTGAACCGAAAAAAAAAACGTACGAAAGTACGCGAGTCTCGATGTGAATCGCAATTTTTCGGAAAATTCGTCTCGCTTCAAGCCGCGATAAATGCTCTAAAATAACAATTCGACTCACTTAACCGAACAATGTCTCCGGAAATTCGTTTTCTCGATATTCACTGACGCAGAGCTTGAGCTTTTTTATTTTTCCCACCCGCGAACTGAACAAAGTTCGCTTTGTCCTCTCGCTTTGACAATTTTTCTTTCGTTTTCTTTCACCAGATGGCATTGAACGATAAAACGCTGATAGCACCTTTTTCGGTCACGAAAATTAGCTCGCGAGGGTTTTTTTTTCCTTTCTGTTCCAAATGTTGAATTTTTCGGTGAGAATGACGGCTCAAAAGAGAAAGAGAGGACTGAAGAGATGAGCCGGAGGGGGGGGGGGGGGGGTTCGAGGTAGGCTCGAATCGAGGTTCGCTCTTTCGTGTCGAGGGTTTCGAAGTAGGAAACTCGGCCAACGATGACTTAAATGTTGAAGCCTCCTCGACACCGTCACTCCAGCATACCCCCCCCCCCCCCCCCTCACCGCAACACATAATGGTTCTATTCTTTCCGGATCTGGGTAATCTTGAATCGATCGATTTTGCCAATGTTCTTCGCACATGCTTGAAATTGAACCGTGCATTTAGCAAGATTCCGGCTAATTGTGCTCGAACTAACAAACTCGTAGCAAAAAAAGAAAAAACCCAATGCAAACTGCGGGTGCCGGGACGAAATTCCGAACTTTGAAAGATGAGAACGCTCAAAACTCCAAAAGAATACTACCCCGAAAGATCAAAACTGAGAAAGAATTTTACACGCAAGACCAAAACTCCGAAAATCTGAACACCGTAAAAATAATTCGGCTACGAAAGTTTTAAAAGTTTCAAAATTTTCAATAACTCGACGAATTATTTTAATAATGTTTTTTTTATTAAGGGGTTTATTATTTATTATATTATATTTATTATTTATTATTATTATATTTTTATATTTATTATTTATTATTAAGGGGCCACTCTAGAGGCCGAAAAAGGCTTTTTGGGGATTTTTTTCAGAGAAACTACATAATAAATCGAGATTACAAAAAGGGCAGTTTATCAAACATATCAGTGACCGTATACAATATTTTTTTGAGGCGATTAATTTCAAAATGGCGGCTGTGCAGCGTTTATCTCAAAACTGCATTGTTTAAGTTGGCCGGAAACATAAATCAGGCAATTTTCAACCAACTCACTTGAAATGTTGAATATATCTTGGAAAATACATTGTCTATGGAAGTACGTAGGATTTTTTTATATTGCATAGTTCATTTGTTATTAACAATTATCCCACGACTTTTTAGGCAAATTTTCCACTTTCCAAAAAAATCATCAGATTATTGTTAATAACAAATGAACTATGCAATATAAAAAAAAATCCTACGTACTTCCATAGACAATGTATTTTTCAAGATATATTCAACATTTCGAGTGAATCAGTTGGAAATTGTCTGAGCTGTGTTTCCGGCCAACTTAAAAAATCCAGTTTTGAGATAAACGCTGCACAAACGCCATTTTGAAATTAATCGCTTCAAAAAAATTATTTTATACAGTCACTGATATGTATGATAAACACCCGTTTTTGTAATCTCGATTTATTCTGTAGTTTTTCTGAAAAAAAAAATCCCCAAAAAGCTTATTTTTTCGGCCTCTAGAGTGGCATAACCCCTTAACTCAAAGGAACGCCGAAACCGAACGTCCCGATGTTGCAGTTTGCATCGTTGGAGTGCAATGACTTAACCTCTTTATTTTTTTTTGTCATGCAAAATCTTGTTTTTTATTCTTCAAATTTTGGTTTCTAGTCTCCAGCGAGAACACGTAAAAACGTACGAGTTTTTTTTATAGCCCGAGACGACCGAAAGCAAATGCTATCAATTTAAAATATAATCAACTCCCGTTGCGTTACAACGATGCGAACGTCAACATCAATTGAATTTTATAACCGTGTCAGTTCAATTTATCATTCGTCAACTTTAATCAATTCAAATCGATTAATATCAATCGAATTCATATTTGTTCCACTATTGTTCTCCCTCAGGAATTTCCGACAAGTTTCCCTTATATTATATCACAATATCGGTTAAAGGGGGAGATACCTTTCGACGAGGAAAAAAATTTGCTGATTTTCATTATTTTTTTCCAAAAGAAAGTTTCCTTCTCTATTTTGGGGACTTGGAGTACGTTTTATTACTTTTGGCTGTTGCATGATATTTTTTTTTAATTAATCTTTCAAAATGGCGGCGATATGGCACGGTCTTCTAAACTGCATTTTCAAAATTGCCGTGACGTATAGTTAAAAAACTAATCGACCGATTCTGATCAAATTTGGTATTAATCCTTCTCACCTTATTGTCTAAAACATGATCCTAAATGTTTTTGAAAATTGAAAAAACAAACGTATTTTTTTATTATGAATATTTTATTATGAATCTCGTATTTTTTTATTGTACAATATAGCGATTCTATTTCGAAAAAAGGCCATTCTAAAAGATAAATTTAAAAAACACAATGTAACAGACAAAAGTAGTAATGAAGCATACTCTAAGTCTCAAAAATGGAGAAGGAATATTTCCATTTAAAAAAAATCACGAAAAACTGCAATTTTTTTCCTCGCCTAACGGTATCTGCCCCCTTAAGGCAATATTGTTGTCTAGATTGCTGTGTTGGCGACAATTCAGAGAATGAAATATTCTAATTTTCTTTCTGACATTGTTCACACATGTCTATTGATTCTTCAAGAATATGTGCAAATTTGAAAGAAAAATGTATCATCATGTACGTTCGCAACAGTGCGTCGACAACGCCAAGACAACAGGCCAAGTGTGCGTGTGTATGTGGGTGTGATTTTGTTTGGGTTATCGAACAAACAAAAATACAAACCAAAAAAAAACTCACGCCCACACACACGCGCACACTTACACTAGGGATGTTGAAGACTTCACCTCCTCGTGGTACATTCTGGATAGCGCTAAAGTAGTCAAAAAATGTATTCTAACCTAAAAATGATGAACGTTATCAGGAAACTTTTCCTACAAAATTTGGTAGTTTTGGGTATGTTTGGGTTTCATTTTTTTGGTGAAAAAAAAATGCATGCTCTCATTTTCAAGAAACATGTCAGCCATCTCAACGGCGCCAATTTGAATTTTGAACGAAAAAAGATTTTTTTCAACGTCCTGCTTCGACCCCTCGAAGTTTCATCATACTCAGTACTTGATCGGAGCAGTATTTTTCGAGATAAATCAGGTGTAAGATTAAAATGGAACACCCAGGTGTATGTGTGTGTGCGTGCGTGTGCGTCTACAGGGTCTTAGGAAGGTCGATGCAAAGTCTTAAGGGGGCGATAGATCACCTCGTTAGGAACATATCTAACCTAGGTTACCTTAGTCCAAAGTCTAAGGATTCGAGTGGAAAATTAGTTACTAACTCGTTCATAATGTTCAAACAGACAATTGGTAACTAAAAACTTATTTGCGTCCTAGCTTAAGGGAGGAACCTCCTCCAGATATCAATTTTTTTTATTGCTTCAAAAATTTATTTAGTATCTGAAGAATATATTTCCAAAGTTTGAAGCCCAACGGAAAGTCCTAAAGGTCCCTAGGAAGTCACCGAAGTGATGCCCTCCAAAAGTACCGACAGTAGGTAAACGAGCGCGCGCCCCTTGCGGCCTCTACGTTTTAAATTCTTGCAAGGAACATCCCTCGGGTGACACCCTTCGATTTTGTTGAAATTTGGATATGTTACAAAGCACGGAAAAGTAAGCGATACGTATTTTTTTTTATCGGCGGAAAAACGGTTTTAAGGGGTGAAACCATCCCTCGAAAAAAGGCATCTCTAGGGGTAATATGGCAGTTTCACACACAAGGAGTCCACCGGTTTTAATGAAACAAAAACGAAAATTCTTCTAATCTGAAGCAATAAAAAATCCACTACAGTGACATTGCAAAAAAAATTAAGGGGTGAACCACCCCTATATTCAAGGGTGGTTTCACCCCTTAAAACCGTTTTTCCGCCGATAAAAAAAAATACGTATCGCTTACTTTTCCGTGCTTTAAAACATATCCAAATTTCAACAAAATCGAAGGGTGTCACCTGAGGGATATTCCTTGTTAGCCAAACAAGTTTGCTAGTTTACTTTTTGAATATAGGAGGCACTTCCGACCATTGTAAAGAAAAACATTCGGCCTGTCTAACCGTCGATTTTCATTTTCACAAAAACAGTTCACACAAAAAGAGAAAAATGCAGTCCAGATTAGTGATTGCCTATAAGAAGACTTGCTTTATGGCCCTGACATCGCAGATTAAGCTTGGGTAATTATAAATCACTCTAAACTCTACTTTTCAAGAACGATAACTTCAATCGAGTTTTCCTCGAAACGTGTTTTTTTTTAACCAAACTGAACCAAACAACTTGAAATTTTGTACCGGTATTCTTGAAGTTATGGGCCTTTGCACAAACCTAAATTTTCGTATAAATTGTTTTACTAAATATTCTTCTTAACGATTTGTTTATTTTTAAAAGTCTTTTTTTTTCTTTTTCTCCTGAAATTTCCAATTTTTTGTTGTTTTTTTTGCTAAATTTAGGTTCATACAAAACGAAATGACTTATTTTAAGGAAAAAAATTGTTTCGTCGATTTTAGTTAAAAACAAGGACCTGGGCGTTCCACGGCGCAAACTCTAGGGGCCAAGTTCGAGCACCTCTATCGCCGCCATTTTGTTTTTTTTTTCACTCATGAAATTGTTCTTTGTATTCATTTAAACGTCAATGTTTTTGTGTAATTTGATTCATTGCAATAAATGGTCTCAATTTTATGTAAAAAATTATTGAAAAACCTGTTGTCTGGAGGAGGCTCCCCCCTTAATGTGTATTCAAACGACAAACACCAATACAATCATCTGTATCCACACAACTAACTAAATAGGACGTGTTGAATAATTAAAACGTTGTCGAAAAATAAAAATACCTCTTATGTTAAGGGGCTATACCAGTGTAACACTTTCAAAACATCGATTTTTTGTTGCCTTTTTCGACAGTTTATACTTTCAAGAATATCCTGTGAACATTTTAAGGCCGTATCTCTAATCATGTTATCTTGCAAAAATCGATATTTAAATCTTTAAACACGTTTTTCTCGAAATGAGAATTGAAAAATTTGCTGACATTGTAACTCAAAGAGCAATTATCCGATTGACTTGAAATTTGAACTGAGTACTCTTGAATATATTTACTCTACAATGACGTAGGATATTTTTGATTGGATGAAAATTGACAATTTGGCATTGAAAGATACGACCATTTTATAGGCAAGAAAACAGACGTTTTTTTTTCATAACTACGCCATTTTGTTAGATTTTGATATTTTTCGAAAATTCTACGTCATTGTAAAATACCTTCCAGTTTAACGACATATTTTCCTTTTTCGGTCTAAGCTGCTCAATCGGCCGGAATCATGTCAGCAGTGGAGGAACTTTTTTTTGCGCCTCCGAAGACAGCGCATACGTCGCTTGGATCTCAATATTTTTCTATGAAAAAATTATGTAATATAGGTCACATATAGCCAAATATATTCTTAATTTTCCGAAACATTTAATTGAGTACTTTTCTTCCAAAAAATTCCCGAAAATCACCCAAATTTTCAGCGTTCACACTAGTATAGCCCCTTAATGCTATAAAAAAAAAATAGCATCAACATAAGAGGTAAACGAGTTAATACCCAATTTTGAGAAGTTTGCCAAAAACCATACTTAACATGACAATTCGATACACACCCTATATATATATATATATATATATATATATATATATATATATATATATATATATATATATATATATATACATATATATATATATCTGTGTAAAAAAAATCTGTGTAAAGTTTGGAGGCGCTCGGAAAATTGAAACACGCGCCACCGAGCGATTGAAATTTTAAATGTTAAACACACGTATTTATCCCGTTATATTAATAAGAAAAATTTGAAACTTGCTACACTTATTGTGCATAGTGTGGTGTACAAAACCATTTTTTTTTCATTCATAATTTTGTTAATGACAAGCTCTGTAGAGTTGCCCATATTTCGTTTTTTTTAAATATTTATTTTCAAATAAATTTCAAATAAAATAAAAAAATTAATTTTCAGTTCGAAAATGTAATGTCTGCAGGGAAGAACACATAGAAGAATATATTTTTTTCGTAATATATATTTACACTACAGCCAGCACAACACTGCTCTTGTAACGGTGCAAACAACGATAGCTCGTAAATATGTATTACGAAAAGAAAATATATTCTTCTATGTCTTCTTCCCTGCAGACATTACATTTTCGAATTGAAAATTTATTTTTTACTTTATTTGAAATTTAATTGAAAATAAATTTTTTGAAAAACGAAACATGGGCATCACTACAGAGCTTGTCATTAACAAAATTATGAATGAAAAAAATTGAAAAAATTTTGTTTTGTACACCATACTATGCACAATAAGTGTACCAAGTTTCAAATTCTTCTCATTAATATTGTAATCGAAAAAAAAAAATCGTCAATGCGCGGGATAAAATACATCTCCACATGTATTTTACATTTAAAATTTCAATCGCTCGGTGGCGCGTGTTCCAATTTTCCGAGCGCTTCCAAACTTTACACAGATTTTTTTTATACACCTTGATTATGTTTTTGGGGTGGCATTGAATTTTTTTCGCCGAAGCCCAAATAACGTCCACCCTAATATATATATATATATATATATATATATATATATATATATATATATATATATATATATATATATATATATATATATATATATATATATATATATATATATATATATATATATATATATATATATATATATATATATATATATATATATAGTGTGTGTGTCAAATACCCACGCCCGTACGTAAAGCTCTTACGAAGCGTCTACTGCTTCTATACTAATCGATCCACGCTCCCATTACGGATTTCATTTAAATTCGATTAACCGCTTCGAAGATGCGAGCCGGGGCAGATGAGCCGTATTATCGGGCTCTCGCTTCCACACTCGCTCGCTTCCACATTCCTATATGCACACACACACACACACTCGTACGCACCCATGCAAAGATCGCGAGCGCGCCTTCGTGTACAGTTCGTTAATTTGTAACCTCGACGATATATGAGTCTCCCGTATAGTTTTCCAACCTAAAAAGACGAGTCTCTACAGGGAGAATCTCGTTATGAGCGCGTCTACGGTCACTCGCATCGTTTGCGTATATATATATATATATATATATTTTTTCGTCATTGTTACACGCTGTGCCTTCCTCTCTTTCTCTTGTTAGGAAGGCGAGTAGTGTGAAAATGAGATCGCGTAATTTTTGGTCGTTCACGGGGGGGGGGGGGGGGGGCGGTGCGAATAAAAAGCGAAACTTTTTGGAAGCGTAAGAGGGGAAAATAATTGGGCTTGCTCGGATTGGAGTTTCAATGAGTCCATGATAACAGATATATGTGTGTGTGTGATAATTTTTCACAGTGATCGTCAGTGGAAGCGGATTTTGAAGAAAAATGTTTCACACAAAAGTGAACCATTTTCGAGAAATTGTTATTTCTTTAAGTGAGGGGTAGGCAATTTTAAAAATTGATTTAAAAAAACTCTGTGGTATGGAATGAAATGTTTTTTTATTATTTGTAGTTTGAGGATACAGTAACGAGGAATTATCGACGATAATTCGAAAAATCGAAAAATAGAAGGGGCCCCTCGGGCCGTTGTAAAAATTCTGAAAGCATTTGGAGACGTTTTACACCTGTTTTGTGCATTTGCCGCCAAAGCTTAACTTGTGCTTCCGATATAGACCACTTGGTTTTTGTGAAATTTCGATTTTGAGGCTTATTCGACCATTTGAAAATCAGAAGAGGACTTTTTCGGTCTCGCAAGTGAAGAAAAACTTCAAAAATGTGGTTTCCGGTGTAATTCAATTCAATGGAATGTCCATGAGGGCCGAAAAAGATGGTCTTGAAGTATGCATCGTTGGATTGCAACTGCAATTCTTTTCGATATTTTTCTTTCCTCATTTTGATTATTTTGTACATTTAAATTCTTGATTTTTAAATAAACTCCTTGAAAAATGACTTGATGGTTTTTTCCCAACGAAGAATTTTCTTTGCATTCAAATGACGCAAGCTTCAATCTCATCCGAAAAAAGACAACCGAAAGTTGTCTCAGTTGAACTGGAATTGACGACGTTGACGTTTGCATCGGAACGCAACGATATTCTTTTTTGTTTATTTTTTATTGGTGTATTTTTTTTTATCATTATCGAAAGGCTGTTAATGCAAATTGAGATCGTCGATCTCTACCAAGAATACGTCAAGGAGGTACGGTGATTGGAGCGAGTTCAAGATAAAAGCCCGATTTTTTTTTATCGCATTGTCGAGACCTTCGTCCATGCGTATGCGGAGTTTCCACGAGATTTACCGTACACTTTTCGAGTTATTAATTGTTAAAGTTGGTGAATTAGTCACACGTAGACGACAAAATGTGCCTGTCCTCTCGTATATCGATTTTTTTGTGCTACTTGGAGCCAAGAAACACGTAAAAAAAACTGACGGTTGCGTTCGTTGAATCTTTGTGATCGATAAGGCACCTTGAATTGGAAAGCTCATCGCAGAAATAAGCAATAAATTTAGAAATAAAGTCGCAAAAACCGAAGCTTTCGGAGAGCGAGACTTCTCGTGACGTAACAGCAGCCATCTTGCTCGACGTGTGGCAACGCCGGATACCCGCGCAAATTTGATTCGTCTATCGGATATTTTCAACGCGAATTAAAAATATGATTGTACGAAGCCGTACATTTTTAAATGGATTATAAAGGGCCTTTCGTCGATATTTACTTGAAGTTCTTTTACGTACAGCAAAGGCATCTCAATTTTTCTGGCGACATGTACCTATACAATGCATCTATATATAAATTCAGCATGGGAGAACCGTCATATAAAATAAACGTTCCTTTTTATACCTGCAAATATTGTGAAAATTGGGAAAGGAAAAAATAACATAACAATCGATTAAATATGTTTTAACTTTGGACAGATTGGACATTGGACATTGAGGTTAACTTCAACGCGACGTTTTTCATTTGCAATCGCAATATTATCTTTTCATTTTCTAATTCTTGTCCGTCAGAATCTACATTTGTCTCTAAACTGGACTTCAGGTACAATCCCGTTACTCTTTTGATAAACTTCCACGGTATTTTCATTCTCCATGTTAACCGGCTACAAAAAATAATAAGCCGGGCGCGTGGAACCAATGGCAGCCACCGAAAATGCGACGATGCTAAACGTCAACGATATGGCGTGCTAGTGAAGTCAAGTAGTAGATGACTAAGGTTGTTTCCATATTATAAAAATCATAGGAAACTCGAAATTCAATATTTAAAAAATATTTCTCGAAAAATAGCCCATATACATATATCTAAAACGTGGCGGTATTGCGTCGTGAAATAGACTCTAAGTTTACTAGCATGGTCATCACCGTACCTCCTTGGGGAGATTGCTCAGCTAACGCGAAATAGTAAGAATTTGCTGAAATTTATTGAGGATATTTGCGAACAGGTGTTACGACTCCGTGTAAAATTTCAAGTACTTCGTCTGCGTGATTGTTGAGCAATTAATTATTGAAGTTAGGCTCTTATACACGGGCGACATAGCAAATGCTTCATGACAACTTTAATACGACAGTCGCAACATAATAAAAATAGTAAGAATTGAATGGAAATAGGAGGAAAAAATTCTTCAGATTTTCATGAATAATTTCAACGAAGAGTACAGCGTTTTGTCTGTCTCGTTATCGAGATATTCGATAAAAATAAAAATTCGGTAAAAAAAATTTTTTTTTAGCGTTCTGTATATCATGAATAAAAGCAAGAAAAAAACCGCACTCAAAGAGCTTTACTCGTTTCCTTTAAAAAAATAAAATGTAAACACCTGAAATATGACACTCCAAGGACAAAGTCTCCGTTAAAACGTTTGAGTGATTTTTACAGCCTAATTCGGCCAAATAAAATTTGTGCAATAAAAAAAATTGCCTTCCAACGATGCAAACTTCAAGATCATTGGAATGCCCCAGATACGTATACACATAGTTTTTTATTGTTCAAGTCGATGAATATAATCACGTTGGCACAAGTGCTATACGAATAACGCAATGAAGAAATGGCACGAAACTCTTTGGTTAACTGCACTCGATGGAAGAAAAAGAAAAAAAACCGCGGCGTCGTCATCAACGTCGTCGAAGCATCGGCAAAGGGACGTCTCTTCCGTGTCGCCAGGGCTGAAGGCCCATCGTGGTCGTCGTGCTCGGCAGACAAGAGCCGATGGTGCAAGCATGCATGCGGAAGAGGCACGCGGTGAGAGTGACCGATCGGCCTACTTTTTCGTTCAGGGAGAGGTACCCTTAGGTGAGGAAAAAATTTGCTGATTTTCATAATTTTTTTTTAAAGTAAAGTTTTCCCGACCATTTTTGAGACTTGGGGTATGCTTTATTACTACTTTATCCTGTTGCATGGTACTTTTTTAAATTGATTTTAAAAAATATCGGAGGTATGGCAAATTCTATCAATCAGAAATTCTATCAATTAAAATGAATAATTAACTTTCGTTGTGTTACAACGATGCAAATTTCAGCATCATTCAAATTTTATAACCGTGTCGAGTCAATTTATCGTTCGTCAAATTTAATCGATTCGAATTGATTAATTTATATTTGTTCCCTTATTAATTTCCGACAAATTTCCCTTACATCATACAACAGTATCGATTAAGGGGGGCGAGGAATTTTGTTGCTAATTTTCATGATTAAAAAAAAAAGGAATATTTCTTTACTATTTTTGAGATTTAAGGTATTACCACTTTTAGCTGTTACGTGGTTTTTTAAATATGGCACTTCTAAACTGCATTTCTAAAATTGGCGTGACGTATAGCTTAAAATCTAATCGACCGATTCTGATGAAATTTCGTATAAATCTTTCTGACCTTATTGTCTAAAGCATGACCCTAAATGTTTTTGAAAATAAATAAGAAAGTATTTTATTATTGCAAAAACGTAGCTATTTTTTTTTCGTAACATTCAATCTTTCTGTTTAAAAGCGTACCATTTCGTCGATTATCAACATCTCTCACTTGTTCTTGGTTTTCTTTTTACGATTTTTCGTGTAGACTAGGTTATTTCTGTTCGGTGTATGTCCTTCCCTCTTAGGAGTTTTTTTTTTCAACCAATTGGGAGCCATTTAAATTAGTATAAGTATCTTTTTTCATCATCTGAACTTTAATGACTGATCCTCAAGAACCCATTTTTCAAACTTTTGATCAAAATCTGAGGCATCTTCGTTAGTGTTCGGTTGGTCATTTAGCAATTGCTCAACAGTGCACTTCATGAAAGAAAATCTCGAGAAAAGCACACACACGAAAGAGAAGAATTAAAAACAAATGCTTTGTTCTCGAAAAATAAAAAAGATCGTAGAACATATATGGGACTGATAAGGATCGATATTGATGCGAGGCATCTGGATGTTCCTTTTGGACGTCACTTTACGAGCCACCCTGAGTATATGTATATATGAGATATACGATCCTCCGACCAACTTTTGAGCAACACGGTAAAAGTGGCGGTCATTTGACCCAATGGAAAAGTGACGGTCGTTCGACGCAATGCAATAGTGACGGTCATTTTGCGCTATGGAAAGGTGACGGTCATTCAACGCAATGCAATTGTGATGGTTATTTGATGCAATAGAGACGGCCATTTAACGCAATGCAATAGTGACGGCCATTTAACGCAATGCAATAGTGACGACCATTTAACGCAATGCAATAGTAACGGCCATTTAACGCAATGCAATAGTGACGGCCATTCAACGCAATGCAATAGTGACGGCCATTTAACGCAATATAATAGTGACGGCCATTTAACGCAATGCAATAGTGACGGCCATTCAACGCAATATAATAGTGACGGCCATTTAACGCAATGCAATAGTGACGGCTATTCAACGCAATGCATCAGTGACGGGCATTTAACGCAATGCAATAGTGTCGACCATGTAATGCAATGCAATAGTCACGGCCATTTAACGCAATGCAATAGAGACAGCCATTTAACGCAATGCAATAGTGACAGACATTTAACGCAATGCAGTAGTGACGGCCATTTAACGCAATGCAATAGTGACGGCCATTTAACGCAATGCAATAGTGATGACCATTTAACGCAGTGCAATAGTAACGGCCATTTAACGCAATGCAATAGTGACGGCCATTTAACGCAATATAATAGCGACGGCCATTTAACGCAATGCAATAGTGACGGCCATTCAACGCAATGCATCAGTGACGGCCATTTAACGAAATGCAATTGTGACGGCCATTTGACGCAATGCAATTGTAACGGCCATTTTACGCAATGCAATAGTGGCGGCCATTTAACGCAATGCAATAGTGACGGTCATTTAACGTGACGCAGACGGAACCGTTTGTTTGAACCCTTCGTAAGATCGACAGTCATTTAACGCAATACAGTAGTGACGGTCATTTGACGCAATGGAAAAGTGACGGCCATTTAACGCAATGCAATAGTGACGGTCATTCGACGTGACACGGACGTAACAGGTCGTTTGAACCCTTCGTAATAATGACTGTCATTTAATGCAATACAATAGTGACGGTCATTTGACGCAATGGAAAAGCGACAGTCATTTAGGGCAATGCAATAGTGACGGTCATTTAGGATAATGCAATAGTGACGATCATTTAGGGCAATGCAAAAGTGACGATCATTTGACGCAGTGCAGAAGTGACGGTCATTTGACGCAATGGACTATCATTTGACGCGAGGTTAAAGTAACGGTCATTTTACCTGATGTTATCGCGATAGTCGTTTGACGCAAGGTAAAAGTGCCAGTCAATTGACGCAAAGTAAAAGTGACGGTCATTTGATCCAAGGCAGAAGATACTTGATGGTGTGAAATTCATCGAAAATTCTTTTTTACATTTTTATCCCATATATCAAAAATACGATCCTCCGACCAACCTGTGGACAACTTTTTCAAAAGAAATCCTTTTCACATGCATCTCCATCGAGTACACGGCCACTAGCCAGCCACGGCCGCG
This sequence comes from Ophion ellenae, assembly GCA_963210295.1. Lineage (NCBI taxonomy): Eukaryota > Metazoa > Arthropoda > Insecta > Hymenoptera > Ichneumonidae > Ophion > Ophion ellenae. The sequence goes on along the minus strand of OY723387.1, from coordinate 7,062,834 downwards.
GGCTACTTTATCGAGCGCTCGTTTGCTCCCTACCCCTCTATTTTTTTGCAATTAGTTTTTTTCCACAAACGATCATTTGAGCATACACAGTACAGGTCACACGGAGATCGATCGGTCTCGTGTCTTCCGAGCAGGTAGCTCGCTTCTCCGCGCTAAACCGCGCGCGCGCCACTAGGCACACACGAGGGAATATAGTAACCGCAAGTGGTTGTAGAAGTGATACCGGAGTGTAACTGTATCTTGTAGTTCGGTGCACAAGAGCGACATACTAATCGCGTGCCGAATCACCCGTGATCGCTAGTACAGTGTACCGCTAAAGCGTTTCGCGTACGGACAACCGCGATACTTAAACCCAAACGTATTTTTATATGTGAGATAATGATAATAATTGAAGGTGATCATTTGAAGCTCGGTAAAAGAGCAGTTTTATTGCTTGTTGTCTCGTTACTATACAGGTGTGTGGAATAAATTGTTATTTGAAAATGAAAAATAATAAACCGGATAATAAAGGAAAACATATTTATGGAAAATAATTATGTGACGATTTCTAGGGTCTTGAGAAAAAAAAGTACGATTGTTGAGCTGTAATATTTGGTCTAGCAAAATCATCAAAAATGTTAACCACGATAATAGTAGCAAATATATTAAAAAATGACCTTCAATTATTTTTTATATATTTGTCACAAATGATACATAGATTGATTATATATATATATATATATATATATATATAATCAATCTATGTATCATTTTTGACAAATATATAAAAAATAATTGAAGGTCATTTTTTAATATATTTGCTACTATTATCGTGGTTAACATTTTTGATATATATATATATATATATATATATATATATATATATATATATTTAAGAATTGAAAGTGATTTCTTGGGACTGGAGAAAAGTCTTTTTGTCGCGTCCCAAGAAATCACCCTTAAGGGGCTATACCAGCGCAACACTTTCAAAAAATCGATTTTTTTCCCTTTTTCGACAGTTTATACTTTCAACAATATCCCGTAAAAATTTCAAGGCTGTATCTCTAATAATTTTATCTTGCAAAAATCGGTAGTTAAATCTTTAAATGCGTTTTTCTCGAAATGGGATTTAAAAAATTTGCTGACATTGTAACTCAAAGAGCAATTATCCGATTGACTTGAAAATTGAACTGAGTACTCTTGAATACATTTACTCTACAATGACGTAGGATATTTTTGATTGCATGAAAATTGACGATTTGGCATTGAAAAAAAAAAAACGACAATTTTATAGGCAAGAAAATAAACTTTTTTCATAACTACGCCATTTTGTTAGATTTTTATATACTTCGAAAATCCTAGGTCATTGTACAGAAAATACCTCCCAGTTTAACGACATTTTTTCCTTTTTCGGTTTCAGCTACTCAATCGGCCCGAACCATGTCAGCAGTGGAGGAACTTTTTTTTGGCGCCTCCGAAGGTAGCGCATAAGTCGCTTGGATCTCAATATTTTTCTATGAAAAAATTATGCGATAAAGGTCAAATATGGCCAAATATATTCTTAATTTTTCGAAACATTTAATTGAGTACATTTATTTTTAAAAATTCCCGAAAATCACCCAAATTTTCAGCGTTCACACTGGTATAGCCCCTTAATTGTGTTTTTTTATATACTTCTTACTATTTTATTAATTATTTTTGATGATTTTCGTATAGAAAAAATTACATGTAAAAAATCATTCTTGTTTTTCGAAGACGGCCCAAGAAATCACCTGCAATCATTTTTCAAATGATTCCATGTATTATTTTTGATGATTTCCATATAGGAAGACCAATAGGTAAATTCCTTTTATCATCATTCTTCATCATTCTTTTTTTTTGAGTCACATTATTTTTTTTTTGTGTCCCAAGAAATCTCCTCCAATCATTTTTTTATGTATTTCTGGCAAAAAAAATGGCAAATTAAAAAAGAAACTTACTTCGTAGAAGATCCACGACGAGAAGAGAGTCTGTATGAGATTGTAAAATATGAGTAGACTTCTGAGGTCGAAGGGTTTCCTGTTCTCCATCATTCTCGGGCCCAAAACTCTGCAGAAGTATGCGTAGGATATGCATATGAGGACCGTTGGCCATGGACTGCTCATCATCGCCCAATCGTTGACTCGAGGGTCTGTCGAGGAAATAATCAACGTATGATAATTGCAACGCCAACGATTGCAAACGCCCACGATGATGGACGCGACTAATTACGATTCGCACAGTGGATCCTTCGATAGCGACACGTGGAAGAATTTTTTCTTAAAAATTAAAAAATAATTCGTGCGAAAATTGACGATGCTGATCGACGTGAATCTAATCACAGATTGGAAGTACTTAGAAATGTTCAAACGAAGAGTTGAAAAATACGAAAAAAAAACAAGCAGTAAAGAAGAAGTAACGATGCATATTTCGAGTTTTGAAAATTCACTGACAATATTTGTCGTTCGTTTTCGTTCATTTCTCATTTTTTAATTTTCTTTACAATTTTTCATTTGCTTATAAATTTAGTAGCAAATTTTTTGCTATATTTTATTCGTTCGCCACTTTTTGTTCTTACTATTTTTCTTCAGAAGTCTCTTTCCCCATTTTTTCTCCAAATCTGTTGATTTAGGTATTTTTTTAAAGTTTGTTTTTCATTTTATCTGCCTCATTGACGTGTTTTTTTTTCTTCTTTTTTTCCTTCTTGATTGATTGATTGATCTGGGTTTATTTTTGTTCTATAAATATAGTAGCAAATTTTTAGCTATATTTTATTAATTCTCGACTTTTTGTTCTTACTAATTTTCTTCAAAAGCCTCTTTTCCCCATTTTTTCTCTAAATCTGTTGATTCGGGTTTTTTTAAAGTTCGTTTTTAATTTTTTCTGCCTCATTGGTGTTTTTTTTTCTTTTTTCCTTAAAACGGGTTCATTTTGCATTTTGTTTCATTTCATTTCCGTTTTATTTTTCCGAAGTACGGCAAGGGACGGCAAAAAAGAACAGTCTTGGTTTTTTTCTCTTCTTATCCTTCTTATTTCTCTTATTCGCTTCGGCACATCGTCGCGCGAGTGTGAAATTGATGCTCGCGATCTATATAGAGCACAGAGAACAATGGTCGCACGCGTCACAATGCATATTTGCACTCGTTGGAATCCACGACCAAGTGTCGAAAATGAGCAACGCGCGAGCTCTCGAGATAATTATCACGGCAATAAGAAAGAAAAAAATCACTCGCTGGTAGGATTCTCGTTGATGCGAGGGAACGAAAAATGTTTAAACAAAAAAAAAACATCAATAATGATTTTTTTGAGAGAAAAAAAACGAATTCACGTTGGGAGTTGGGTTCAAGTTGATTCTTATTGATTGATTGAGCATTCGGAATTGACTAAGAAACAATAATTGATTAAGACATCATGATTGATTGGGAATTGAAAATTGATTAAGAATTGATAATTGATTAAGAATTAATAATTTATTAATCAACGATAATTTATTAAGAATTTATCATTTATTAAAAATTGATAATTGATTAAGGATTGATAATTCATTAAGAATTGATAACTGATTAAAAATTGGTTATTGATTATGAATTGATCATTGATTAATTATTGATCGTTTGATAAAAATGGAGAATTGATTAAGAATTGATAATTAATTAAGAAATAAAAGTAAATTTAGAGTCGATAATTAACAAAGAATTTATAATTGATTGTTCTCTTGTTGAGTAGTTCGTTTAGGTTTGTTTGGATTCGAAGGGAACAAGAGTTGCGTTACGTTCTCTTCACGTATTTCTCATTATTTCTCAGTGTCCAATTAAGAATTAATAATCGATAACGGATTAATGATTAATAATGATTAATGTTCTTGTTACGTAGTTTGTTCGAGAATGTTTCGCCCCGAAGAAAAATACCATAATTGCATTGTGTTCGGATTTATTCTCAATAATTCTACACTTCTCGATAATTTATCGTCTTCTCCTTAAGGCCTTATATGCGCGAACATTTTTTCATTTTTAAATTATTTTTTATTCCATTAGCCTGAACGGTTAGGAATATTTTCGATTTTTTTTTATCGTGGTTGACAAAAACCCTAATTAAGGGTTGAAGCAAAAGCCCAGACATTATGAATTTTACACCAACATTTTTTATATCTGACACTGTATTTTTGCGATTTTTTTCACATTTTTCGATTACGGCCATCGAGGTGTTCAAAAAAAAAAAAAATTCAAAAATTCATGTCGCGCTCAAATTTATTTTGAAAAATTTGAAAAAAATTGTAATTGCTTGATAGAGTGAGAGTAATGATAGGAAAAATCAGGAACCAGATTGGAGGGGTCGAGGGTCAGACCCAGGTCGAATTGGTATGGAATGCCCCATATATTATATTTTTTTTTCAATTGAGAAAATATATATTTTTCTGGCTTCGTAACCGACCTAACTCCTTAAAGACTCGGAAGTTCGTGCCCGTCTTTACCAGACGATATTTTCATAATTTTTTTAAAATGAGGTGTAGGCAACTTTTAAAATTAATTTTAAAAAACTGTCATATGGAATGAAACGTTTTTTTTTCTTATTTGTAGTTCAAGGACACAGCAACATGGAATTATCAATAATAAAATAAGAACAATCTGCAAACATTTTTTAACTAGGGGTCCAAAAGTCTGCAAGTCTAATAATTATTCGTACTTTATTGTTGATAATTGTTTGTTACTGTGTTCTTGAACTACAAATAATTTAAAAAAAACGTTTGATTCCATACAACAGTTTTTCACAATTTATTTTCAAAGTTGCCTGCCCCTCACTATTAAAAATATAATAAAAATAATAATATCTCGAAAATGGTTCACTTGTGCATAAAGCATTACTGGGTTATTTGATGGCGGAAAATATGTCCTCCAATCCTTTGACGGGATCGTGACCGATAACTAGTAGCCCTGTATTTATGATCTGGTAAAGTCGACTAAAATCGTATATAATATATACCAGTCCCGAACGAGGACTCTGAATAATTCGAGTGATAACGAAAAACAAAGAGGGTAAACGTCGATCGAAATATTCCAATAACGCGAGATTCTTCGACTTCATGATATTCTAGGCGAGATTTTTTTTTTACGAAAAGTACAGGCTTGTCTAAAGTTCTCGGCGAAAATGGAGAATTTTAATGACAAAGTTGGAAGAGAAGCAACGAGACAGAAAATTGTTCCTGACTCCCTGACTGCCCCCCCGCCCCTCACTCTCTCTGTAGCTCGCGCCTGAGGCTCAGAACCGCCGGAATAATAAGAGGGATGGTACAAAAGCTTTTTCGCGAGGGTTTCGTTCTCGTTGCCTGAATCGAACGAAACTCGCACCGGGTATATACACATACATATACACACCCATATATTAAGGTGGTTCAAAAAAAAATTAATTTTTTATCGCGGTACACAACGGAAAATGTTACTACGTTATGAAAAAGTAATTAATACAAAATTTGAGAGGTCTAAACATTTTTTCAGGCAGTGCTCAAACGACTTTTAATTTTTTTTCTTCGATTTTTCGTCAATTTTTTTTCCCCACCAATACACATCATAATAATATAATTCAAATAATTTATCCAACTTATGTTGAAAGAGATTTTGGTTGAACGATTGAGTTTGATTTTTTCGTAAATAATTTTTTTCAATGCTGCCCACTCCAATTGATGCAAGGTTGAGAAATTCCTATTCCGGTTTCGCTTAAAATATTAGTTATTCTGTCGATAACGTTTTGTGTACTCTCTCGAACAGAAAATTTAAGGGGTTACCCCCACTTGCGATTTCGAAAAAATCGATTTTTTTATTGCATTTTTTTGAAGTATAAGTATCTGAGAATATGTCTTGCAAATGTCAAGTCGATCCGAACAAAATTGACTGAGATATGAGCGTTGAAAGAGAAGAATCCGCGTTGAACGAGCGTTGAAAGAGAAACTTTAAACGCGTTTTTCTCAAAATGGCATTTCTGAAGTCGGTGACCAAGATTACTCGAACACTGATGAACCGATCTTCTTGAAATTTTGCAGGCTTATTTAATACATAAAAATATAGTCTTTAATCGTTCGGTTTTTTTTTTCGAAAAAAAATGGCCGTTTTATAGCCAAAAAACGGCCGTTTTTTTTCGTTAAAATCGAACCATTAACTTTGACTGTCCGCCATTTTGTGAAAAATGAATATTTTTTAAAATCCTTCGATTAAAGACTAGTTTATACTTATATTTGACTAAATCCATCCGCATTTTGTTTTCAGATGATCCACTTCGCCGCAATGTTGGTCACCTCAAACCGTGTATATAAAAACATTATTTCATTGACGGCCATTTGCCACTAAACAATGTAATATTTTTCAATAAAAAAATTACCGAAAGTTCTTCACGATGTGTTCTTTAAGATGGTATATTGATCGATTAAAAAAGTTTTGTAGTTTTCTTTTAAAAAATTCATGAAAAAGGCCTTTTTTTGCGCTACAAGCAGGGGTAACGCCTTAAGAGTATTATGATGGTGAAAGAATAGATTTAATGCTTCTCTATTCGTGGGTAGTTTTCGCTCCACAAATTCTTCGATTTCCGACGCAATCAGATAAATTTCGGCACTTTCACTATCGTCCAAACCCGCGATCATTTTTTACATTTTTATTTTTACGTGTATTGTGACGTACCTCAATACAGCAACTACTGGAAACGGTAAAATGAATCGCGAAAAGAACTCACGGACAGTCAGAGAAAGAAAGGTGCAGAAACGTCAACAGCGCCGCGGTTTGTAACTCTCGAATCCGTATGACTTTGTTTTCTTACTCCAAAACAACATATTACCCCAAAAACACACGCGTACTTGTTAGACGTTCGGTGATGTAAACACCGTGTTATTGTTCATCAAGTGGTTGATATAATTTTCACAACCGAATTACATATATTGATTCTTAATCTGCAAATACAAATTGCTTATGGTAAAGAAAAATATTTAAACAAAAATTGTGTATTGTTACGGAAAAAATTAAATCAAGACTTACATTGGATCACACACTAACATTTTCTCCATCGAGATAAAAAAAACTAATACTCCGACAATCATGAACAAAAAAACATGAAATAGGCGTTTGAGCTATAACTAAAAAATTGTTTAGAACCCTCAAATTTTAAAAAACTTTATTTTTCTTAACATACTTCAATTTTCTGTTGAGAAAAAAAATCGATTTTTTTTAACCACCCTAATATATATCGCGTGATGGTGGGGGAAATAGTTGTATATATACAGGCTGTCCCAGAAGTAACGTACGCCCTTCTAGCATCTGGTAGGAAACAAATTTTTGAGACGAAAAGTCCTCAGTCATTTTTTTATCAGAAGCATAGATAATTAATTATGAATTAAAATAAATAGCCAATCAGGTGCGCGCTACAGCGGAAAGGCAGCGTAGAGGGGAGGGATAGGGGAATGCGTTGTAATTGCGTGCACCTGAAAATGTGTGCGGAGGGAAAATTCCGCAAGCATGTGTGCAAGTGCACACACATTCACACTAGGACACACACACACGCGAACTTGCACACACGCACACACACACACACACACGCGCGCACGCTTCCGGAATTTTCCCACCGCACACATTTTCAGGCGCACGCAATTACAACGCATTCCCCTATCCCTCCCCTCTACGCTGCCTTTCCGCTGTAGCGTGCACCTGATTGGCTATTTATTTCAATTCACAATTAATTATCTATGCGTCTGATCAAAAAATGACTGAGGACTTTTCGTCTCAGAATTTTTTACCCTACCAGATACTAGAAGGGCGTACGTTACTTCTGGTACACCCTGTATATATATATATATATATATATATATATATATATATATATATATATATATATATATATATATATATATATATACAGGGTGTCCCACAAGTACCATACGCCCTTCTGGTATCTGGTACGGAAAAAAATTCTGAGACGAAAAGTCCTCAGTCATTTTTTAGCAAAGTTATATATATATATATACACGAACACACACACACACACAAGGTGTTAGGAAGATCGATGCAAAGCCTTAAAGGGGTGATAGGTCACCTCGTTAGGAACATATCTAACTTAGGTTACCTTAGTCCAAAGTCTAAGAATTTTGACTTATCATGGTGAGTATGATTTTTGGCAAACTCCCCAAAATTAGGTACTATCTTCAGGTAGACATGTGAACAATAAACAAGAATTGATGTTCGTTGCATTCCAACGATGCAAACTTCAACATAATTTTTAAGGTCCTCATCCGAAATCTACAGGCCAAATTTGGCTAAAAAAGTGAAACCAAAAAAAAGTGAGGTTAAAAAGTTAATTTGGTTAAAGTAGTGAGACATAAGAAAATAGAGAATTTTCGTTGCATTCCAACGATGCAAACATCCTAAATTACTTCTGTTCAATTAATTATATTTCTTTGTGGCTGATTCGCGTTAGGCTATGAACATCCCTGGAATACTTTTACGTATTCTCATCAGAGATTCACGACCACAATTTGCAAAAAAAAAAACGGTTTCTTCGTAATAAAAATAGAAAAGTAAAAGACGAAGAAAAAATGCTGGCAACAAAAAAAAAATCGAACTGCAAATTTCAACATCATTTTTTTGTTATCATCTGAACTTATCATTTTTAGTGACTGATCCTTCTCGAGGCATCTGGATTTTCCTTTTGGACATCACATTTCGAGACACCCTGTATAATTATACACGTGTTAATAAATAACGGTGGCAAAGAGGGAAGCTCGGAGGAAAAAAGGAAGTCCCGAGCCACAACGTTGCAGTGTCCTAGTGGTTTCAGTGCCACGTACGAAGAACGGGCGAATTAACTGACCGGAAGACGTTTTCGCTGCGTGCACGCGTCGTATGCAAAGTACACACAGCGTGACGTGACGGGACGAGCCGATTGTTATAATTGTCGGAATTTTCAGGAAAATTCTGGTGAAAAGTGATGAATTTGTAAATCGTTGGTGAATCAACGAAACGGATATCAAATCTCTTGGCTTTTACTTTTTTCTTCTTCTTTTTCACGCACCGAAAGAAATGTATGGTGTTCTCGGCCATATTTTAACTGTTAGGGGTACAAGTAAGTTTTAAAGAATAGTACAAAATAGGACCATAACCACCTTCATGTTAAGGGGTCTTCTCACTTTAGATGCTAAAAAAAGGCTGTTTTCATGATTTTTTTCGATACGTTTATATTATAGATATTAATATAAAAATTGTTACACTTAAGGCCTTGGGCCACTCTGGAGGCCGAAAAAATAGGCTTTTAGGGGATTTTTTTTCTTCAGAAAAACTACAAAGTAAATCGAGATTACAAAAAAGGGTGTTTATCATACATATCAGTGACTGTATACAATAATTTTTTTTAAGCGATTAATTTCAAAATGGCGTCTGTGCAGCGTTCATCTCAAAACTGCATTTTTTAAGTTGGCCGGAAACATAACTCAGACAATTTTCAACCGATTCACTTGAAATTGTGAATATATCTTGAAAAATACATTGTCTATGGAAGTACGTAGGATTTTTTTTTATATTGCATAGTTCATTTGTTATTAACAAATATCTGACGATTTTTAGGCAAATTTTTGGAAAGTGAAAAATTTCGTAAGATAATTGTAAAAAATCCTACGTACTTCCATAGACAATGTATTTTTCAACATATATTTGACATTTCAAGTGAGTCAGTTGAAAATTGAGTTATGTTTCCGGCAAATTAAAAAATGCAGTTTTGCGATAAACGCTGCACAGCCGACATTTTAAAATTAATCGCTTCAGAAAAATAATTGTATACAGTCACTGATATGTACGATAAACACCCTTTTTTGTAATCTCGATTTATTTTGTAGTTTTCCTGAAAAAAAAATCCCCAAAAGGCCTATTTTTTCGACCTCTAGAGTGGTCTAACCCCTTAATAAATACACTTTCGAAATACATTTAAAAAAGTATTTCTTTTTATTTAAGTAACTATTTATAGACGAAAGGGGTAGTTAAAAAAATGTCCTAAAAAAATTGCAGGTCTGCGCTGTTGATGAAATCTCGGAGATGGATCATCCGGAACAAAAAAATGAAACGGTTTTAGATTTAGTATGTTAATGGCTATAGCGCATATCATAAGATTATTGACATATGCAAAAATAACAAAATGGCGGACATTTTTCGAAAAAACAAAAAAACGTGTTTTTTCACCGTTTTTAGCACAAAAAAAATAGTAAATGTCAAAATTTAAAAAAGTCCTCGATATGCGCTATAGCTATAGTTGTAAAGAATATGTGGTTGAAATTTCATAAGGATCGCTTTAGTATTTTCGAAGATTTTATCACCAAGCCGTCGGAAAACGTTGTTTCGAAAAAAACGAGTTTCAAGTTTGTTTGGGTTACATAAATGCCAAAAAAATTTTTTAAATGTATTTCGAAAGTATATTCATTAAGTGTAACAACTTTTATATCAATATCTATAATATAAACCTACCAAAAAAATTCATAAAAATAGCCTTTTTCAGCGTCTAAAGTGAGAAGACCCCTTAAGGCGTCATCGTTATGCTTAAGTTTTCAGTACGTCTAATTTTGTCGAACTGTAAACAACATAGTTTTTTTTCAACTCCAAATATGTCGACTTTTGTGCCAACGAAACGCAGTTTGCGGGAATCGTTACTTTTCTGCTTCCAATTGAAAAAAAAAAGCAGCTGAAAGTGATCGATTACTGTGTGAGGCTTATGGGGACCATGCTCAATCAATCTCAACTTGTGTGTACTGGTTCAGACGGTTCAGAGGTGGTGATTTTGACACGGTGGATGAGGAACGTGAAGGAAGGCCACAAGCGTTTGAAGATGCAGAATTGGAGGCATTATTCAACGAAGACTCGTGTCTTCGTTGGGCGATCGGAAATTCGAATGATCAATATTCAGAAGGACCGAAATTTCGAATTCAGTAATGACGAACGTTCCAATATAGATAGATCAATTTTATGATAGTATGTCAAATAGTTAATCGAAATTATGAATACAAAAATCTCGAAGTTCATTTGTAGCGAAAACAAATATCAGATTTAACAAAATAATGAGAGATACAATATCGATTCGCCTGTATATACACACCAAACAATTCGAGACGTCGAATCGTCGAATTGTAAATATTACGACAGTTTACAATTTCGAATTCATTAAAGCGAAGGACCAAAAAGTCGTTCAGTTAAAATAGCGATGGCCCAAAATGGCGAACGGTTCGGATAGCGAAAGATTGTTCGAGTCTGTATTTGTATGACTCAGACTGCAAACTATCTGAATATATGTTCTCGAATTAATTCGATTTCGTTATCGGTCAAAGGATAAAATTTCGAATAATTTAACCGTCTTTATTTTGACGTAAGAATGAACATACGTTCATTCTTCAATGCTATATAATATAGTAAGTTTTGATAAAATAGATATACCCTGATACTATCAAACATTTACTTCCCCAAGGTCGTAACAGTGAAAAGGACTGAAATATACAGGGTGTCGCAGAACTGAATGCGTTCCCTGAAAGAGGGGGTTGGGGGTGAAATTCTGAGTCGATTGATATAAGCATGTGTGGGTATCAGATCAACCGTTGAATTGTTATTCATTTTTAAAGGCGGGCCAATCAGGTGCGCCCGATGAGCCGGCGTACGCCGGAGAGCGATACGCGCGTCTAGCGGTGCCTGTGGATGCGGTGCTCCGCACCTGATTGGCCCTCCTTTAAAAATTAATAATAATTCAGGGGTTGATCCGAGACCCACACATGCTTATATCAATCGACTCAGAATTTCACCCCCAACCCCCCCATTTCAGAGATCGCATTCAGTTCTGGGACACCCTGTATATGAGTACATTGATTAAGAATGTTGCCTGTGATTTGCGACGGCGTTTATAGTGATTTGTACCATATTATAAGATACGACCTGCTATATGCAGGTAATAAATCCAAAATAAAATGAAATACGCAACTGAGAGTTCTACCTCGATCATTTTTTAAATTATAATTCGCCATTCCCTGATCTCCTGTAATTATTTATTGCAAAGAAAAGATTTCCTGTACATTCCCTGTACATTCCCAACCGAAAGTGAGTTTCGGCGAGAATTTTGAGTACTTTGCGATGAGATTAGAATTTTTGTTAAATCAACCACATTGAAGATGCTAAGAATAATAATTGTCGGTAATAATAATGCAAAAAAATTTTAAGTGAATTGTTGAAAAAAATATTGTTCCACAAATGTCAGGTGAACTACTTTTTTTATATTGTAAAATGAATTCGTAGATTTTTCTGATAGATATGATTTTTTGTTAATTTTTCTTTTTATTTACGTTATAATTTTTTTAATAAAAAAAAAATCCACGAAGTGTCCGGGGTATTGAACGAACAGTGTCATAGGTACAGCCGCTGAAAAATTTCAAAATTGATGGAAAGGGATTTTCGAAATGGAGAGAAAATTCTTCAAAAAATAATGCGTATTCAGAAAAATATCATAATTCATTTAATGTCACTAAAAATCAAGTTTACCGGAGATTGTTTGAACAATTTTTTGTTTCAACAATTTATTTATAATTTTTTGGCATTCTTATTATTCAAAACCAATGTTCTTAGCATCTTCAATACGGTTGATTTTTTTCAGATATCAATGTTATCGCAAAGTACTCCAAATTCTCACCGAAACTCACTTTTGGTAGGGAACGTACGGGCAATACATCCTTAAGGGGCTATATCAGTGTGACACTTTTAAAAAATCGATTTTTTTTTGTTGCCTTTTTCGACAGTTTCTACTTTCAAGAATATCATTATCATTTATATCATGTATATCAATATCATTTTATCTTGCAAAAATCGATAGTTAAATCTTTGAACGCCTTTTTCGCGAAATGAGATTTGTCAAATTTGCTGACATTGTAACTCAAAGAGCAATTATCCGATTGACTTGAAAGTTGAACTGCGCACTTTTGAATATATTGACTCTGCAATGACGTAGGATATTTTTGATTGGATAAAAATTGACGATTTGGCATTGAAAAAAACGACCATTTTATAGGCATAAAACGGACTTTTTTTCATAACTTCGCCATTTTGTTAGATTTTAATATTTTTCGAAAATCCTACGTCATTGTACAGGAAATACCTTCCAGTTTAACGACATTTTTTCCTTTTTCGGTTTTAGCAACTCAATCGGCCGGAATCATGTCAGCAGTGGAGGAACTTTTTTTTTGGCGCCTTCGAAGGCAGCGCATCAGTCGCTTGGATCTCAATATTTTTCTATGAAAAAATTATGTAATATAGGTCAAATATAGCCAAATATATTCTTAATTGTCCGAAACATTTGACTAAGTACTTTTCTTCCAAAAAATTGCCGAAACTCACCCAAATTTTCAGCGTTCACACTAATATAGCCCCTTAAGTGTCGGCCTTCTATATGGTTGAAACTCATAAATGTGACAAAGCATTAAAAACTATTAGACACGTATTTTTTTTTTCGACGGAAAAACGGTTTTAAGGGAAACCACCCCTCAAAGAAAGGTGACCCCTTAATTTTGTTTCTTGAATGCTTCTGTAGTGGATTTTTCATCGCTTTACATTAGAAGAATTTTGGTTTTTGTATCATTCAGCTCGGTGAACTGTTTGCGGATGAAACTGTAAAGTCACCCCTCAACATGCCTTCTTTGAGGGGTGGTTTCCCCCCTTAAACCCGTTTTTCCGCCGCTAAAAAAAAACGTGTCTGATAGTTTTCAATGCTTTATCACATACATAAGTTTAATCAAATCGAAGGTGGACACTTGAATGATGTTGCTGCTCAGTGCACAAAAGAGCGATAGTGAAGAGCGACGAGAAATAGAGGGATCATTTTTGTTTGACAGCTTTCACGATTTGGTATATGAAAAATTAATTCACTTACCGGACTTGTTGTCCATGAGATCCCGGTAACCGTGGACAAAGTCCGCTACTATACTCGTCATCTTGGCTCGAGTCTGAAAAATCGAAGAAAATTCCACACGTCTCGTTATATTGTACATCGAAATTAAGAAATTGATCAATTTTAGTATTGGCTTTGTATTATTTTTACATGGGCGCAAGTTAATAGTTTGCATTTTCAATTTTTCATTTATATTTGTCTTTTCTTTTATAATTATAGGATTATTATTCTTACCACTATTACTACTATTATTAGTGTTAATAATTAATGATTAATAATGACAATAATAATAATAATGAGGAGCTACTACAAACCGATTTTCAGAAGACCCGTGCCATACCTCCGCCATTTTCAAAAATTCAAAAAATTTAAAAATACCATACCCAGCCAAAAGTAGTAATAAAACATACGCCAAGTCTCAAAAATGGTAAAGAAATATTGCCTCTTGAAAAAAAATCACGAAAATCAGCCATTTTTTCCTCACCCAAAGGTATCTCCCCCTTTAAATGACAAGAATAGTTACGAAAAATTTCCAGAATAAAAAAAAATTCGAAAATAAAAAAAAAACATGTTTACGATTTTTTTTCTAAAAAAGCTGTTTCAGTGAGCTTCGAACATCAAGGTTGGACGATTCAGCAATGGCGAAATGTACTATGGACAGATGAATCAAAATTTTTTATTTTTGGATGAAAAAGCTGTGTAGATCAGGTAAGAGACCCGATTTTTTAAGATAAAGAAAGATTTCGTTGACTTAAGAGAAAATGTAAATTTTTTTTTCTTCAAATTTCCAAATTTTTTTACATTTTTTTTTTTGGTCATTCCAAAATGATTGTATGTAACTTTTTACCCTCTTAGTAGTTTTACGAAAACCCAATAGTTTCAGAGTTAGGCTACATTCTATAAATATGGTCGTTTTTTTGCAAAAAGTTGAATATTTATGCGAAAAAAAATCGTACGAAACTTTTTAAAAAACGGAATTGAAGCTTATACTCCCCGCTTTAAGTTTTTCATAGGGAAAACGGTTAAATTTTTCTTAACGAGTCGTGCGCTAAAATTTCAACCCCAAAAAAAAAAACAAAAAACGACCATCTTTCAAAGTGTGTGCATAGTTAAAAAAAATCGTAATTTTTTTTTAAAGCTAAGTGAAGCTGAGTATGTCCCTTTTGAAACGCTGCTTGGAAAATTAAAATATCGTCATCTTCAAAAGAGCGATGAAACTTCTTGTGTGGCTCGGAACTGGGGCGAGTTTTTCTGAACTTATGGACGGCAGTGTACCCACTATATATATATATATATATCAGCATCAGTCATATGGGAACTTCACGAAAGGTGCAGTCTTTACGATTATAAATCGACTGACTGCGGAGTCATGTGATTAGAGAAAGGTTTTTTTTCTCTCGCTCTCTCTCTCTCCCCGCGAGTGACGAAATTATCGCTATCCGTTGAACGCGCGCGAAATGGCATTTCTATAGATTTGCATACCATGCGAGCAAGGAACGGGAGCATAGTTACAGGCTATACTATTAGGTGAGCCGGAATAAATTTCACTACGATTAGCGTAAACGAATTATGTCGTGTTTGTACGTTAATGTATGCGCACAGTAATACGGAATGTTTTACGAGCCGACAAATTGATCTATATGAATTCATGAGAAATGCCTTTATTGTAATCCAAAACGATTGAAAGGTCTAGTCGAGCACGCCGCGCGCTCGACTTCGACGATTTCATACGGGCGTTCGAGCGGGGAATCACCGATTACGTAAGTAAAGGAAACGTCGATCGCTAACGAAGTCTCGTGGTAAGATGCATCGGGAAGTATTGATTTTTTATTGATTTTCTGTCGAACGGATTTTGGATGGATATTTTTTATTTTTTTTTCTAGAGAATTTTCAATATCTACGTTTCTCGCTGACTTTTCAATAAATTCTTTGTTATATTTTTTTCTTGAGCTGATTAAAAAAAAAAAATTCGGGCGAATTTTTATTTCATATTTTCTGTTTTTTGTTCGAGGCATGTTTTCCTTTTTTCGATGAGAAGTGATGACAATTAATGCGGTAATTAGAAAGTAGGAGCAAAGTTTGAGGAGCAGAGTCGAGAAACGGATTGTACTCGATGTGAAGATTGTGGCTGAGTCACGATTGTATTTGTCCCTTAAAGCGGATATCGATTCGAAAATTCGTTTTCCACTCGTAAAACGTTGCCGGTGACGATTGCGGAGAGGGCACAGGGAGAGGAGCGTTAAAGTTCCGAAAGGCAAGTAGAACTTCTCATCTGTGTGGAGTCGGTTGGCCTACTTTTCGATTTTCGTGTGGTTCTTTACTCCCGCCCACAAAAAGCGCGCAGGGCATTTTTCTCTCATTGTTCAGCGTGTTTCTTCATGCGTTATGTCTCGTATCCGCATTCGAACACAGACTTCGGCTGAGTGAAGAACTATGTTTTTTTTACGGCAATACAGGCTCGATCCGAATGTACAATAACGTGCACAAAACGGGTGTGCATGTTTGTGTGTTGGATTTCAGTTCGAGGACACGTGCGGGTGGAAGCAATGGGAATGAAGAGTACTACTCCGGAGCATAGTCATCCCGTCGCCTATACTCATCGATCGCGTAAACTCGCTTCTACAGGGTGGCCCAAGAGCCGCGGCCGCCTTATTGGGAGGGCAGGTAGATCGCGAATTTCTAAGACGAAAAGTCCTCTGGCATTTCTTTCTCCGATGCACCGTGGCTGAGATAGTCACTGAATAAGAATATCCAATCGGGCGCGCGGTTCGGTCTCCAGTGGGCGGGGCGCCTGCTCCCACTCCGCGCCACTACTCGCGCGGGTACGTTGTCGGCGCACCCGATTGGCCTATCACTGATTCTTCGATATCTAGCCAAGCGTGCGTCTTAGAGTCAAATGGATAAGGACTTTTCTCTTCGGAATTTCACGCTCGTGCCCGCGGCGTTGAGACCTAGCGCCGAGTTCCGAGACACCCCGTGTGCAGCGACGGAACAACTTCGCAAATGATAGACTCGGCGCGCTATGCTCTCGCGCGAGGCTTTAAATTGAGACCGTCCGATTTAATAAATCAACGAATAAATAGGAAAGTAAGGCTGCCGTAATTACGGGAAGCGGAGAGCTGTGCAATTCAGACGCGTAAACCATTTTTCGCAATGAATTATAAATTCATTCTCCATTGTTTAATTGCAACGTACTCTTCGCTACCATTGGGCAGTAATTTTTATCGGCTTATTTCCGCAGCACGTCTCACCCCTCAGGAAGTTATCGAAAGTTCCGCATTAAAAAATTAGTAAAAGAGAACTCGAAGTGGTTACGTGGGACATAATTGGCTGAAAAACCCTGCCTGAACGTAATTTCGCAAATAATGCAGCCAGTCAGTGAAAAAAAAAAATCGCCGCTCACCAACTTTTCCTCTTCTTGCAATAATCAATTTGTTATGATGTTGAAGTTTGCATCATTGGAACGCAACGAAAGTTAATGGTTTTTAATTCAAAAATAAAATAAAAAACAAATTGCTGATATAAGCTGTGAAAATCACTAAAACATCTTTACGTATTCTGATTAGAGACTCACGACCTCAATTTGCAAAATAAAGATTCTGCATAAAGATTTAAATAAATAAATGACAAATTAAAAAAAAATCGTTGCATTCCAACGATGCAAACTTTAACGTCGTAATTTGTTCCTAGACACTTTTTTTTCTTTGTAAATACAATTAGTCTGTTTTGCGATCCACTTCGATATTCGAACAAAACAAAGAGTACGTAGTCGTAATGGGCCTTCGAAGAATACAGGCACCCCGGGCGTATTACGCCCAAGCAAGGTGGCGAGAGAGGAGGTAATCGCAACGATGTCGCCTAGTAACTTTCTCGCGGTATCACGCGGTAGCCTCTCTTACTTCTCGGGAAGCCCGCGATTGATGAGGTGGAGAGGAACTCGATGGCGAGATCGTCGCTTGAATGTTTTACGTAAGAGATTCTCGGCAATGCTAACGGTGTTACAGCGGCGGGGGGAGAGGGAGGGGATTTTTACTAGCTGTTGTGATCGGTCCGATGTTTCCCTTTGGAGAAAAGCCGGCTTGGCTATGTAGTGTATCCTGTACGGTTAACGCTTTTCGTAGAAAATAACATGGATGTAGAATCCAATAGCTCGCGTTCCCCCTTACGTCTATGAAATATTTCAACGCGTGCCACGGGTCCGCGTAACGTGTCAGTCTACATCGTAATTCGCTGTGACACAATTATCGCAGTCTTGGTCACAGTATCATATTTTTATTCACCAAGGGACGTTGAATGAAAGTTACGAGGATGTTGTCATCGGTTTGCTCCTTGCTCGAACCTCTTTGGACTGCGAGGCCATTCAAGGAGGATCGAGGACGGTTTCACCGATGAATGTTAAGGGGGGAGATACCTTGAGGCGAGGAAAAAATTTACTGATTTTCATGATTTTATTTTAAAAGGAAAGGCTTGTTCATCATTTTTGAGACTTAAGGGGTCTTCTCTCTTTAGACGCTAAAAAGGCTTTTCATGGATTTTTTTATATGTTTATATTATAGATATTGATATAAAAGTTGTTACACTTGATAAATACACTTGCGAAATACAAAAAAAATTTTTTCATCTTTTTATGTAACCCAAACAAACTTTAAACGCGTTTTTTTTTCTCGAAACAACGTTTTTCGACGGCTTGTTGATAAAATATTCGAAATTACTGAACCAATCCTTATACAATTTTAACCACATTATTTACAACTATAGCTAGAGCGCATATCAAGGATTTTTTAAGTTTTGACATTTGCTATTCTTAAAGCGGTTTGATTTTTTTGTTTCGGATGATCCATCTCCGAGATTTCATCAACAGCGCAGACCTACAATTTCTTTAGATGGTATTGAAGTTTGCATCGTTGGGATGCAACGAAATTACATTTTTTTCGTACTGCCCAATTTTTTTTCACGACATTAAAGCTACAAAAATCATTGAAACATTTTTGAACGTCCTTTTTAGAGACCCGCAACCCGTATCGGGAAAAAAGATTACGAAATAAAAAAATATTGATGAATTTTCGTTGCATTCCAACGTTGCAAGCTTCAGCACCACTTTTTTAGGGCATATAAAGTGCAGCAAAAAAAAATCACAAACGATTATTACAGCGGATTTTCAATGACGTGATTCATACTTGTTTAAGCAATTCATACTTTTTTAGAGATAAGATTTATTTTTCTTTAAGATCCACTTATTTTGTATATCTGTAGATTGTTCAGAAAATACAACGTACAGAAAGCGATGGAATCCATCGGGAATCGTATCGGATTATGTTCAATAATGTTGGAATCCTTTAGGATTCCAACATCCTTTAACTCCAATGGGGAATCCTGATTAGATTGCGATAAACGGGAGTGATGTTTATGGAGAAACTTTTTTTTGGCGCCTCCAAACGCAGCGCAAAAGTGGCTTGGATCTCAATATTTTTCTATGAAAAAATTATGTATTAGGTGCGCAACTAAGTTCCCGCTGTTTTTCAAGAGATGGCTCCACTAGTAAGTGCTGGTCGATTGTGACATAACCAAAACGTTATGAACCAAGCTTAGACGTATGGTAAACAAACCGCTTTGACACATTAGTGATTTTGTTTTTGCGTCGTATACTTTTGGTTGTGTGAAAATGTCTGATTTTGTTCCAAATAATCGTCATTTGCGAGAAGTGTTGCTTTTCTTCTTTCATTCGATGAAAACGGCGGCTGAAGCGCATCGAGAACTCCAAAAAATTTACGGAGATGCTGCTCTAAGTGAAACAACGCGCCGTGATTGTTTCCGTCGCTTCAAAGACGGTGATTTCGATGTTGACGACCGTTCACGTGAAGGAAGGCCAAAAACCTTCGAAGACGCTGAATTGGAGGCATTGCTCGATGAGGATCCGTGCCAAACGCAAAAAGAGCTTCCTTCAGCATTAGGATTTACCCGCCAAACCATTTCCAAGCGATTGCATGCGTTGGGAATGATTCAAAAACAAGGAACTTGAGTTCCTCATGATTTGAAGCCGAAAGACGTTGAGCGTCGTTTTTTCGCCTGTGAACAACTGCTCCAGCGGCAAAAAAGGAAGGGTTTTCTTCATCGCATCGTTACGGGTGATGAAAAATAGATTCATTATAGCAACCCAAAGAGAACAAAATCATGGAGACTGCCCGGTCATGCTTCTGCGTCGTCGGCTCGGCCGAATATTCGCGCTGCGAAGGTTTTGCTGTGTATTTGGTGGGACCAGGGCGGCGTTATTTATGCTGAGCTGTTGAAACCGAACGAAACCATCACTGGGGAACGGTATCGAACTCAATTGATGCGATTGAGCCGAGTACTGCGCGAAAAGCGGCCACAATACGAGCAGAGGCACGAAAAAGTGATTTTACAGCATGACAATGCTCGGCCTCACGTTGCCAAACCCGTTAAACCCTACTTAGAAACTCAAATGGGAAGTCCTACCCCACCCGCCATATTCCCCAGATATTGCGCCGTCCGATTATTACTTGTTCCGTTCGATGGCACATGGTCTGGATAATCAGCAGTTCCGCTCATATGAAGACATCTCAAAATGGCTTGATTCGTGGATAGCCTCAAAAGACGAACACTTCTACCGTGACGGTATTCGAGCTCTGCCAGAAAGATGGGAAAAAGTTGTCGCTAGCGATGGGCAATATTTTGAATGATTCATTTGTAAGCATTTTTCGCAATAAAGTGGCATTTTCATTTAAAAAAAACAGCGAGAACTTAGTTGCGCACCTAATAATCTAGGTCAAATATAGAAGAGAAGAGAAGAGAACGAAAGAAAGAGAAGAGAACGTCACGTTGCGATTCACCCTTTGCCAACAACTGCCTTCGTGTCGTACACTTTGCCCAATTCGCAGACTTCGTTCCTACTACACGTTCAGTACGATCAAAAGTAACCTCACTGTCTTTTCCCAGCCTCAATGAATCGGGGCCCTACCTCAGGCTATCAATTTTGAAGAACCGTCAATTCAGCGCATACAGCTTGCCGCGACTCGCCAGCACGGGCGCTAAACCCTTATTTGACACGTTGTACCCCAGCAGTCTCCATGGGTAGAAGAGCTGGCATCACATTCGAGAATCGGACATACAGGAGTTGGCCGAGTGCACGATTCGTGCGCGCGCGAGAACGCCCCGTTCGTGAAGATATGTGGACGTAGAAAACGCGAGCAAGGCACGCAGGCAGACACAAAGGCACAATCAAAGGCCACCGGACTGTATCAGCCAGTGCAATGATTGGACATCCTGCGGCTATTGTCGCTCAGCTTCTCCTCCATATGAGCTGGCTTGGTCAGTCAGGGTAGCCTCAGCCATTCGTTTTTCCTTCTTTTCGTGGCGTGTGCTCGAGTGGCCAATGGCCGTGCGCTTCTGGCACTTGTGTCTATCTGGTGGGCAAGTTCAGTTCATGTGGGTCGGTTCATTTGGTATACGAGATCACGTGCTCGCGATGTCCCGCGACTCTCGTGTACACGGTAGTTGTGCTCGCATGCTCGTTTAGCGTCGTACACGTACGGTTAGTCGTCATTTTACATATTGATTTTTCTTTTATTAAGCCCCATAACGCGCGTAACGACACCACACAACCCTCCAAAGCCAACTTGCCGCGGTCAACCTTTTCCTTTCCCCTCAGGGATAGGTACGCACCCTTCGACGCTATCTCACCCTCCGTCTCGACACGTACCGGGTGTTCGATTTTTAACGGCTGAGCTCATCGTAATGTCATTTTCATCCACGGACCGTGTAGAAATTTGAGTCGGGAAAAAGTACTGCCCCTGATCTGCCTTCCCTAGGCGATGTCAGGCTCTGGTCGGGCCTTGCACCCTGGAATAGGGTCGCAATGTAACGGGTCTAAGGCTAGGTCCCGATCGGCCGTTCCCTTTCTGGGGAACTGATCAGGAACGGGCCGGAGAACAAGCGGTAAATGACCACAAAAGTTGTAGGAAATAGATCGGGCAATAACCAGGAACAAACGAGGAAATTAAAAATGACAGCGTTTTTGGAATCCTTGAGGAAGTCAAATAGGGAGTGTATTCAATTTAGTATTTCGACAACGTATTGTTTGTTGGTTATCTAGTTGCTAAGGTAGTATATGAGTGTATACATACGCTTGTATACACTTTGAGACGTACAGGTCCGTCTCATAAATAACCCCACCACGTAATCAAATAGCAACCGACTTCGCGATAGGAGTAGGGGAGGGAGGAATAACCGACCATCGATGCGAAAATACAAAACGAAAAGAAAAACAAAACCATGAGTGTGAAGGACGATACAAGAAAAACCAAAAAAGAAACAAAAACACCGGAAGGTAGAAATAGGCGAAAGTTAACAATAACAAAGGGTAAGGGAGGGGAAAGTAAAGGCGGCACAACAAAGCGAAAAGCGAAACACCGAAACCAAAACAAAGAAAACCACAAAAACAGAGTAGAAGTAAAATTTACTTAGAAAGCAAGAAGTTAACAACAAAGGGAATTATGGTTAATAAGTAAGAGAAGGGGAAAGAAAAGGCGGTAAAATCGGGATATAAAAGAGTAGGAATTTTGGAGGAATGGCACTTCTTCTTTCATCCCTCGTGGGTCGACAAGTACTGCTTGGCAAAGTACATCCCTAGTGGACAGGAAACGCCGAGAACACGGAACGTTAACGAACAAAAAAAGAAGAAGAATTGGAATATAATCTTTTTTAGTCTCAAGTGAAAAAATCTTGGAAAATCAAATAAAAAGAAAAAGAGAGATACGGAAAGTCAACAAATTAAGCGCGGAAATCAGTTATCGCAAACTAAGTAGAAAAATTATATTAGGAAAGCATAAAGGGCGTAGAGGTAATTTTTAATTTGCGAGCGTCAAGATACTCATGCAAAAACGCAACAAACATACGCACATCTATACCGATACGACGTAAACATTGAGCGAGCCAGCGCGTCATGATCCACCGCGCCGCGATCGATAGAGCGAGTAAGGGAGAGGAAAAGATTATCGGCGCGTGATAATCAATGCGGGTCGCGCCCGGAAGAGTCGACCATCCGAGTACTTACGCGAAGTGGACATTTACCGACGGAGAAAAATATTGCGGAAAGTTGCAAAAACAACGCATTACACCAATACACGGCGTTGGGGGATATTACGGTATCTGTGGCCCCTAATTCTGACCACGCAGCCATCATATGTGACCCAAAATAAGACTTTTTTGAAGAGTGGTAAAAATCGAAATTCGATCCTTAAGGGGTTGATGCAGGGGTTTTAAAGTTTGTATGGGACATCATATTTTTTTTGACAGATTTGCTTGAAACTTGGTGTAAATACTCTACAATACAAATAATTGAACACGTATTTCAGCATTTCCTAAAAGTGGACCCTTAAGAGAGTTAAACGGGAGGGTAAAAGTTTGTATGAGACAACATATTTTTTTGTCAGATTTACTTGAAACTTGGCATAAATACACTAAAATACAAATAATTAAACACGTATTTCAACAATTTATGAAGTTAAACCTTTAAGGGGGTTAAACGGGAGTGTTAACGTTGATAAGAGAAAACATATTTTTTTACCAGATTTACTTGAAACTTACTAAATTGATTTGATATAGAACACTAGATGTTTTCCTCTGTGTTTAGTGCGTGTAGACAGTCAAGTAGTACTTTTTTAGCCCCTTAACTGTGTTTGCTTCAGTTGGCATAAATATACCAAACAAATACATGTGTAATTATTTGTATTGGAGTGTATTTATACCGAGTTTCGAGCAAATCTGACCAAAAAATATGTTGTCTCATATAAACTTTGAAACCTCCGTTTCACCCCCTTAAGGGTCGAATTTTGATTTATACCACTCTTGAAAAAAGTCTTATTTTCGGTCAAATATGAAGACTGCGTGGTCAGAATTAGGGGCCAAAGATATCGTAATACTGCCCGGCGTTGATTTGCCTTGTATCGCATCCATAAAATTGAATAAATTATTTTTTATTGTAAATTACCACCAAAATACTGAGTCTAAATTAATTTATTCCCCGATCGAGTCTCGAACCAACAAATTTATTGTGACGAGATTTCGACCCGTTACAACTAATATACTACCTGATATGCTACCTCGCATTGCCTGATAGGCAAAGAGGCAGAAAACCGTACACAGATCACTATCCGAGCACAAAAGGCGTAGAGTGCAAAGGGTTATTTCACAAGTATCGCAAAATCAGAAGCGTATGTGTACGCTCTAAGCATAGCACTTATGTACGTGGTACAACTCACAGGACGAACTTTTATCCTCGTACGATGGTACCCTGCTTACGTGACGCTCTTCGCTTGTAGCCACCTGGTGGATTGTTGGCGAAATACATTCAGGTAATGCCTTCCCGACTAGAACATTGATATTTCCCAACATGGCGACAAGACGCTCAAAAACCACGAATTACCTGCTTCACTTTTTTGCCTCATAGAATCATTTGGCTATTCTTTATGCTCAGATCATTAGTTATCGTAATCGCGGTAAGCAAAGTGCTTTTCTTTACTTCTTCAAGACAGGCTCTACTTTTCAGAACATGTCAATGTTCACTTTGTTTGAAAAATGATAACTTTATTGTTTATCCATAGTTTTAATTAAAACGAACGCAAACTTGGCAAGGCTATATATCAATTGTGTGTAAAATGCCGACCTCGTCATTCCAATACTCTCATCACAGGAAAAAAATTAAAAATGTACTTGTTTTTGGACCCCCAGTACAGCAGGCAGGTCCTAGTCTAGGCTAGTCCTCAAAGATACCTAGATCCAAAAGTTCCATTCCAACATAAACGGGGCATCAAAGTTCCAACATAAAAGTTCCATTCCAACATGAATAGGGCTCCCACTCATAATAGTCGGCGCCAAGTAGGTAGGCGGTTAACCCCTTTATTGGCATTGCCACGCAATAGTGCGTCAAATAATTCCGTGCCCTGTGTGGCATTGACGCAATAGTGCGTCAGCCTTTATTTCCCTATTTAACTTGCTCTGATTTGAAATCGGAGCCTCACTCCGGGTTTTTTGGGGGCTCGCTGAATCGGAATTTGAAGTCAAAATTTGAAAATTCAAAATGGCGGCGCTCGAATGGCGGACTGAAATTGAAAATTTCGCTCGAACCAATCTGTATTATTTGTATTTTCATTTGCCATATTTGTTCGTCGTTGTGAATTCCTGAATTTTCAGTTCAGATTCGTAATCAGCACCCTCAAAAACCCCAGAGTACAAGTTCTCCGGATAAACAAACTTTCCTGCCATTTTGGGCACTTTTTGTCGAATTCTCTCTGCCAACGAAGCGGTCACCGAACCGACTATTGGTCGAGGACAACGCTGCTCGCCACGTGAGATCGCCGCAGGTCCACTACTGTCGGTTCCGTTCTCGACATGTTCGATCCTCCCTTTTGGTAAGAGACACCCTGTACACCCATGTATAAATATATATACACATATATATGTGTGTCTGCGTGTGTATGGACTCGTGTACAGTCTTTGGCAAGTCGGCATTTCATCGGTTCATTCGACCCTAAGGTCTCCCGCGCTATCCGGCCTGTGAATGCGCGATGATTAGACGCTATCGGGTATGCGGAAGTCTCCAAGCTTGCCTGTCAGTCCCTCATTCTCTTTTTCCCTTTCTCTCTCTTTCTCTCTGGTGTTCACTGTCTTCCTTTTCCCCTCTCGCTGTGTTCACTTCGTGCTCGATGGCTCGCGATCAATTCCATTTTCGTTCCTTTCCTCGACTAAGATTCTACACGGTTACGCGCGCGTCCCCTGAAACCCATCAGAGTGCAAAGACACAGTAGGACACGCTCGACTTCTCACGGATCAAAGTAGCCGGGCGTTTGCCCAGTAACGTGAGTCAGTTTTGCCTGAGTCCGGTAAGTTTTTCTTCGATGAGTACTTTTGTCCACCTGGCGCAGAGCAAGAACCCTTCTTGCGAAAGGGTTGCTCGGTGAACGGGCGTCATGTGGCAAGAGCGCCTTCATGCGAGGTAGACAGGTGGCAGGGCTCGAGCATGTGGCGTAGTAGCCTGATGGGGTATCGTACGGAAGCGTGGCCGTCGCCCGTGTGTCAACAGTCTTCATACTTTGTGATAACAACGTCCGCAGGCGTATCGCAGCCTTCAACGTTTCGTAACTTTGAGCTACTGAGGTATGAGTACAAAGGATGGCCCAAGAGGAACACATGCAACATTTGATCCACGAGCGCGAGGGGGTGAAAGCCATCAACGTGAAAAGCGACTTCTCTTTAGGTCTAGACATGTCCAATTACGAAAAGCCGGCAGTAGCCCAATCGGTGGAGCTGCAAACTGACATTCCAATGATGCCGAATTCGAACATGCACATCAAGATATTTTTCAAATGCTTTGCCTGCGAGCTTGTGGGATCAGAACCCACTTGTAAAGAGGTAGGTCCTGACTGAATACACTGAGTCGGCATTGAACACATTGGGACAATAACAGATACTAGGAGTTCCGAAAATGATCAGAACTGGGCGACCAGTCCGTACGGGAAGACCCAGCGAGGAAATACAGGTGCCCCAACAAGTCTATGTCAAATAAGAACTCAACCTCGAAGCATATCATTAAGTAGTTCCTTGAGTTTACTTCTGCATTTTGAACTAGCAATTGCTATTTAGAAGGATGGCGATACATCGTAGTTTAGATATTTGCTTTGTGGTAGCTCCAAGGCATAATGTACTGGCGCATCAAGCCAATCAAATGACAGCAAAAGTTTGCGAAACTCCCTATTAGATTCCTCTTTCAATCCTTCCGGGATGGAATCTCCAGAATCTCAAGTACCATCCGCACTGGATTCGTCACAGTGTAATTGCTTAGTCGTACCATCATGGTTTGCTTTGTGGTAGCTCCAAGGCATAATATACTAGTCCATCGGCGCAATCAATTGACAGCAAGAGTCTCGTAAACTCCTTTTTGGATTCCTCTTCCAATCCTTCTGAAATGGAATCTCCAGAATCTCG
The DNA here is from genome assembly GCA_963210295.1 of Ophion ellenae. Classification (NCBI taxonomy): domain Eukaryota; kingdom Metazoa; phylum Arthropoda; class Insecta; order Hymenoptera; family Ichneumonidae; genus Ophion; species Ophion ellenae. Next base: position 7,035,909 of record OY723387.1, on the reverse strand, counting down.
AGTACCATCCACACTTGATTCGTCACACTACAATTGTTTGATCGTACCATCATTGTTTGCATTGTGGTAGCTCTAAGGCATAATATACTAGTCCGTCATTCCGATAAAAATGAAAGCAAGATTCTGCCAAACTCCCTTTCGGATTCCTCTTTCAATCCTTCTGAAATGGAATCTCCACAATCTCGAGTACCATCCACATTTACTGCGTCACACTACAGCTGTTTGATCGTCTCATCATTGTTTGCTTTATGGTAGCTCCAAGACAATATACTATCCATAAATGCAACGAATTGACAGCAAGACTAAGCTTCTTTTTGGATGTTTGTCCAATCCTTTTGAAACGGCATCTCCAGACTCTCCAGTACCATCCATGCCTTATCTTCTTATTGCCCAGGCAATGCTTTTTAAGAAATCAAGCCTCGAACGCAAGTCAAGTGTAATCTTATCTGTAGCCAACCAAGACATTCACCCCCTAATAAAACGTCATCGAGTGTTAGCCGTCGAGCAAAAACACGAAGACGTAAGATTTAATCAAGAAAACGCGGTACACGGTGATGGAGCGATAAGATTCATTCTCATTGATCGAAGGTGCAACGCTCTCGACCGTCGTCCAGTGGGTCAAGTGACTCATTCCTCTGGTTGTCTGATCAGCAGACGATACTGATCTTGCGATAATGAACGCGGCGATACGAGCCTGGAACACAGGGCGAATTCTGTTCCAATGAGAGGAAATCCCTTTCACTTGGAGGGGCGAGAAGGGGTCTTAAATAACAACCGGTCCGTGTTAGCCGTTGCATCATCATCGGTAATACACATGTATGCAGACTGCCTCGTGGAGGAAGAGCAAAGGCACAGAACTGAACAGAAATCGGACGAGATCTGCTGATGTCTCCAGCCCCTAGGAACCATAGGAGATTCAGGGTTTTAAGGTTATTTTCTATAGTGTTGAAGTTTTCATAGTTGGAACGCAACGAAAGCTCTTCGTGACTTTTGATTTTTGTTATTTTCCTTATTATAGAAAACCCTTTCTATAGATTTCGTTGTAGATCAATAAATAAATATCTTTGAAAATGGTTAAGGGGTTTTAACGGCAAAATCTTCCACAAAAAATATAGGAAACCAGAACTATTAATTTTCACTGCATTCCAACGATGCAAATTTCAACCCCATGCTTTTCTATAAACTCCGAAGAATTTCTATTCATCTTTTCAGAATATCATAAGCATTATAATACTCTTTTTCTAATCTTTGATCTCGCATTTTGACAAATGCAAAGAAGGAATACAAAAAAATCGGAAATTTGTAACAAAAATACTTAAACAAAAAAAAACTAGGAGGAAATAAAATTGAAATAAATTATTTAAAAAACTAGGATTATTTTATTGGGAAATAAAATTTACAAAATTAATTAGGAAAAAAATTAGGAAAAAAAATAGGAAATTAGGAAAAAATTAGGATTATTAAGAAATTAGGGGAAAAAATAGGATAAAAAATAGGAAAAAAAATTCAATTAGGAAAAAAAATTAATTAGGGAATAAAATTGAAAAAAAAACTAATTTGACATCAACACATCAAAAACGTTCAAAATATTTTACCTTTTGACTTATATTGAAAAAAAAATAGACAAGAGAGTCTTTTAATAATGAAAAAATAAAAATTTCATTTAAAAAATTGCTACACTCCAACCATAAAAGAGCATCGTGCTCTCTCAATCGGCTTGTGGCAATGACAATTTCATGTCAATAGGTTGTGTCCTGCTGCGGAGAAAGTACACAGGCCCCGCCTTTTCGGAGCTTTTGCTTTGGATCGCCGGCGTTCATGATTTCATTATGAAATGTTGAACATAGGAAGTGCTGTCTAAATACATGCGAGACAAAAATCCAAGTTCGAGGTTGCGACTATTGGGTAGAAATCCGAGGCGTGCACAAGTAAAAAAAAAAAAGCGTAAATTATAAAAAAAAGGAGGAAAGGGAAAAAATTGAAAAACAAATAAGGAAGAAGAAAAGCTCAAAAGGAGAAAAGGAAAAAAAACACATACACACAAAAGCGAAACAGTTTTCGCGAGCCAACGGTGAAAGTGTCGAATGACTCGAAGCTCTGAGAGTGTGTGCGTCTTCTCATCGCCGGAAGCTACGTCCGTTAACCAGACACAACCCACAGTCCGTATACGCGCGCAAGTTTACAGGCTTATGCAACTCTTGCGTTCCCCGTCGTCGCGCGGCCTCGAGCGAGCATCGTTAATTCGTTCGATCTTCGTATCCGCTTTGAATTTTTTTACGACGAATCCGCACCGTTTTTTTTTTTTTCTAATACTCCGCGTCTCGATATTAGGTGGTCGAATCCCTATTTGCATCGTAATTCCAACCCTCTAAATCTTGGATTCAACTATTTTCTCTGGAGAATTTTTCACGGGTTTTTAAAAACTGAAAATTTTGACGATTTTTGAGGATTTTGTACGGGGCGAAAAATAGAAAAACTCAAAAATGTACGAAAATAACTGATTACAGTCTCTTTCGGTATACTAACTATTTCATAGTGCTGCAAAATAATAATTAATATAGCAACTACATTATATAACTAACAATGATTTTTCATGGAGCATTAATGACGGATTTTTGAGAATTTAACAACTTGAGATTTTGGACGGAGTAAACATTTTTTAATATACAATGTACGAAAATATTTTATCACAGTTTCTTTTACTATACTAATTATTTTATATTAATATGAAATACTTAGTTATTATTTCATACTAGTATAAAATACGTAGTTCATATTTTATATTACTATAAAATACTTATTTCATATTTTATATTGCTATGAAATAGTTAGTTATTATTTTGCGAAGTGGAATATGGTGGGGAATGTAATAAGGGGGAAGACTCCGTACAATGGAAACTATAATAAAAAAATATACTTAGTTATTATTTCATACTAATATAATATAGTGAATTCATATTTTATATTACTGTAAAAAAACTTAGTTTATATTTTTAGGTTCATATTAGAGATGTGGAGTGGAGAAAATTGTGGGAAATGTAATAAGGGGAAATGCCCCGTACATGGAAGCTACAATAAGCGAAGCGTTTGCCGTAGGAGAGACAATAAAAAAATACTTAGTTTATATTTATATTACAATGAAATACTCAATTATGATTTCATACTAATATAATAATATACTCAGTTAATATTTTATAGTACTGTAAAATAATTAGTTATCATATCATACTTCTATAAAATACTTAGTTATTATTGCATATAATCGCAAAATACTTGGTTACTATTTCACATTACTAAAAAATAGTTAGTTCCCGAAAAAAAATGAACATCCGGTTTTTAATAAGACAAGGTTCTATCCGCCACCTCAAAATTTCCATAAATTCCATAACTTGATATCCCGTGCAGCGGTATCAACTGCGGTCATTGACCTCGAAATTCCAACGCAATTTACGTATTCCCACGAGAAGCTGTGCTCAATTGCCTAGATTTCGATTTCTTCCCCCCCCCCCCCCCCCCCTTCAAAGCGACATAGCGATACTTGTGAAAACTTCGAAGTTGGACGTTTATCGGACAATACGTACGTCGGACAAAAGGAATCAGTATCCTCCTACATTCATCGATGAAACCCTCGGCCCTCCTCAACGCTTGATTCCTTTTTTTCATTATTCGTTCTTCGTTTCAGCATTTATAAATTGCCGCACAATTCTCGACGTAGAGCTTCATTCCTAGGTTAAGGTACGGTATCACAGCCCAAGTCTCAAAGGAAAATCTCCACCTCCCGAATTATCGCAGTCTTCAATATTCTTTGGACAACTCAAATGTACAATGGGCCGAACAGTTACGAAAGCAAACAAGTGCCAGTGCGGTAGACGCTCCTTTTATAGTTTCGGATAAAACGAAACCATAGAGCGATGTGAAATACGTATAGCGCCATCTATCGACGACTTATTGTACCACATCATGAGACGCCTTAAGGGGGGAGATACCTTTGGACGAGGAAAACATTTACTGATTTTCATTTCATCGCCATTTTTGGGACATAGGATGTGCCTTGTTACTACTTTTGACTGTTACATGGTATTTTTTTAAATTAATCTTTGAAATTGGCGAAGGAATGGCACGGTCTTCTAAAATGCGTTTTCAAAAATGGCGTGACGTGTAGCTGAAAAACTAATCGACCGATTCTAATGAAATCTGGTACGAATCTTTCTAACCTTATTGTCTCAAACATGACCCTAAATGTTTTTGAAAATTATTTTTAAAAAGTTTTTTTTGAAACGCATTTTCAAAAAGTGTTTTTGAAAAGTATTGAAAAAAAGTATTTTAAAAGTATTTTTTAAAAGTATTTTTAAAAGTATTTTTGAAAAAGTATTTTTCAAAAGTATTTTTGAAAAAGTATTTTTCAAAAGTATTTTTGAATGAGTATTTTTAGAAAAGTATTTTTGATTGCAAAATATAGCCATTTTTCAGAAAATTTCATCTGTTCGTTTAAAAGCGTACCATTTCATCGAATTTTAACATTTCTCACTTTTTATTGGTTCATATTCTGCGTATGAATGTTAATGAAAGAATAATCTTCGTTGATTTTATTTCAGATCAATCCTGCTGACACTACGTGTCACACCGTCTGACAACATCCACCCCAACCCATTAAGTAGACCGTCCCATACCACCGCCAGTTTTGAAGATTAATTGAAAAAAAATCGAGATTTTTTTGTTTATTTTCACAACGTCAACTGCAGCACGACGAATAATTTGAGAGATTTTCTTGCGAAAAAATTACATTCTAACCACAAACACGTATACAACATGCTGGGAAAAAATTAATTTATTCCAACCAATGTGTTACTAGAAAAAAGTACATCATTCCGACCCTTCAAATTGGGCTTCCAGAGAGCGATACCCCGTTAAGATTTCGTATCAAATCGGGATAAAAAGTATCCTATATTTTGGCCCAGGGTGTAAGCATAGTGTCGAAGTTTGCATCGTTGAAACACGACGAAAGCTCTTTTTGACATTCTATTTTCCTTACTTTTATTATTATAAAATATCTTTCCCATAACTTTATATTGTAGATCGCTAAATAAATATCTTAATAAGTGGTTGAGGATTTTTCGTTGGAAGAATCCGCGGTAAGATAAAAAATCAAGGAATTCAGAAGTATTAATTTCCATTGCATTCAAACGATGCAAACTTCAATATCTGTGCCAAGTGTTAATCAAATTCGGTAATTTAGTTTTTGCGTTATGCGTGCACACACAAACCGACCGAAATTCCAAAAGTTGCTGTTTCGGCCTCTCTATCGCAACACAAACGAACAATTATTATAATTAAACAAAAATTTTATATACACTACTCTGTTGCGATTTTATTATGGCTGGATATTGATGTTCTTTTTTTCGATCACAATGGTATTGGAAGATCTTGAAAATGAGATGCAATGAGGCAAGCGTCTAGAAAGGAAAGTCAACTATTACACACGCACACACCTATATATATATATATATATATATATATATATATATATATATATATATATATATATACACACCCGTCCACTCTCTTGACTTTGTATAAGACTGTAACCGGAAGTCACGCGGACCTAAAGTGATTGCAATTCTAATGGGCTAACGGAGTTCCGGTACAGGTTCTATCGCGCCGGGGAAACTTCTCTCGAGACGTCGACAGCCGTTCCACGTTCGGGGGCTCGTCAGGCTTCTCCATTTCGTCAGGCACTCAATCCAGCCGACCCCATAACATTCGAGGATAAAAAATCAATGGGGAAAAAAAGGAACCACCCAAGAGCTTTGTAGCATGCGACGAGATACTTCTCGTTGAAATCTAAATGGAATAATCGACGATGGAAAAGCCATGAAAAAATTGCAATTCCTTACGACAAAGCGACGAACTTTGTGACGAATCACCATTATTACCATTATCGTTGATTTTGTCATTATTAATGCCATTGTTATTATTGTTGTCATAGCAAAGTATTATTGTTGGCAACAATTGTTATTATTGTGGCATCAACATTATTATTATTGACAGAAATTATTATTATGACGACAACCTTGTTATTATTGGCAACACTATTATTATTATTATCAATATTGGAAATAATTATAATAAAAGTGATTATTTTTATTGTTGTTGACAACATTTATTATTATTATTATTATTGAGAAAAATTATTATTTTTATCGCGGTTGTACGTAATCATAAAAAAGTTCAGTGTGAAAAAAACCGCCTTCGAGTATAAAAGTCCAAAATGAAAGAAAAAAAAATTATTTTCGTATTTCATGATCCTGAACGTTTACAAATGTGGCTCCGACACAGAGTTCGAGGCTCCGTTGTTACGGCAAATGCAATTGACCCAAATACGAGAATTTTACAAAAATGCTCGCATGCTTATGATAATAATTCGCGGCTGGCCGGAATTGAGCCACAAATGGCAAAACAATTTGTCCTTCGTAGCGCTGATTATCGATTTTTCCAAAGGGGCCTGTGGGTGGGGTTTGGCTTTACGTGTGGTCAATTATTACGCACGGAAGCTGAATACACGACGCACGGAAGTATCGATTGTTCGACCGTGGGGTGAACTTTGCCGTATAAATTACCGAAACGAAATTCGGAGGATTTCATCGGGGCGAGCGATTGCATTGAGGATTTTGTCGGGTTTGCAATTTTTTCTCAAACATTTTTCTCTGTGCGTTGTAAGGGAAGAAGAGAGAAAGAGAGACCGAGATTACGAAGGAAAAAGAGAGGCTAAGTAGAAAGAGCAAGAGAGAGAGATAGAAGTAGAGAGATTCATTGATTGATGGTTTATTATGTGCCTTGGTATAAACCTGTAGGCAAGGAGGTACAGATAAAAAAATATAGTATACAAATAAAAACGAAGGTATAAACGATGATACACTGAGAAAAAAACCAATTGAATCAAAAAAATATATGGTTGATTCACATAAATATCTGATCGCGGAGTGCTACCGATATATGAGATTGTTACAATACTATAACCCATTTAGAGGTTGCCATGAGTTGCCCAATGTTACGATCAGGCCAATATTGGGACCATCGTATAAGCCAACAAAAGAGAAATAATATTGGCCCATTACTGTTCCGCTCTAAACTGAAAATTGGCACAATATCGGCCCATCCCTAAAGCCTGTGCTGGCACATCTTTAAAAACTAATAAACAGCCGTGATAGTTAAACTACATTTGCCAATTTAAAAACTGGGGTACTAAAATACTGACAATTCCATTGGCCCAATATTGTTCCGTTATAAATTGAAAACCGACACAATATCGGCCCATTACTAAAGATTATCCTGGCCCATCTTTCAAAACCAATAAACAGCAGTGATAGTTAAACTAAATTTGCCAACCCTAAAGCTGGCAATCCTAAAATACTGGCTATTACATTGGCTCATTATTGTCTCGTTTTAAATTGAAAACCGACACAATATCGGCCCATAGTTAAAACCTATCATGGCCCATCTTGTAAATTCATTAAACAGTCATGATAGATAAACAATATTTGCCAATTTTTAAACTGGCGATGCCGAAGTACTGCCAATTACATTGGCCCATTATTGTTCCGTTATAAATTGAGAACTGGCACAATATCAGCCCATCACTAAAACCTATCCGGTCCCATCTGTTAAAACCAATAAACAGCCGTGATAGTTCATCGAAATTTGCCAATTTTAAAACTGGCAATGCTAAAATACTGGAAATTACATTTAATTAATCTAAGCCCTTTATTGGCTAAGTAGGTCAGACCATACCTGCTTTTATTTTATTTAAGCCTTGGGTTATGCATTATCTGTATATTGTGCCAGAATAGGCAAATAACTGGCACGTCATATATTAATCGTCTATATTTTGTAGTTCAGTTTGGGTAATCAAGTCTTGGCCTATTATTGGCATTTGTAAATAACCAACATAAGTAAGTAAAATATGCCAATTTTGAAACCTGTCATATACGCAAATCACAATTTATTTCAAGGTTATTTCATGAAATACGTATCCATAAGGACCAATCTCGGGCCAATCTTGGCCCGATATAGATTGAATATTTATCGCGCACTCAAACAAACCCAAACAAACTCACGGCCCAATATTCTAGATAGACCAACTTCTAGATAGACCAACTGTGAAGGCCCATCATAGAGCCAGTGGTAAATTTCTACATAGGCCCTTTAAGAGGGCCCACATAGGGTCAAGTGCAATCACCAACATTGCCGCTACAATGAATTAAATCATTAGCCCAATAATTGTTGGCTCTGTTGGCCGATATCGGGCCGTTCTTATCATTTCTACAAAGGCACCTCATTGGTAAATACTCACGGCCCAATATTCTAGAAAGGCTAACTGTGAAGGCCCGTCCCAGGCCCAACGGTCAATCTCTACATGGAAAAGTATTGGAAAATGTGATTGATTCAAATAACATATTTTATTTGAAAATCTCTTCTGTTCTCCGAATATCTACATTATCCTTCAAATAAAATTATATTCTATTGAAATCATTCTATATACAATCCGCCGATGTATGGATGAAATAATTAAGCGGTTGCGACAACATTTTTTATTTCGTACAAAAATATAATCGATAGAATGAATTATTTCTTTACTACATCGAAACGAATATGCCATGAGACGTAAGTTTTTCAATTTGTTTTAAATCTTAAATAAAAAGTGAGCATTGGAATGATCATCCACGATAATAGTGGAGAGAATACCAGATATCCAATAGAGTATCCATGGAGAGAATATCAGATATTCAACCGATAAGAACAGATACTACATTTTCATCTTAGCCACAGGCCAAGAAGCGATACTCTTTAGAGTTTCTCCGGCGTTCAAGTAGATTTTCGGTTCGCGCTACGCTTACGAGAAACGAGCGCGCGTGCGGCTTCTAGCGGTTACTCCAAGAACTACGGGTTTCCTCACACTTATCATTTCGGTGGCGCTCGGCCATGATATGGTTGAATTTTTTCAACCAAATGGGCAAGAAACAAATGTTATTTTCGCATAATTTTTTAACCAAATCAGACATTTGCTCAACATTTTTCAATAAAAATGAAATATTAATATTTTAACGAATAATGTACCCGAAAATCAATATCGGATATGGTGAAAAAAATAAAATAACATATTTACTCAACGGAAATTTTATCTGAATCAAACGAGCGGAATTCAATTTTTCTTGTGTACTCGAATCAACAATATTCATGTTATGAATTGAAACGCTTTTTTGTTCGTTGCAGAAAATGCATTCCAAACTATATAATTTGTATCGCGATAATTTTTTAGATAGTTTCAATAATATATTGTTCTCGGCTAACTATATATCTTTTGAATGAAAAAAAAACTCTTAATTTTATCATGTTATTAAAGTCACTAGCGTTTTGTTTGGACTAATAAATCCGATTTTTTACACCAACAATTTTACAATTGAATCAACGAAATTTCATTCAATGACACCAATGATATTGGATCAATGATTATTTTCTCAGTGTAGCAATAAAAAAAAATGTTAGCAAGCGCCTAAAAAAAAGTTATACAACTCAAAATCATAATTTGCAATACCATAACATGCGCAAGGAGGATAACATGAGAGAGAAAGTATGCAAAATGAGCGCATGATATCTCCGTGGTTTTGAGCACCACCCTAATGAACACACCTGTAACTTCGTCTGCTTCTTCCCACTTTAATTTAGCTGTACAGCATCTTCGCCCACAAATCTCATCTTCTCTCTTTCTCTCCCCCCCCCCCCCCCCCCCTTTCATGTTTTTCGATACAACCTTGTTAAAGTGGATATGTGATCTTCACGAATGTAAAGAGACTTACATTCATCACAAGATTCCTTACGATAGCCATACATCGTCAACATTATAATACAATGTTCACAAATAGCCTCATAGTCAGCTGAAGCTTGTGTTCGCCATCTCGTGGACGAAAAAATGTAAAATCTCGTCTCCAGTTGCCGCGCAACAGCGTCATAGAAGACAAGAATCTTGAAAATATTCCCGTTCGATTTTACGTCCATTTTCATTTGAATTTTCTTTTTTTCCAATCGATCAATGGGCCAGAGCGGAATACAACTAATGGATCATAGCGCGCTGAGATACGAACGATTTCTCGAATATATTTGCCAAACATCGCCGTGACGTGGTACAGGAACCTGTACCACGAAATCCCTCGTAAGTCACGAAAATAGATTGTGTTTCGTTCAATCTCGAAGAATAGAAGCATCGTAATTGGTCGAATTTCGTTAGTGCTGCATATACAGGGTGTTTGGCGCATGGACCGAAACAATTTTTTTGGCGGATTGGGGCGGGTCATTTGCCTTTTTTTCACTCTTGACCCAATGTCCTAAGGGTCATGGTAATTGAGATATGATTTTTGTTCGTTTTTTTTTTATTGCCCGAAATTTCGCCTTCGAATCGTCGTGACTTTTTGGTTTGTGGTTGTAATAGCACGAAATAACTTTTGTTGTATTCTGCAATGTATGTTTATTATCAATAAATCATTATTTAATACATTTGGTTTTAAGGGGGGATTGTCTTTTTTTTTCGTAAAATTTACCGCTTTTTGGGAATTTTTTTGTGAAGAAAGTATACAACGGAAAACTTGTGAAACTTGGCATATAGTTTTATTGATCTGTTTACTACATACGAAAAAATGTTTAAACAATTTCATCAAAAAATCCGCCTCCCACCCCCCTCGACGCGCGATGGTCCTTTTTTGATGGTGTGCACGATTTCTCAAAAACTATTCAACCGATTGCCTTCAAATTTGGACAGAATGCTCAGCTGACATCCTTTTATCGTTTGATGAAGCAAAAAAGCAATACGTTCAATGGTTTTTTATTTATAACAAAAAATCGATCAATTTTTTTCGAAAAATCGATACTTCAAGTTCAAAACGTCACCAAATCGTCAATTTTTTTTTCCCCTTCATCGAACGATAGCTATATGTGTCTAAAGTAAAATGCTTTTTGGGTTTTTGTTGCAGGATGAACGTGAAGGCTGTAATCGTGCACACCATCAAAAAAGGACCATCGCGCGTCGAGGGGGGTGGGAGGCGGATTTTTTGATGAAATTGTTTAAACATTTTTTTGTATGTAGTAAACAGATCAATAAAACTATATGCCAAGTTTCACAAGTTCTCCGTTGTATACTTTCTTCACAAAAAAATTCCCAAAAAGCGGTAAATTTTGCGAAAAAAAAAGACAATCCCCCCTTAAGAAAATCGATCTTGAGCTTCTAAAGTCTTAAAAATGTGTAAATGTATGAAAAATGGTAACTTTTAAATTCATTATATCGATATGCCCTCCTATTGAAAACTTGGAAGCCCGTTTTCTCCAGTTTTCATGATTTTTCCAAATTGGCGGGCGTGATGGCAAAAATACTAAACGACCTATCGAATCAAATCAAAGTTTATTTTCTTCACTATGAAAATCTCGTCTCAGTGAATGAAAAAAGTCATTGAAAAAGTCTCATTAAATAATTTTTACAGCACGTTAAAGCGTTTTTTTTAACACATTTTTTTTCAAACCAGAGAAAAGTTATAATTTCACCATTTTTTCAACTTTTTCTTAAGGCATCTGGCCACCTTGGCCGATCGAAAAATGGGTATATTAAAAAAAAAAAATAAACTCGGAAGTATGGGCGGGAATATTTTTATTTTTTTACACAACGTCAGAAAGGGCTTAAAGAATAACGTTAATAAATTTTCGTTCAAAACATTTAAAAATAGCGCCGAAAAAGTTCCTTTCTGACTTCCAATCAGTTGAACAATCATCCCCAAAATCGAAATTACACCAACAACAACAAAAAAATCGTAAATGTCGAAAGCACAAGTTGAGGTTTGGTGAAAAATGCACAAAACCGGTCGAAAACGTATCGAGTTGAGCTTGGATACCCCATATATGACACCACGACCGCTGACATACATCGACACAACATATATCGCATGCTGTGTCACAATACATTTGCGCGAATACGCATTGTGTAAAATGTGCAAGGTTGCACATATTTCCAACGGGGAATAATCATGGCTTCGAGGTTTGCATCGTTCCAATGCAACGGAATTTCTTTTTTATTTTTATTTTCTCGTTTTTGTTATTCCACAAAATCTTTCAACGCAGATGTGAATTCCAGATCTCTGAATAAGCGACTCAAAAAATGATTTGAGGATTTTCGTAACGAAGATTTGCCAAAAGGAGCTCGAGCAATTGAAAAATGATAATTTTCGATGGATTTTAAGTAAGCATCGTTGGAATGCAACGATTTTTTTTTTAATTGTCACTTTCATTATTATCCAGTCATATTTGGCAAATTTAGATTGTAGATCGCTGAATACCAATCCTAAAAATTATTTGCGCGATTTTCGTAGCTAGATTTTGTTCAAGGAAATTAGGGAAATAAAAAAATATCATTCTCGTTGCATTCCAATGATGCAAACTACAATCTCGTGAATAAGCTCCGGAGTAACTTTAGTTGCCTTTGGCACTAGGGCACTTTGCGGCTAAGCTCGCGTTGGGCTCTTCCACTTGTCGGAGCAAGGCTCGCAAGGTCGAGACGAAAACAATGCGCGGTTCGCTGCATTGTCGGCTGAGAGGATCCTAGAGAAAAAAGGGGGGGAAAGAGAGAGAGAGAGAGAGAGAGAGAGAGAGAGAGAGAGAGAGAGAGAGAGAGAGAGAGAGAGAGAGAGAGAGCAAGATATTGATGGTTTATTATATGCCTTGGTTTACACCTTCACGCAATAACGTACAGATAAGGAAAAGGAATAAAGTATAGAAATAAAAATGACAGTAATACAAACAACAGTAATAAAAATCAAATCAAAATCAAATAAAATGATAACAAGCGTGTGGAAGACGTTATACAACTCAAAATCGTAATTTGCATACCACACCATGTGCACAGGAGCGTAACAAAATCAAATACCACTGAAAGTTAAATGAAATAACGCAACGAAAATTATATAAATGTAATATTGAAAATAACATAACGGGAAATAGCATAGTGAAAAACAGACATAGCAGCTATATAATTATAAATAACTAAAACACGAATAAAGAATAATAATAATAGTAGTAATAATTTCGAATAAATAAATTATTACTACTAATTAGTAATTTATCACTAGTTAGTAGTAATAGTAGTAGTCATTAATTAGTAGTAGTAATTAATAGTAGTAGTAATTAATTAGTAGTAGTAATTAATAGTAGTAATTAATAGTAGTAGTAATTAATTAGTAAATTATTACTACTAATTAGTAGTAATAATTGCTAATAAAGAATAATAAATATAATAATAAATAATAAGAATAGTAAAAATAGTAATAATTAAAAACCCCCATTACAGAAAGTGAGACTACCAGGCTGACTAACGGACTAGCCAGCCGTTAGCTTGCACATCCTTCTCAAATTGCAAGTGTGAGAAAGAGAGAGAGAGAGAGAGAGAGAGAGAGAGATGCAACAAATCGCACAACGCGTAAAAACTCGTTATCAGAATGGACGTCGAAGATGGGCAAACGCCAAACACTTGTGTATTAATTCTCTAAAAATAATCTGGATTTGTCATCTCGCGACTTACGACTGACCAGCCTACTACTCATGAATCATCCTTCGGTCTCGCCGCGATCAACTTCGATAATTCGATCGAAGCCGCGCCCGTTCCCGTAGTCAATGCTTATTTTGTTTTCGCGACAGCAGATAGCAGACACTTCTTCGAATACGAGATTTAAAGATTTCCAAAAAGAAAAAAAGTAGAGGAGAAAAATCATTAAGCCGGCGTCGTGCAGCGTATCGTAAAAACTATGAGGTTGAGAATATCCCCCCCCCCCCGTTCACTCTGTTTTAGAGAATTTTTTGAGAAAAAAAACATGTCGGCCATCTTACCGTCGCCATTATGAGTTTTGGACCAAAAAAGATTTTTCGTTGAACGTCCCCCTTTGGACCCTAAAAGTTTTATTATACTCAATACCTCGAGTATTTTTCGGAACAGTATTTTTCGAGATAAATCAGGTGTAAGATTAAAATGGGACATTCTTCAATTTTTTAAAAAAGATTTCCTTTTTTTATTTTTTTTCATAAATTGTCTAAAATTTCTTAAAAATCATAGAATGGGTCACCCGGCTTTAGAGAATTTTTTGAAAAAAAAAAACAAAAAAAACGTCGGCCATCTTACCATCGCCATTTTAAATTTTGGACCAAAATAGATTTTTTTAAAGTCCCCTGAACCCTAGAAGTTTTATTATACGCAATACTTGTTTTTTTATACTCAATATATATATATTTATTTAGATTTTTTTTTGTTTAAAAAAAATCTATTTATTTTACTATATTTCCATTATCTATATTTACTATATTATCTATTTATAACTACATTTTTTCTTAAACAAAAAAAAATCTATTTATTTTACTTCATCCACCTATAGCTGAGAAAAAGTTGAATTCACGGGCTCGGATTGTAAGACTTTTTTGTAGAAAATTACTTCCTCTACAAAGTTCTCATCTGAATTTTTTTCGATATATTCAATAGCTTAGGCGTTACAGCCGTTTGAATAGATATTTTCGCACAATATTCACTTGAAATAATGATACCGCTGAAACGGTTGAATTTACGGCCATGGCTCAATGAACTTTATTGTGGAGTATCATATTTTCCATGAGAACCCACTTGGAAAATATTGCGACATAAAAATTCGCGGAATGGTAACACTATTAATGAGAAAAACATTTTTTTCAATGTTAATCAAATGGGAAACCTTCAATTTTGATTCGCGACCTATAAATATTTTTTGACAACACCCTCCTTTTATGAAAATTCGTTTTTGGGTACCGACTAAAGGTTTTCGGGCACGATGGGTAAAAAAAGTTGCCCTGAAACGAATCACGTGTGTGTGTATATATATATATATATATATATATATATATATATATATATATATATATATATATGCTTCGTCGTGGCTTTCGAGAACTGACATCGTCACATATCTTCGCCCGTAAATACGGGCTGACAGACGTTGAATGACTTTCGTACAGATGTAGAGAAAAAAAAACATTTGGGCCAATGAAGTATTGAAAATGCGGGATACGTGCAATTCTCGTTGCGGGTTCTTTGCGGAGCGGATCTCGCTCCCTTGTCTGGCACACAGTGCGAGCGCTCGTCCCTCTTTCGCGGCAACAAACCCGAGCGTGAGCGAGCCAGGAAGGTGAGAGTGAGTGAGTGCGCGAGAGAGATTTGCGTCCGCATACGTGCGAGAGAGACAGCAATAGCGCGTCCGCGTGCGAGTGAGGTGGACATCACCAGCGTGTACGCGAGTCACTAAAAACCGACCGACAATCCCATCGATCGCGCGCGGTCGCCTGGCACTCTAACCTCAACCGCGCGTCCGCGGTATAAAATTCTCTCACCGAGTTCTCGCGTCTCCGGCAAGCAGCAGACTAAGAGACACGCTCATTGTGCATCTCACTCGCGCAAATCTCTCCACACGGTCAACCATCCGTGAGTTTCGCGCGCGGATCTCTCGTCTCCGATTACACGCCCCCCCCTGCCAACGTACACGTGCACACACGTATATACGCGTACGGTACCAGCCTCCATGTGCTTCGAGACGCTCGAAAACGCGAAAATTGCGAAAACACAAAGTAAAACGCGCATGTGATGATCATAGAGAAAAAGCGTGTCTAACGGGGACGCAAAACGTGCGGGGCGCGCGCGCACATGGCGTCTCGGGCTCAACAGTTATTGTCCGTAATGTAGAGCGAGGGCGCGCGGTCGCCGATGCGCGCGCATCGTTCTGTATATATCGATCAAAATATACTCGTCGGCGGCGTGCATGTGCACACGGGCCGTGTGCGCGCCCGGCGGTTAGCGCGAATTCAATGCTCTCCGTCGTCGCAAATCAACGCCGAGAACGCGAGCGAACTCTCGCTCGATCTTCGTAGGACGTTGAGGGACCGAGGGAGGGGGCAGGGAAGGAGGGGGGGGGGGGAGACAGAAGGACGCTCGCACGAGCACGAGACTACACCCACCTGTGCTTCCCTCGATTCTCTATCTCTCTCTCTCTCTCTCTCTCTCTCTCTCTCTCTCTCTCGCGTGTGAGAGGACGACACGCACACACACACACACACGAACCTTTTGCTCACGGCGTCCTTCTCGTTCCACGTTTATTAATTCACACGTGCACGCCGGTGATGTCGCGAGGAAAATAAAAATCCAGGCTAAACCTCGCCCAGCTTCGTGTATGTCTGTCTCTTTTTCTCTCTCTCTCTCCCTCGCCCTCCCGCTATTTCTTGCCCCTTCGTCTTTCAAACGATGTAGAATCGTCGTTGAGTGTGAAGCGCGTGAGGCACGCGCGCTCTCGCGCCCTCGTGCGAGAAACGAAACTGTCAACTGGCCGCGACGCGAAAGTACGACATAACCCAACCAGAGTACCGGCGGAATGAACACTGACCCGTCTCTCGCGAGCCGGCACCGCCGAGCGAGACTACCGAAGCGGATGCGCGCGCAGCATTCATCGCGAACGTCTCTCTCTCTCTCTCTCGCGCGCGCGGCCAGGCCTGGCGTGACAGAGGGCGGCCGTGGCGCCCTCGAACCACGATAACGCCTTACCGACCGAGCTGCGAAATTTTTGACGTGGGCCCTGATTCTCAACACGCAGCCTCATTTGAGCCAAAGACCTTCAAGAGCGGTAAAAATCGAAATTCGATCCTTAAGACGTTAGGCCACAGTATCGCGTATAAAATCATGTGCGAATATAACAATGTTTTTTCGTATGAAAAAATTATTCACTCGTAAAATTAATTACACATCTATTTAGTATGAATATCAAGCTGTTAGAAAAAATATATATATTTTTTTCAACTTCAACAATTTTCACTCGATTTACTTCAAATTTAAAAGTTATGTTCCTAATTGCATTTCGCAGAGCAGTACGTACGGAATTTCTGATTAATCGAAAACTTTTCATTTTATGAGCAGTCCATGAGCAGTTATAACAAAATTTTTCACTGAAAATTCCTTTCTTAAGTTCAAATACCTACAACTTTTGAATAAAACAATATCTTTTAAATTCCGTACGTACTTCTCTAGGTATTCTAATGTAGATTTACGAGAATTTTTGTTTTTCGTTCTAGGTAAAAAATTGTGGATGCTAAATGTCACGCCGCGGGGCGCCTAAAAAGAGATAACGAAAGAAAATATTAGTAGTAGAAAAAATATATATATATATATTTTCTAACAGCTTGATATTCATACTAAATAGATGTTTAATTAATTTTATGAGTGAATCACTTTTTCATACGAAAAAAAAAATTGTTGGATTCGCACATGATTTTAAACCCGTTACTGTGGCCTAACGCCTTAAGAGGATGAAACAGGGATTTTTAATTTTGTATAAGACAATATATTTTTTGTCAGATTTGCTTGAAACTTGGCGTAGTACTCTAGAATACAAATAAATAAGCACGTATTTCAGCATTTCCGGAAATTCGACCCTTAAGGGTGTTTAAACGGGGCTGTTAAAGTTTGTATGAGACAGTGTATTTTTTGGTCAGATTAACGTGAACCTTGGCATCAATATACTAAAATACGAATAATTCAACATGTATTTCAGTCATTTCCAAAATTTTCCCTTTAAGGGGGTTGAACGGGAGTGTTGACGTTAGTATGAGAATTTTTTGACCGGATTTACTTGAAACTTAACAAATTTATTTTATGTACAACATTTTATGTTTTCCTCGCTGTTCAGTGTGTGTAGACACACGAGTAGTACTTTTAACCCCTTAACTGTGTTTGTTTGGGTTGGCATACCGAACAAACCCAAACAAGTACATGTTTAATGATTTGTATTGGAGCGTACCATACCAAGTTTTTTTTACCAAAAATTTGCTGTCTCATATAAACTTGAAAAGCCCATTTCACCCCCTTAAGGGTGGAATTTCGATTTTTACCACTTTTCAAAAGTGTACCATACCAAGTTTTTTGACAAAAAATTTGCTGTCTCATTGAACCTTGAAAAGCCCATTTCACCCCCTTAAGGGTGGAATTTCGATTTTTACCACTTTTGAAAAGTGTACCATACCAAGTTTTTTTTACAAAAAATTCGCTGTCTCATTGAAACTTGAAAAGCCCATTTCACCCCCTTAAGGGTGGAATTTCGATTTTTACCAGTTTTGAAAAGTGTACCATACCAAGTTTTTTTTACCAAAAATTTGCTGTCTCATATAAACTTGAAAAGCCCATTTTACCCCCTTAAGGGTGGAATTTCGATTTTTACCACTTTTCAAAAGTGTACCATACCAAGTTTTTTGACAAAAAATTTGCTGTCTCATTGAACCTTGAAAAGCCCATTTCACCCCCTTAAGGGTGGAAAGTGGATTTTTACCACTTTTAAAAAGTGTACCATACCAAGTTTTTTTACCAAAAATTTGCTGTCTCATTGAAACTTGAAAAGCCCATTTCACCCCCTTAAGGGTGGAATTTGGATTTTTACCACTTTTGAAAAGTGTACCATACCAAGTTTTTTTACCAAAAATTTGCTGTCTCATATGAACTTGAAAAGCCCATTTCACCCCCTTAAGGGTGGAATTTCGTTTTTTACCACTTTTAAAAAGTCTTATTTTGGGTTAACTATGAAGACTGCGTGGTCAGAATTAGGGGCCACAGATATCGCAATACTGGCACGAGCTACCTCAGTTAATTGAGGTTAGGATCGTGCTCTTACATACAGGTCTCGAAATTCGATGAAATTTCGGCGGTGGGGGTGACTATTGAAGCCGAATTTGTGGTGTCGCTAGTATCGAGGGGTATTGTTTTGATCACGGGTTAGGCTATAACGAGAATGCGTGAGTATTGTGGTATCTGTCGCACCCTTCGATTGCAGCGCCTCTAACGTCAACCTTCGGCGAAGGAACCTTGTAAACCAACGGAGTTGCCACACCTGCATGTAAGACCGTGGTTAGGATTATTATGGCTCAGGTTCGTGTCGGTAGATTTAGCGTAAATAAAACTGTCGGCTCATTTCGACAGCAGCGCCACTTGTTTCTCTCTGTTTACAAGTACCGCTACTGAGTCGAATCGGGACACGGAAGTCGGACGTTTGTTATACATATATGTATTTAAATTATATATATTAAATAAAAATAACCTGACAATGATCATAAGCAATCCCAAAAATGATTTTATTATACGACGGAGGGGAAACGTGAACTTGCGCATACCGGAGTCTCCACGTGCTGCAGTTTTCCCGTTTTTGAGGCGAGAGCGCGTGACCTCAGTGGTACCACTCGC
Organism: Ophion ellenae; assembly: GCA_963210295.1. Lineage (NCBI taxonomy): Eukaryota > Metazoa > Arthropoda > Insecta > Hymenoptera > Ichneumonidae > Ophion > Ophion ellenae. Next base: position 7,016,594 of record OY723387.1, on the reverse strand, counting down.
GAGATAGGATTTACGGATGGTAAATTACGCGTTTATCGACCACGGTCATGTGACCGCGGCTGCTGTCCCGCGAGCCGGTATGCTATAGGAATACGGTTTTCTATATGTGAGGACTGATGTTTCTAACCCCAACGCGTTAACGTTTCTATCCTTAACCCCTTCGTTGGCATTGACGCATAGTGCGTCAACCTTTATTTCCCTATTTAACTTGCTCTGATTTGAAATCGGAGCCTCATTGGGCGGTTTTTGGGCTCGCTGAATCCGAATTTGAAGTCAACATTTGGAAATTCAAAATGGCGGCGCCAATATGGCGGAGAAAAATCAAAAACTTTACTCGATTTAGATGAAAATTAGTACGCCGGGATGCTTGAGGTCGCTTATTACGAATCTGAACGAATCTGAACACAAAAGTTAAAAATGTTTAATAGCGGATCTAATAATGGCGGACGAAAGTGCAAAAAACAGCTCACAATCAATGACCTACATAACGTATGAGTACCGAGTTTCAACTAAATCAATCTGTATTATTTGTATTTTCATTCGCCATAATTGTTCGTCATTGTGAATTCCTGAATTTTGAGTTCAGATTCGTAATCAGCACCCTCAAAAACCACCGAGTACAAGTTTTCAGGATAAAAAAATGTTCCTGCCATTTTGGGCACTTTTTGTCGAATTCTCTCTGCCAACGAAGGGGTTAATCAATTCATGTTCGTAACCTCAATTGATTCATGTCCGTAACCTTAATTCGTTGATGTTCCTCACCTCAACGCATTGATATTCATAACATCAATTTATTTATGTTCCTAGCCTCAATTCATCGATTTTTATAACCTCAACTCATTGATCTTCTTAATCACAATTAATCCATGTTCCTAACCTCAATTGATTGATGCTCCTAACCTTCATTTATTGGTGTTCATAAACTCAACTTATTGATCTTCCTAACTTTATTTCAATGATCTCCCTCACCTCAATTAATTCATGTTTCTAGCCTCAATCCATTCATACTCCTAAGCTCGATTCATTGATGCTCGTCACCTTAACTCATTAATCTTCCTCAGTCCAACACATTGATCTTCTTAATCTCAATTAATTATCGCTTCTGATCTCAATTCATTGATCTTCTGAAACTCAACTCTTTGATCTTTGCAACCTCAATCGATTCATGCTCATAACCTTAATTCATTGATGTTCATAACCTCAACTCATGCATGTTTCTAACCTCAATTCATTGATCTTCCTCACCTCAGTTCAGAAACGTTCCTAATCTCGAATCTTGGATGTTCCTAACCTCAATAAATTATCTCCTATCCTCAAATAATTGATCTGCCTAATCTCAATTAATTTATTGTCCTAACCTCAATTGATTCATGCTTTCAACCTTAATCCATTTATCTTCATTACCTCAACTGTTTCATCTTTCAAACCTCAATTCATTGATGTTCCTTAGCTCATGGATGTTCCTAACCTTAATTGATTCATGTTTCTTACCTAAATTGATTCACTTTCTTAACCTCAATTAATTAATGTTCCTAACCTCAATTATTTCATGTTCCTAACCTCAACTCGTGGATGTCACTAACCTCAGTTGATTCATGTTTCTTACATAAATTAATTCATGTTCCTAAGCCTCAATGAATTGATGTTCCTAACCTTAATGCATCGATGTTCCTAATTGAAATTGATTGATGTTCCTAACCTCAACCCTGTTAAGCCAACCGCATAAATTGCCTTAATTAGAGCAAATACTTTATTCTCATATCCATAGAATAAGAACAAATATAAATACAAAATAAAAATATATGCTCATATATTTTTTCGTTAATATAACTCGCTATGTCTCATGGCTTGCGTACGTGACCAAGCGACCAACGCACAAAGCAACTTTGTCTAGGATTAAGTATCGATATTTCTCGGCCTGCATATGCGCCCGAGCTCTCAACGTTTATATAAATATTTTATAAGATTAAATTTTATTGCGCTTCGCCTTCGGCGTGAGTCCGTTGTCCAAAACCCTTGAAACACTGCGGACTGAGTCAGACTAACGCGTGGGAATATATACTTATCGATGGGTCCCACGGATGCATTCCTAGAAATGCAGTCACGTAAACCCTTGCCCCACTATCGCTATCCGACAAATATCGGCCCTGCGTAGCACGGGACTGACGACCTATAAGTCAGAATCGTGAAATCACTGTTACGAAGAGGTTCTCTCTTAAAGACCTCGACTGTTAGCTGCTACGCTAGCGATACGCCGTACAGTACACGGGATAACACGCGCAAGTTTTCATTAAGAAACTCCGTAAATTACGCGAACGCGTTTGTTGTAACGTTTAAACCATCGCGCTAATAAACCGGAAGAGTGTTATCCGCATCCGAGTTAAAATAACATCGATGTAACGAACTGATATAAGTGTAATTAAATCATTGACACAATTAACTCGTGATCTTCTCCTTTGTGTTAACCTGAAGACACCTTGTTCCAAATCCTGGCAAGCTCTGATTCTTCACCAGTTTCGCATCGTACTCACCAAGGTTCGTCCTCTTTCTGTAAAGACGTCGACTGTTTGTTATAACAGGAGTCCCAAGGAAAGAGACCTTTGATCAACATTTCGGCAAGTATAAAAATACACGTGAAACTCATCTCACTTCCAATATTGGTCCTGATTCTGACATCGAGGAAAGACTGCGCCGTCGATAAAGACACCGTTGGGCTACAGACCTATTGTTACGCGTATTACCATTCTGACACGTAATACAGCCCTGGAAAGGCTTCATCAAAAACTTAACCTGGCGATTCGAAAACCAGAGGTTCTTTATAAAGACGCGTTATCTTGTGATGTGTATTTTGCACAAGAACAGAGTTTATAACGAACGCTAGTTGGATTCGAGTCATCGAGCCATTTTGCGTAACATAAAATTGGCGATCCTGCCAGGATTACTCAATGAAAAATCGTAATACCAAAAGTCAAGTGAAAACTGGTTACCGAAACTCCACGACGGAGGGTGTAAAACTACGAACATTAAACCTGTGCACGAGTGAACGTTAAACAGACATTTAACTTAGTTAATTTTGTGTTAACGGAAAAGACATTGCCACGCTGAATTTTCCGTAAGTGAGTGACGGACAATTGTGTATTAAGGAACTTGCACGTACCGCGCATCTATAAGACTTCGCTGCAGGAGCACGAGCACGGGAAGGATTGAATAAAAACTGGGGGAGACACGCCTTCAGAAAATAACCTCAACTCCGACGGTATGCTGGATCATCAATCGACGCGAAAAGTCTACAACCGATCGTTGTAACAGCGTTCGCCACTTCAAGAACACCGAGATCAACATCATTCGACCAGTATTGTATACGAACACTGAGTAAGAGTAAGTTTAAAATCCCGCTCATTATGTAAGGGAATTAGAGACTCTTGCGACAAAACTTTTCCGCAGTTAATATTCTGCGTATGACAAATTAAAAATAGGAAGTTGTAACTACCTTATTCCCAAACACCGTAGTTAAGTAATTTTGTGTGTTTAACTTTAAAAGAACCACTAGCATTGGAAGCTATGTCCAGTCCAAAAGTAACGAAAACAGATACGGCAAAATAATAGTGTCTCGTTATTACAATAAATAAAAGACCTGGCGGTACGGAAAATAAGTAAATTCATAAATCTAGTGGTGCTAGTCGAAGTTTACCTTTTATGACCAATACCGCCTATTCTGGAATTATTTTGAGTAACAACATGAAAAAAAAAATCATCATCTAATTACTCAACCACATAGGATCTCTGATCACAAGAATCTTTGAGACACACAACATCGCTTGACAGTTATTATAATTAATATAAATATATACGTAGAATAAGAACATAGCATTATATATACTATTTAAAAAAAAAAAAAAGGAGATTAATAATCAACTACAAGAATATACATACATAAACGCAACTAAAATCAAAGGTAATGTCCATAGCAGGAAATAGTGTATCAGGAAGAAGCATTGTAATCGATGAAATCCCTAGTCATGTGAAGAAACTCAAAAAGGACATTTCACGAACCCTGTTCAGTTATTTTCTGTATTATAAAAATCACCCTGAATGGGAACCTAAAGAAGATTTATACGCCCTGAGAAAAACTGAGCAGATAGAAAAAATAACTTGGAATTTTCACGAAGACCCCAGTAATCACCCGCTGCTATTAGCATATCATGAGATACCTCATTCATTAAACCATGTTTTAGTAACCATAGGAAAAAAGAATATTGAGGAAATTGAAGAACAAGATCTTGCCATAGCACTTCGCCCAGAAAATCAGATCGCTATCCCTAAGACGAGAGAATTAGAATCAGAAGCATCCAGCCTTAATGAACTCAGACCACCACGAAAAAGACAGTCCACAGAAAACCCTATACTTGCAAGAAATCTCGAAGAAGCTACCGTAACCAACTCTCAACTCACTCTATTAGTAAATAAATACTTCGACGAAGGGCTTACTTTAAAGGGCAAAGCGATAGAAGAAGTGAAATTACGCGACACAGAAATCGAACAATTACAACATGCACTTCAAGAATCAAAAAACAAGATAAGACCATTGACGGAAAAAATCAGCCTGCAAGGACAACAAATCTCCCAATTTAATATTGAGAGACTAGAATTCGAAAGAACCCAACTCGAATTACGCTCTGAATTAGTCCACGTACAGAAAAATAACAATAATAATCTTGCCCTAGTAGAGCGAATAGGTCAAGCGAACCTTGAACAGAACGACCTTATTAAAACTCTCGAAATTCGAAACCTCGACCTCGAAAACCAATTCGAAAAAACTTTACAGAAAAACCAAATAGAGCTCTCAGCAAAATGCGGCGAAATAAATGAGCTCAGACGTAATTTACAGGAGACCCAGACAGAAAAACAGCAATTAGAAAGGGAAAAATCAAACCAAGTAATTAAACAAAAATATTTACAAGATCAGGTAGAAATCATTAAGCAAGACGCTCAAGGCTATCGCGAACATATCGAGACCCTTGAGAGCACGAATATCGCGCTACAATCACAGATTATAGCACAGAAACAATACCTTGAAAAAGAAACCAGTGAGACCCAAGATCAATTCAAAGCCTTACAAGAACAAAACGCTCATAGACAGGAGCAAGTAATTAAAGAAATAAAAAGGAACTACGACGTTCAGTTCGATCGACAACTAAAAGAAAAAATACGAGAATTCCAAAAAACTGAAGAAAAACTTATTAAAGAGAAACAGCAATTTGGAGAACAAACGAGGCTAGAATTCCAACAGAATAGGGAAAGTATATTACGAGATTATAACGTAGAAAAAGAAAGGTTAGAGAACACCATCTTAGAACTACGAGCTACTGTTGCACAAAAAGAACAGCATATTCAAAAATTAAATTCTGGTATAGACGACTTGAAACGAATACACCGACAAGAAATGAATACTCTGACTATTACCAAAGACCAACAAGACCAGACGAACGAATACGAAATGCAAATACTGAAAACAGAAAATATTCAGCTCCAACAAGACCTAAAGACTGTAAAAGACCAAATGAAAAATCTCGAAACCATGATGAGACAACTTATACAGAAACAGGAGTCGCAACCTACCTCCTCACAACTAGACAAAAGGGCACCTCAGGATAACAGACGACCACCAAATCGATCTAATCGAAATCAACCCAGCGCACCACCACCTGGAAATCCAGACGACGACGACCCCGATGACGATGATGAAGACGCTGATAGCCAACCTAACGCCAGAGGAAATCATTACCGACCACATCGAATGCCTCACGACCTGCTACCGAACCAAACCGCACCAGCCAAGGAGACTATTGATATAGTACCCATTTTTACCGGAGACACGGGAGAAGGAGCAGTCAACATTTCAGAATGGACAACGAAAGTTGACAGAGCACGACATTGGACAATGCCAGAGCAACACGGCTTATTATTGGAAAAGATATTAACAATGAAAATCAAAGGAAGGGCACAAAGTTGCATTTCGAACGTCGATATTTATACATACGACCAGTTGAAAGACGTTTTGATAAAACGCGTCAACCCAGTGAAATCATCACTGTTACTCATGAACGAGTTGACAGCATGCATCCACACTCAGGGAACGATCCAAGAGCATAACACCAGATTCCGAAGAATCTATATATCTTGGTTAAACGCTAAACGACTCGAACTTAAACAAGCTCATCAAACGGATGAATCAATCACCATATATTTACAAATATCTGACAAAGATATCATTCAGACTTATCTGCAAAGTCTCAAGGAAGACACACGAGCCTATCTCAGAACAAAGGACATATATTCGCTCGCACAAGCAGAAGCAACTGCTCGAGAACACGAAGATTTCAAAAGAAGCATCCAAAGACAACGAGGAATGTTTCATGAACCTCAACCCCAACGTAGACCGGAAAAACCCAGATTCAACCACGAAAAATCAAGATTCAGTAATAAACCACAAGAAAACAGGAAATTCTTCTCAATGAACAAACCAAACGTCCACCACACTGAATACAACGAATGCGACTCACATGACGAAGAGGAAGGACAGGAAAGCATGACGGAAGAAGAACGACAGTATCAGAACGATATACAAGAATTCGACCTTGACTCGATAAACACAACCAGTCAAATGAAAAAGGCACTCGAATATATTATGGTAATGAATCATCCGGACAGAAAATGCACGTATTGCAAAAGGCCTGGACATACTGAGCTGTATTGCAACCAAAAGAAGAAAGATCAAGGAATACCGAGTCCTTTCAACAAAGGCACCAATCAGAAGAAGAAACCTACCCAAAAAGGAAACCAAAATTTTCGACAGAATCCTCATCGGAAGAAACCTCCTCAACAGGAAGTGAACACGACAAACGAAGAGCAAGAAAGCACAAGCGACGACGAGAGCGTCCACGACGAGAGTACATCTCCGCAATAGATAAAGGACACCTTTTCACCGCGAAATTCAACTTCGAACGGACGACATTCGAAACTTTAACAGCATTAATCGACACAGGAGCATCCATTAACATAATCAAAGAACACCTTGTGAAAGAAAAGCACATTGTTAAAAAACCCATCCTCTTTAACACGGGAAAAACGACAAATAAAACACTCGGATATACGTTTATCAAATGCAAAGGAAACATTAACGACCGACGTGACAAATTTCATATAGTTCCATCAGACTATCCGATTAGAGAAGACGCTTTAATAGGAACCCCTTTCATTCTAAACAACGACGTCATAGTTGACTTACCCCGGAGAAAAATAAGAGTTAACAAAAAATATCAAGAAATAGAATCATCCGAATTCACTGTGCCTGCCGGACGGTTTATAACTATCCCCGTAGAAGTAGAGAAACGGAAAGGAACAGTCTTAGTAAGAACCCCTCAAGGAGACAGTATCCATCATATAAAGGAAGGTATTGTAAATATTCCATTAGCAAATGAAGGAAAGAAGAACATCACTTTTCAAACAAAAAACATTTAAATCTTTGAAGTAAAACCGAGGTTAACGAGCAACAAAAGTAACCAAAGTAATAAAAGAATTCAGGAACTGAAAACCAAGACTAGACTGGAGCACATAAAGAGTATTAAAGAAAAAGATGAAATTTGGAAAATCATACAGAACTATTCAGATCTATTCCAATTAGACCATGACAAGCCACCAAGTACCAACTTAGCAGAACACGTAATCGTAATTGACGAACCAACGAAACCCATCAATATCAAATCTTACAGACCACCTAAAATCCATCAGGAAGAAGTGGACAAACAAGTGCAAGAGTTATTAGAAAAGAAAATAATTCAACATTCTCAATCACCATTCAATGCACCCATTTGGATAGTACCAAAGAAAAAAGATGCGTCAGGAAAGACAAAATGGAGAATGGTGATTGACTATAGAAAATTGAACGAAAAAACAGCTCAGGATTCATACCCCTTGCCTGTTATAGAAGATATCCTCGACGACCTAGGAAAAGCCGCAGTTTTTTCTGCATTCGATCTAAGTGCAGGATTCCACCAAATACCAATGGAGAAAAAATCTAGAAAGTATACCGCTTTTAGTACTAACCAAGGACACTTTGAATACCTACAAATGCCCTTCGGATTAAAAAATGCACCGGCAACATTTCAAAGAATGATGAACACTGCATTAAGAGGATTAATAGGAAAAATTTGTTTTGCATATCTGGACGATATAATAGTTTTTGGAAAAACCATGGAAGAACATAATCAAAATTTGATAATACTCTTCAATCGACTGAGAGATACAAATTTGAAATTACAGCCAGATAAATGCGAATACGTGAAACCTGAACTCGAATATTTGGGACATGTTATTACACGTGACGGAGTAAAACCCAACGTAGAAAAATGCAAAGCTGTAAAAGAATTCCCCATACCTAAAACACCTAAGCAAATTAAATCATTTTTAGGACTCGCAGGATACTACAGAAAATTTATCCCGAAGTTTTCATCCATAGCTAAACCTTTGACTGACCTAACCAAAAATTATCAGGAAAACAAAAGTGGACCAATAACATGGACGGATAAATGTCAAGTAGCATTCGACACGTTAAAGAATATCCTCACGAATGATCCTGTATTAAAATATCCGGATTATACGAAAAAATTTGTATTAACGACTGATGCCTCAAATCAAGGACTAGGAGCTGTATTATCACAGGAAGGACACCCATGCGTTTATATATCGAGGACGTTAAATAAAGCCGAAACCAACTACACGACAACAGAAAAAGAACTACTCGCTATAGTTTGGGCAGTTAAACGATTCAGACAATATCTTTTAGGAAGAAAGTTTACAATAAAAACTGATCATCAGGCATTAAAATGGTTAGCTAATAAACCAGACCCTGCATCGAGGTTATTACGATGGAGACTTAAACTCGAAGAGTATGAATTCGACATCGAATACGTAAAGGGAAAACATAATGTAGTAGCTGACGCATTGTCTAGAGAAGCACATATGGAATTACCTGAGGACTACAACAAGGACAAGACATTTAACAACGAACTCATTTATCACATTGAAACAGATTCGTACGGGAACAACCAATATATAATTACCAGCAATATTGAGCAAACAGAATTTAAAATCAAACGAATAGCTCGGAGAAACACTTACAAACAGAGTAAAACAGCCCCTAATAAACTTAAATCAATGATAGACAATGTTCAGAAAGAATTCAAAACTATGAGCACCACGAATGATGAAATAAATCATGTGAAGAAAAGTCAGGAAACCCCTGAAAGCCGTAACCAAATTAATTACAACTTAAGACCAAGAGACTCAAACGCTATGAAAGATTTAGAGAGTTTCAGTGACGAAGACGAAACGAATCAAGACGAGACTTCAGATCAACCCCAAATTGATTTAGGCGTAGAACTGCCATATGACTATTATCAATACTCGACATACAAGTTGTTTAACCCCAACAATTTGGGACACCTTTTAAAAGAGAAACCCAATGTAAAAGGAAAACACTGGATAAAAATCACCCAACCGACAAATAATAAACCTCAAAGTCTCTACTATCAGATTCTTAATAAAGTAAGATCCAAGCTTACCATCAATAAAATCAAAGGAACTAAACATGTTAGGATATTTACAGATGATGTAATGACCAAAGCAGAGAAGGAAGAGATTTTATCGATATTAAGATTCTTTAGTATCAAAGACCACGAAACACAGTATGAATATTGCTTTTCGACCTTCAAGGAACCTGACTACATAGACAAAAAGAAAATAATAGCAGAAAGCCACGGTACTAACCTAAGCTCACACTTTGGAGAGTATAAAACTATACAAAGAACAAAAGAACACAGGGAATGGGAACGCCTCGAAGAAGACGTAAAACATTATATTAAGAACTGTAAAATATGTCAAAAATTTAAAGCTGTGAGAAATCGGAACATTGCTCCTGCTATTGTACCCGAACTGCCAGATAAGCCCTTTGAAAAAATTGCGTTAGACATATTCGGCCCACTACAAAGATCGCGTTCAGGGCATGAATATATCCTCAGTATACAAGATTGTCTAACTAAGTACATTGTATTATGCCCACTCGAGACAAAATCTAGCTCGGAGATCATCCAAACATTAAACGATGATTTTATAATGATCCATGGATCCCCTGATATCATTTTAACAGACCAGGCACAAGAATTTAATTCAAAATTAATGAAGGATTTCGAACAATTACACGGTATTTCGCATATCAAAACTACCGCATTCCACCCTCAAAGTAATGGGAGCATTGAAAGAATGCATTCCCTTCTTAAGGAATCAATAAAAACCATGTGTGAGGGACAGATAGACAATTGGAAAGATATATTGAAATTGGTAGCCTTCGCTTATAACAGTTCGGTACACAGTGCAACTGGATATCGACCTGACGAATTGGCATTTAATAGAAAACTTAAAAAGCCATCAAGCCTACCTCATAAAAAATCATTGACTTATGACGATTTATTAAAGAAGTGGACACATACGCACGACACAATACTCTCAGAAGCACGCGAACGTTTACAATTGAAACAAGAACAAACAGCCAAACGATTAAACGAAAGTAAAAATAAACTGGATTTTGATAAGATCAAGACGGGACAGAAAGTTTACCTTCACAACGAAAGTAAAAAACATAAGTTAGACCTCGAATGGTTAGGACCATACGAAATAATAGAAATTTACAGAGATAAGTCAAACCTTAAGATAAAAATCGATGATAAAGAAAAAATAGTCCACCTAAATAGAATAAAGTTATTCTTTCCAGATGACGAACATAATGAAGACATTGCTGATGACAACGATCACGCTCATCGCAATTAACAGCGCTTTTACTATCGAACAGGTAACCTTCTCAAACACTTCATTCATAGAAGAATATCAGGCATACGTAGTGACCTATAGTGAAGAAATGAGGTTCTCAATAATTATCGACCTTAGGAGCATTTATACAGCCTATAAAGAAATCGATAAACTAGCTGACCAATATGTAGAACTGTCAGATGATGTCCAAGAAATAATAAACCCCATCAATCTGAAGGTCTATAAATTGAGGAAGCAAGTTCAACTGTTAACAACCTTAAATCCTGGGATTAAAGACGATGATCACGTTTTTAGTAAACAACTGACAACGAAGAAAATAAAAAAGCTAAGAGAAAGATTTGAAGACGCTATGCCATACAGAACATGGGGAACAATAACACCAACCCTCAGTGGATACACCTGTTTACAAAGAGATGATATTATATATGACCTGCAGACGAAATTCTTACAACTCAATAATATTAAAGACACACCGGAAAATCGTAATAAAGTAATACCCACGCTCAAAAACTTAAAGGAAATAACCGAATATATCACAAAAACAGGAAATCAAGACCTGGTTGTTGCGTGCGATATATTGACTCCTAGACGACGCAGAAGAGGAGTTTGTAACTTTTGTGGTAATATCCAAAAATTCCTATACGGAACTGCTACTAGCGATGACATAGACAGGATCGACGATAACATTCAAAATGTAACGGATTCAGTAAACCTCATTAAAACCTCAGTTCAGAAACAATCAGCAGTTATTCGTAAATTAGCTACCGAAACAGGAGAACACATCAAAATGTTAAAACAAGCGCAATTCCGAAGTATGTACCTAATATCTCTCATGTCGTGCATAGATACTTTACTATTCGATATAAATAATGTAATACTAGCTATTGAAACCAAAAAGATTCTACCTCAACTAGTAGAACCGGAAGTCATTTTAGACATGATCGATAAACTACTAAAGGAATCAAACGCCGACCATGTGTTCAATTATTACAACGAAACGCGAGCGCAACACTTCATAGATATCGCCGACAAAATAATACTGTTCAGAGGCAGCAATCTCATCTTCGAATTAACGATCCCTAAACTAGAAAATAATCAGTGGAAATTGTATAACGTCATACCTATCCCAAAGATTTACAATAATACATATGTCGTCGCTGCTCCAAAATATTCCCACTTGTTAAGACAAGGGAGCAACTATATGATAACTAATGAAATTGAGATTATGCGAATGAAGAAGATTGATAATTACTATGTTACACACTATAAGCACCCGATTTACGATAGAATCAATAAACCAACGTGTCAAAGCGACATCAAACAATGCGAGCTAAGTAAAATCAACGTCACCAACATGAGCTATATCTCATTATACGATAATCGCGGAGTGTTGTTAATACCGAACATTGAAAAACCAGTTCTGGTACTTGTAGAATGTAAGAACTATAGAAGCGAAATTTACATTAAAGAAGTGACGCTGTTGAAAACAACGGATAAATGTACGCTAATGCAAGGCAATACCAAAACAATCCTGAATGGAATTCCAAAAGAATATCGATTGATAAATCCGAGTCTAACGTACTTGGCAATAAACTTTTCACAATTAGTTATGCGTATAAAAGATGTGCCAAACCAGATAGACACTACTTACCTAAAAAATATTGGTCAAGATCTAGATGACATCAGCAAAGACATAGAAAAAGCCAGTATCATACTTAAACACGACGAATTTTGGAAAACCATGAATGGATTACTCGATAAGCTCATTAAAATAGGTTTGCCATCATTAGGAATAACTGGTATATTGTTTGTACTATTGCGATGCGGAGCTGTAACGCCCGTCCTTAAATTTCTCAGAAACGGACTCTTCAAATGTTGTTGCCCCAGAGCCAATAAGAAAATTAAGAAATATGAGAATAAAGCGAAAATAGAACTGCAAAAACGTCAAAAACAACTAGAATACTTGACAGAACGGCAAGAACAATCAAACCTATCGGGAGCCCCGAAAAATATTGTAGCGGAACCAAAAGAGATAAGACCTTCGACATCTAAATTCATTATCGCCGAAGTTCAATCTAACTTGGGGGGTGTTAAGCCAACCGCATAAATTGCCTTAATTAGAGCAAATACTTTATTCTCATATCCATAGAATAAGAACAAATATAAATACAAAATAAAAATATATGCTCATATATTTTTTCGTTAATATAACTCGCTATGTCTCATGGCTTGCGTACGTGACCAAGCGACCAACGCACAAAGCAACTTTGTCTAGGATTAAGTATCGATATTTCTCGGCCTGCATATGCGCCCGAGCTCTCAACGTTTATATAAATATTTTATAAGATTAAATTTTATTGCGCTTCGCCTTCGGCGTGAGTCCGTTGTCCAAAACCCTTGAAACACTGCGGACTGAGTCAGACTAACGCGTGGGAATATATACTTATCGATGGGTCCCACGGATGCATTCCTAGAAATGCAGTCACGTAAACCCTTGCCCCACTATCGCTATCCGACAAATATCGGCCCTGCGTAGCACGGGACTGACGACCTATAAGTCAGAATCGTGAAATCACTGTTACGAAGAGGTTCTCTCTTAAAGACCTCGACTGTTAGCTGCTACGCTAGCGATACGCCGTACAGTACACGGGATAACACGCGCAAGTTTTCATTAAGAAACTCCGTAAATTACGCGAACGCGTTTGTTGTAACGTTTAAACCATCGCGCTAATAAACCGGAAGAGTGTTATCCGCATCCGAGTTAAAATAACATCGATGTAACGAACTGATATAAGTGTAATTAAATCATTGACACAATTAACTCGTGATCTTCTCCTTTGTGTTAACCTGAAGACACCTTGTTCCAAATCCTGGCAAGCTCTGATTCTTCACCAGTTTCGCATCGTACTCACCAAGGTTCGTCCTCTTTCTGTAAAGACGTCGACTGTTTGTTATAACAGGAGTCCCAAGGAAAGAGACCTTTGATCAACATTTCGGCAAGTATAAAAATACACGTGAAACTCATCTCACTTCCAATATTGGTCCTGATTCTGACATCGAGGAAAGACTGCGCCGTCGATAAAGACACCGTTGGGCTACAGACCTATTGTTACGCGTATTACCATTCTGACACGTAATACAGCCCTGGAAAGGCTTCATCAAAAACTTAACCTGGCGATTCGAAAACCAGAGGTTCTTTATAAAGACGCGTTATCTTGTGATGTGTATTTTGCACAAGAACAGAGTTTATAACGAACGCTAGTTGGATTCGAGTCATCGAGCCATTTTGCGTAACAACCCATTGACTTTTCTAGCCTTAATTCATTTATGTTTCTAACCTCATTTCATCGATGTTCTTTAGCCCATGGATGTTCCTAACCTTAATTGATTCATGTTTCTTACCTAAATTGATTCACGTTCCTAACCTCAATTAATTCGTGTTCATAACCTCAATTATTTCATGTTCCTAACCTCAACTCGTGGATGTCACTAACCTCAGTTGATTCATGTTTCTTACATAAATTAATTCATGTTCCTAAGCCTCAATAAATTGATATTCCTAACCTTAATGCATCGATGTTCCTAATTGAAATTAATTGATGTTCCTAACCTCAACTCATTGACCTTTCTAACCTTAATTAATTTATGTTCCTAACCTCAATTTATTGGCGCTCTCAACCTCAATTCATTGATGTACCTGACCTCAATACATTGATGTTCCTGACCTTAATGCATGCTCCTAACCTCGGCATTGCAGCATGACGTAGATACCGGCAGTGCCTTCTTATTTTTAGCTGCTTTTCTTATACCACGTGCCTGGAAATCCACCAGGATGTTTTTTTTTCGTCGTTTTTACTATTTTTCCGCTTTACTTATATTCTAGGACGGTTTTGACGTTAACGTGTATTCATACTGCAATGAGTGGCTGTAGGCGGCGCTCTTATGCATCATGAAAACTGCCGCCTTCAGATAGCTGGCACGATGAACTTCCGTCGTGGTTTCGCCTAGCTCCCACTGTCGATACATTGCCTCCTGTTGCTCTTGGCTCTTTGTTATTGGTACATCGACAGGATCCTTACGATCGAAGCGACGCCAGTCGCTAAATTTTGCACTGTATCGCGGACGATTTTTCCGTGACTTTTTTTCGCATTATTATAAAACGGCAAGAATTTTCGTGTATTTTTTTTTCTCGCATAGCGGACAATGTTTCAACAATTTTTCCGCTCGTCCGCCCTAGGAGAAAAAAAAAAACGTATCTTTCAACGTGCGGTAAGCACGGCGTCCGTCTCTATCGCTGCGGCTCGCAGCGCCACTAGCGGCGTCTCTCTCTCGCACCCGCACATCCGTCTCACATTACTCGACGCTTCTCCCTCTACACCGGGCATAAATACACATAGGTCGAAAGTCGTTAAAAAAATAGTCGCCCGTCTCGCCCGCGCAAACATTGAAAACGCCCACAAAACCTTCGTAACCCGCTAATTTTCTCTTTTCTCTCGGAGGAATGTTTCGAAAATATTTTTCGGCCCGACTAACAGATATACCTTTTTAGCTAAATTCTTTCACCCTGCAGTTTCAATTTGATTAGTTTCTTGCACTGTGTGTGTCTGTGTGGGGTTTTTTTTACAATTGGAGGCGACGAGGCTTCGTTATATTTCATAAATTTCTCATTCAATGGTGATTTCATAAAGTTCGGAATTTCGAAACTGCCATAAAAAAATGGGATAGCTTAGGGTCTTAAGGGGCTATACCAACACTTAAAAAAAATCGATTCTTTTGGCTTTTTTCGACAGTTTATACTTTCAAGAATATCATAATCATTTGTATAATTCATATAAATATAATTTTATCTTGTAAAAATCGATAGTTAAATCTTTGAACGCGTTTTTCTCGAAATGAGATTTTTCAAATTGCTGACATTGTAACTCAAAGAGCAATTATCCGATTGACTTGAAATTTGAGCTGAGTATTCTTGAATATATTTACTCTACGATGACGTAGGATATTTTTGATTGGATGAAAATTGACGATTTGGCATTGAAAAAAACGACCATTTTATAGGCAAGAAAACAGACTTTTTTTCATAACTACGCCATTTTGTTAGATTTTGATATTTATCGAAAATCCTACGTCATTGTACAGGAAATACCTTCCAGTTCAACGACATTTTTTCCTTTTTCGGTTTCAGCTACTCAATCGGCCGAAATCATGTCAGCAGTGGAGAAACTTTTTTTTTGGCGCCTTCGAAGGCATCGCTTAAGCCGCTTGGAACTCAATATTTTTCTATGAAAAAATTATGCAATATAGGTCAAATATAGCCAAATATATTCTTAATTTTTCGAAACATTTAATTGAGTACTTTTCTTCCAAAAAATTCCCGAAAATCACCCAAATTTTCAGCGCTCACACTCGTATAGCCCCTTAACTTTCATTTGCAACAGAGATTTTGTACCAATTTCTGGAATTAATCGAGTTGTGATGAGTTTGTGAGGGGTCAGATCGAGTCGATACAACCTTCTAAAAAATTTAAGGGGTTAGGTTACTGTGAAAATGACGAAAACTCCAAAAAGGTCCAAAACGTGGTGTAGAAATCGCCGATTTATGGTAAACTGATGATAAGTTAGTTATTAACAATAATAGTCATTTTTCCTCGGAATAAAAAAATTCAAACTTTTTTTTGATGATCGAAAGACGATAACAAAAAAGCTCGGTCAGGTCTTAGCCAATATTGTGTATTTTAAGAAAAAAACTCGTTTTTCCCCGGCCATTTTTGCAGATTAACAAAAAAAAAATTAAAAAATCACCACGTAACATCTAAAAGTTGTAATAAAACGTGCCCTAAGTCTCAAAAATAATAAAGGAATCTTGTTTTGAAAGAAAAAAATCACGATGAGCAGCAATTTTTTCATCGCCTAAGAGTATCTCCCCCCTTAAGGCAGTAGTCTGCTTTACAGGCTTCAAAAAATCGATTTGAAGAAGAGGAAGGATTATTGTATGGCCCGGGGATAGCTGATTAACATCTAATTAGTGTAAGTATCCAAAAACTTATATTTTTTTGGACCGAAAACTTTAAAGCCCGTTTTCTCGAGTTTTCATGTTCACAAGTTTTAGAAAACGGTGCCGGCGATAGCAAAAACAATATATGTCCGATCGAAAAAAATCGAAGTGATCTAGCTTCAGTATTAAATTATCTTCTATTTGAACTAAAAAAGTTGGACAAAAGTACTATTTAAATTACTTGTTTTGCAACTTAAAGTGATTTTTTTTTTCAAATAAGTGAATTTTTTTTTCAAACTTCGAAAAAATTTGGAATTTCATCATTTCTTCGGTATTTTTTTAGTTCATATAGAAAAGGAACTTATAAAAACTAAAAAAAAATTTGGTTCGACTGTTTCAGATGCATCGCACGACCTCCATCACCGGCACCGATTTACAAGAGCAGACGCCCCAGAAAAATCGTTACAACTTTGAAAAATTTCAATATTTTTTAATAATAAAAATTGTTTTTCAAAGCTTGAATATAATACACTATCGTCCCAAAATTTCGTTTACCGCAATCATTTCCTTCCCTTTAAAAAAAAATGCTGAAAAAACGCTTTTTTTCGGCTTCTAAAGCAGACTACTGCCTCAAACGCGGTTTTCACGAAACTGGGTTTTTCAAAATGGTGTACACGAATTCTCGACATCCTATGAACGGATTGACCTGAAACTCAGTACACTTATTCAGAGTAATAGTGGTTTAGTCTTGACCGACTTTTTTCTTCATAACATTTTTTGTTCATTGGTTATTAACAATAATGGTGACATTTTTCCTCGGAAAATCGAAAAAAAAAAATTCAAAGATTTTTTTTTAAATTATGAAAACACGATAACAAAAAAAAGCTCGGTCAAGTCTTAGCCAATATTATGTATATTAAGAAAAAGACTCGTTTTTTTATTTCGGATAAACCAGGTGGCCAGAATCAAGTACACCGTTGGGTCACGTGATTGTTCATTACTTATTCAATTATTAATCTCTTTTAAATTTGGTACAACCGTTTTTTGATGTACATCCGAATGAATGTGCAAACGATTTTGCAATCATCTTACTTCTTCGAGATTAATTTTCATTTAAATAACCCCGATTTTTGGGTCGTCACAGTAGCCTAACCCCTTAACGGAGAATTCATGAAACGTTGTGAGTCGTATGTTAAAATTTATTTGACTCAGCGTGGTTTATAGCATTTTCTATCATAAGGCCGGATGATGTTTTTTTTAAGTTTGTTTATTTGTTGATAATAAATTATTGAAGTTTTAAAAAATATTTTTTATTAACGGTTTTTTAAATTAGTTTTTAGTAATGGTTTTTTTAAAATCACAAATCGAACGGTTTTTTCCACAGTTTGCCGTTTTCGTAATTTTCAAAATTTCACTAACGTGTCCGGTCATAAGGAAGTTTTATTATCATATTGAAAGTGCATTTTTTTTACTTTTCATTTCGGATGACTAGTAAAAAGTAGTGCACAAATTGGCCATGCAGCAACTGCGGCACTTTCTTTAAATAATAATAGCATCGTTGTCTATTAATATTGTAGCATTTGAAAAAAAAACTCAAACTTGGCAGACTATGTATTGACTGTGGGTCATTACATCGACAATCGATATCTCGATCAGTTTTTGAGATATCGATTTTTTAATACGGTTCGTTTAAACGATCTTGGAGTTTGCATCGTTGTAATGCAACGGGAATTCATTATTCGCAATAATGAATTTCGAATCATCCAAAAATGATTTACTCTTAGACTGCGAGTATCATTCGAACGTTTCGTCGGGATTTTTTCGAAATTTTACACCGTATATTTGTTCAAAATTTTGAGGGACAACGAAGAAAATAAAAAGTTCGTTGCATTCCAACGATGCAAACTTCAAGACCATTCATTTAATGCGGCATGCGTGGTCATTGGACAAATCCATTTAAAAAACACTTATTGTAAATCTTTTTTGGGTTACGGTTCGTTCTATTTTTCAACGCGATATCTGTATTCCTTTCGAAAATCTTTTTTTTTGTAGATATTCATAATCGAAAAAAAAACATTTTTCAATCTTTGTTGCGATTGTTTTTCGGTTTCGGTTTGTCCGATAATTTTTAATTAAATATTTGCTACATTTTTACTTAAAAAATGAATTATAATTAGCAAATATTTATAATTAAAAAAAATACGGCTTAATCTCGTTTGGGTTGGTTTGGGTTTCGGTTCGGTCAATTTTGCAATACGATATTCGTATCCTTTTCGAAAATAACTTTAAAGAATATTCGTAATTAAAAAAAAATACTGCTGAATCTCGTTTGGGTTTTTTTGGGTTTCACTTTGTCCAATTTTTCCCAATATTTGGGATATTATTTTTCAAAAAATCATTCAAAATTAGAAAAAAATGTGTAATTTAAAACAAAACACTAATAAAACTCGTTCGGGCTTCGTTTCGTCCGATTTTTTTCTTAATATTTGCGATGTTGTTGCTCTAAAAATAATTAATAATCAGAAAATATATATAATAAGAAAGCACCGCGAAATCTCGTTTGGGTTTGTTTGGGTCTCGCTTCGTCCGATTTTTTTTTTCAATATTGGAGATAGTGTTCCTCAAAATAAGTGTTTTCAAAACACTCAAATATTGTTTTTGGGTTTCCTGGGGATTATAATTTATGTATCATATAATTCACATTTCTACATAAATTATTTATCTTATAATCGATATAAACCAGAATCTCAACTATAAAAAAAACCCTGTTGAATATTGTTTGTATTTCGATTCGGACGATTTTGTCATGCGACGTTCGTGTTTCGTAAACAAATAATTAATTTAAAAGGCACTGGTAAATTTCGTCACTCGTTAACGGGCTACATCTACCTAGGTAGGTCAAAAAATTGCATTTTCCAAAAATATTTTTATTCGATTGTCACTTTTTAGCTATATTGCCTGAAAATGCGATACTTCAAACTTTGAACGCGTTTTTCTTGAAACTCTGTTTTTAAAATCGGTGGACATGATAACTCGAGAACCACATGATGGATCGTTTCCAAATTTACAGGAGATACGATGAGAAACATTTAAAGGTCGTTGACGATCTCACTTTAAAAAAATCCATCTTCATTTTTCAACAGTTACGTAAAAATAACGACTTTCTTCGTAGATGTTGTATGCTCAAGTTTCAATTCGTCGCCACGTTGTTAAAAATAATATTTTAAAAAATCGACGATCGTCAGCGACTCGTATTTATTGTTAGCTTGAATAACCCGTTTGGTTTTTAGATGTCAGATAGACCGTTTGAGCTGGAGGGTGTCCACGGCGAAACGTCGCGAAAAAAATTTCGTTATCTGCCAGCGGCCATGTTGTTCTCGTTTTTCTGTATTTTTTGGTGATTTTTTTGAAGGCTCTTAATGTATGTACCTTTGCGTTAAAAAAATGCGTTTCTTTCCCACCGCCAATTTCCCGTAATAAAAATCGGAATTTGGCCATTTTTTTCGGGCCTCTGGGTAGCCCCTTAAAACTCGTGCGCGTGGCGAATCGCCGCCGCGCCAACAATTCCCATCCGTTTGAACACTTGAAAAATCGGCTCATCAACGTTCCCAAAATATAACGTGTTATCTATTTACCGGGCTCGCAATCCAGAAATTCCACTAACTCGTCTTCCGCTTCCTCCCGCGATGGATCGCCCGCCGATCGAGAATCTTTCGAAAAAAGGCAAACGATAAGGAGCGGCGGTTTTTCTCTTCCGCCTCAACGCGCACGACTCGACGGATTCACCGGTGAAAAATACCAGCGCACTCCGTGTCAATTGTGTGTCACGATTTTCTTTTTTTTTTCTATTTTCTTTTTCACCGATTTTTATCTCACGATCGTTTGGAAATGTTTTATCAAGCCACCGAAAAGAATCGTCGCGACGGTTGCCGACGCGTTGATATTACGAGAAACCAAAAAAAAAAACTACACTGTTCTGGCCTTAACCGACCGCACCGACTATCCTCACACGCGGTCGCGCTTGACTGACGATGCCCGCCTTTTACCGCCGTCTATACGAATATCGTACACGCGAGCGCTCCCCCCTCCCGCTGCACGCAGCTGCCGCGCGTGAGCCCACGGAGCAGCGTGCCCCCACTCCTGCGACCGGCGCGGCACCCCACACTCCGGCGTGGCGCCCACCACTCCAGCGACTCGCGCGGCACCCCCCACTCCGCGCCCACGACTGACACGCCGTTAGACGCGTCCTCTTCTTCGTCCCAGCCACCTCGCCTAGCGCAGCAGCGCTCCGTGCAATCGAACAATTCGCGTCATCGCGCCTCGTGAACTTGTCAACACCCACGCCACCTATGTGTTTGGGCACTTTCTGCTGCTTCTCAAGTTCAAAGTTTCACAATGCCTACTGCAAAAACGAACCCATACGGACCCACCGTCTCGTACGATCGGGCAAAAAGAGATTTACCTTTTTCGTGTTTCTTGTTGTTTCGTTTGTTTCGTGTACCGACGAAAGGCTCTCAAAGTTCGCGTCGCGCGTGACGCGAGACAGGAGACGAGTGACGTCTTAAGTTTGTTAGACTGAGAAAAAACGGGGAAGGCTTTCTGAGGAAAAGTTTGTTACGCGAACGCACATTCGAGCGAGTTTTTTGTAGAAGGGAAATAGCAGGCATCGTTTTAGTTTGTTTTAGGATTAAGGGAGACTTTGTCCTTGGAGTACCATGTTTCAGGTGTTTACATTTTATTTTTTTTAAAGGAAACGAGTAAAGCTTTTTGAGTGCGGTTTTTTTTCTTGCTTTTATTCATGATATACAGAACGTTGAAAAAAAATTGTTTTGAAAAAAAACCAAAATGGCGGTCGTTGCAGCTCCGCGAAAACAGGTCCGCAAATCGCGGGTGGTAAACGGCTGACATCACTGCCCCCTCTTTGTTGATCTGAAACACAAATTCAAAGCATATTATCAATCTGTGACCCTTTGGTCATGGAATGACGGATGGGTTTTTCGTTTAGTACAAATTTCGGAAAACGGCGGCAATTTAAAAAAAATCGAATTTTCGCGTTTTTTTTCGCATAAAAAGATAAATAATAAATGCAAAAATGTATGTATCGAAAAAACGATCCGTCATTCCGTGAAGACATATTTTCGGAGTATGCTCTCCAAATTTCAGGTCTATATGTTAATTACAGCGGTCAGGAGAATGTCAGCCATTTTTAAAAACGTGTTTTCGAGAAAAACGCGTTTAAAGTTTTGTAATGTGTTTACACAAATGTGTTTATAATTACCGCTAATCGGCAATGCCTGGTCCATAGAGGCATCCCTCCTCTTCTTCCAGCTGCTCATGTTGAGCCGCTAACATCTCCCGCTGCATTTCAAGCACAAAGTCTCCCTTAATGTTAGAACCAGGACTCACACACTCACGAGCATTTTTTCTTGTTCAACGAGTCTCTTAAGTCATCTACTGGGTAATTCGATTTAAGGGGTTAGGCCACAGTAAGGGGTGTAAAATCATGTGCGAATTTAACAATTCTTTTTCGTATGGAAAAGTGATTCACGCCGTAAATAAATTACACATATATGTAGTATGAATATCAAGCTGTTGGAAAAAATATATATATATTTTTTCGATGTACAAAATAGCCGACAACTATTATTTTCTTTTGTTATATTTTTTTAGGCTCTCCGCGGCGTGACATTTAGCATCCACTATTTTTTACCCAGAACAAAAAACGAAAATTCTCGTCAATCTACATGAGAATACCTAGAGAAGAACGTACGGAATTTAATAAATATTGTTTTATTCAAAAGTTGTAGGTATTTGAACTTAAGAAATTAATTTTCAGTGAAAAATTTCGTTATAACTGCTCATAAACTGCTCATAAAATGAAAAGTTTTCGATTAATCAGAAATTCCGTACGTACTTCTCTGCGAAATGCAATTAGGAACATAACTTTTAAATTAGAAGTAAATCGAGTGAAAATTGTTGAAATTATTTGTCACGCCAATTGGAAAAAAGGTGGTTCGAGAAGTTTCGAGTAGTCGGCCATTTTGTACATCGAAAAATATATATATATATATTTTTTTACGGCTTGATATTCATACTAAATAGATGTGTAATTAATTTTATGAGTGAATCACTTTTTATACGAAGAAAAAATTGTTAAATTCGCACAGGATTTTATACCCGTTACTGTGGCTTAAGGCTTTAAAAAAAATACACGTATACCGAGTGTCCTATTTCAAATGGAACCAGTGAAATATCTCAAGGGGTCATTCATAAAACACGTGACGCAGTGACAATTATCTGACGAAATTTTTCACTTTCCAAAAATTTGCCTAAATAATCGCCAGATAATTTTTAATAACAAACGAACCATGCAATATAAAAAAAATCCTACGTACTTCCATAGACAATGTATTTTTCAACATATATTCAACATTTAATGTGAATCGGTTGAAAATTGTATGAGTTATGTTTCCGGCCAACTTAAAAAATGCAGTTTCGAGATAAACGCTGCATAGCGGCCATTTTGAAATAAATCGCTTCAAAAAAATTATTGTATACACTAACTGATGTGTATGATAAACACCCTTTTTCGTAATCTCGATTTATTTTGTAGTTTTTCTGGAACAAAAATCCCCAAAAAGCCTTTTTTCGGCCTCTAGAGTGGCCTAAGGCATTAATGGACGACCCCACGTATAAATTGTACGTTTTTATATATCGCATATATATTTACCTGAAGTAAACAGTATGAATTGTTCGTTCTGAAATAGCTTATTAAAATGGTTTCAGTATTTTACTTGCTTCTTTTTGTTGAAAAAAAACGAGAGCAGAGGGGGGCAGGCTCCATGTCGCGTAATTTTCAGGAGCGGCACCGGTCACGAGGAGGGTCGAATATTGATAAAATTTGCGTCACGTGTTTTATGAATGGCCCCCAACACCCGCTACCCCGATGGAGAAAAATTTATAAAAAAAAGTTATATATGTATACGTGGTTTGAAATTTTGCTGGAAACATAAAAATAACTTTAAATTTTTATACACTTACTGTACTTATGGGGTTAGGCTACTCTCACAACCCGAAAATCAAAGTTAGTTCAAAAATCGATGTTGAAGGCTTAAGGCGTTACCCTCACTTGTAGCGCAAAAAAGGCCTTTTTCATGAATTTTTTTCAAGAAAACTACAATACTTTTTTAATCGATCAATATACCATCTTAAAGAACACATCTTGAAGAACTTTCAGTAATTTTTTTATTGAAAAATATTACATTGTTTAGTGGCAAATGGCCGTCAACGAAATAATGTTTTTATATACACGGTTTGCGGTGACCAACATTGCGGCGAAGTGGATCATCTGAAAAAAAAATGCGGATGGATTTAGTCAAATATAAGTATAAACTAGTCTTTAATCGAAGCATTTTAAAAAATATTCATTTTTCACAAAATGGCGGACAGTCAAAGTTAATGGTTCGATTTTAACGAAAAAAACGGCCGTTTTTTGGCTATAAAACGGCCATTTTTTTTTTCGAAAAAAAAAATCGAACGATTAAAGACTACATTTTTATGTATTAAATAAGCCTGCAAATTTTCAAGAAGATCGGTTCATTAGTGTTCGAGTAATCTTGGTCACCGACTTCAGAAATGCCATTTTGAGAAAAACGCGTTTAAAGTTTCTCTTTCAACGCGGATTCTTCTCTTTCAACGCTCATATCTCAGTCAATTTTGTTCGGATCGACTTGAATTGGTCAGGACATATTCTCAGATACTTATACTTCAAAAAAATGCAATTAAAAAAGATCGATTTTTTCAAAATCGCAAGTGGGGGCAACCCCTTAAGTATGGTGATTGAAAGTCGTTTGGACATTTATTTATATGCGAATTAATCCCTTAGCAGTGTGGCGGAAATGAGATTGTCGTGCCACATTTGTGTCGGAAAAAAAAATTCATAGACTTATCCTATAATCTCAGTGTTACGGTTTTTGAGGTCACTGAAGACGAATCTGATGTCAGATTTTCAAATTTTGAAATGGCAGATCCAATCTGGCGGAGGTGAATTCGAAAAGTTGTTTGATTTCGATGAAAAGGAGTAGTCTATGGTTTTGAAGGGGAAACATACCTTTAGGCGAGGAAAAAATTGTTGATTTTGATAATTTTTTTTGAGGACAGATTTGCTCACCATTTTTGAGACTTAGGGTATGCTTTCTTACTACTTTTGACTGTTACATGGTATTTTTTTAATTAATCTTAAAAATGGCGAAGGTGTGGCAAGAGTCTTCTAAACGAGTTGCGGCGGATTTTGTCAGACGGCGTGACACGTAGCGTCAGCGGGATTAGTCTGACACAAAACCAACAAAGATTTTTATTTTATTAAGGGAGACTTTGTCCTTGAAATCGGCGGGAGATGTTAGCGGCTCAACATGAGCAGCTAGAAGAAGAGGAGGGATGCCTCTATGGACCAGGCATTGCCGATTAGCGGTAATTATAAACACATTTGTGTAAACACATTACAAAACTTTAAACGCGTTTTTCTCGAAAACACGTTTTTCTCGAAAACACGTTTTTAAAAATGGCTGACATTCTCCTGACCGCTGTAATTAACATATCGACCTGAAATTTGGAGAGCATACTCAGAAAATATGTCTTCACGGAATGACGGATCGTTTTTTCGATAGATACATTTTCGCATTTATTATTTATCTTTTTATGCGAAAAAAAACGCGAAAATTCGTTTTTTTTTTAATTGCCGCCATTTTCCGCAATTTGTACTAAACGAAAAACCCATCCGTAATTCCATGACCAAAGGGTCACAGATTGATAATATGCTTTGAATTTGTGTTTCAGATCAACAAAGAGGGGGCAGTGATGTCAGCTGTTTACCTCCCGCGATTTGAGGACCTGTTTTCGCGGAGCTGCAACGGCCGCCATTTTGGTTTTTTTTTTCAAAAAAATTTTTTTTATCGTTCTGTATATCATGAATGAAAGCAAGAAGAAAACCGCACTCAAAAAGCTTTACTCGTTTCCTTTAAAAAAAATAAAATGTAAACACCTGAAATATGGCACTCCATGGACAAAGTCTCCGTTGAAATTTCTCTTTTTATTAATAAACGTCGCTACTGATACCATAACAGAGCATTTTATTGAAAACAGCATGTTGTCCCTTATTTTCGTCCTTGGTTCTGTGTTTTATCTTATCAAATCCCCCAAAAAACCAAATGGGAGCTGGCCCCTACGGAACCCTAGTTGCGATATGCTCCCAAGCGCCACCACGGCAGTCCGGCAATTCCCATTGGCCCTCGGTGACCAATCGCACGAGTCGGAAACTACAAACCAGCGAATAAAATTCGCTCGGCGTGTCGCACGAAGGAGGGGTGACGCAATCTCGCTGTGATGCAACTACATAACCTACAATGTTCGAGTTCGCCGGCTCGGACTACACGATAATTACGTGCGAGAAATTGTACGCGCCGCGATATCGCGTATCGTTCGGTCAGCGGGAATTCGCGCGTAAGTTGCAATAGCAAGCTGCGTTGGCGTGTATTTTTCTGCACTCTCAGCTTTTCTTTCACGTCGTCCCGACACTTTTGAGGTTAGGATATCTGGGTCATCCGTCAATGCGGAACGCAATCGAGGTGTTGTTCCACCGGAAGAACAAACCACCAAAGGATACAGCTTCTCTTTTTTCACACGCGGATGTCTCAATGATATCGAAGCGTAGATAGTTTTTGTACATTCGTTTTTTCAGACGAAAGTTTAAGGTTAAGGGGTCTTCTCACTTTAAACGCTAAAAAAGGCTGTTTATTTATTTTTCAAAATAGGTTTATATTATAGATATTGATATAAAAGTTGTTACACTTAAGAAATGCACTTACGAAATACATTTTTTTTAATTTATTTATTTACTTTGGTCATTATTTATCGACGAAAATGGTAGTTAAAAAAAATGTCCTAAAAAATTGTAGGTCTGCGCTGTTGATGAAATCTCGGAGATGGACAATACGAAACAAAAAAATCAAACGGTTTTAGATTCAGTATGTTAATGGCTGTAGCGCAGATCATACGATTTTGTATATATGCAAAAATAACAAAATGGCGGACATTTTTCGAAAAAACAAAAAAAAACGTGTTTTTTGTCAGCGTTTTTGGCAAAAAAATAGTAAATATCAAAATTTTAAAAAAATCCTTGATATGCGCTATAGCTATAGTTGTAATGAATTTGTGCTTAAAAGTTAATAAGGATCGGTTTAGTAGTTTCGAAGATTTTATCAACAAGCCGTCGAAAAACGTTGTGTCGAGAAAAACGCGTTTAAAGTTTGTTTGGGTTAGATAAATAAATAAATAAATAATTTGTATTTAGTCGTGTATTTCGAAAGTGTATTTATTAAGGCGTTAGGGCACAGTAACGGGTGTAAAATCACGTGCGAATCAAACAATTTTTTTTTCGTGTGCAAAAGTGATTTACTCATAAAATTAATTACACATCTATTTAGTATGAATATCAAACGGTTAGAAAATATTTTTTTTATTTCGATGTACAAAATGGCCGAATACTAATATTTTCTTTTGATATCTCTTTTTAGGCGTTCGGCGGCGTGACATTTAGCATCCACAATTTTTTACCTAGAACAAAAAAACAAAAATTCTCGTCAATCTACATTCGAATACCTAGAAAAGTGAGTACGGAATTAAAAAAATATTGTTCTATTCAAAAGTTGAAGGTGTTTGAACTTAAGGGGTTACCCCCACTTGCGATTTTGAAAAAATCGATTTTTTTTATTGCATTTTTTTGAAGTATAAGTATCTGAGAATATGTCCTGAAAATTTCAAGTCGATCCGAACGAAATTGACTGAGCTATGAGCGCTGAAAGAGAAGAATCCGCGTTGAAAGAGCGTTGAAAGAGAAACTTTAAACGCGTTTTTCTCAAAATGGCATTTCTGAAGTCGGTGACCAAGATTACTCGAACACTAATGAACCGATCTTCTTGAAATTTTGCAGGCTTATTTAATACATAAAAATGTAGTCTTTAATCTTTCGATTTTTTTTTTCGAAAAAAATGGCCGTTTTATAGCCAAAAAACGGCCGTTTTTTTTTTCGTTAAAATCGAACCATTAACTTTGACTGTCCGCCATTTTGTGAAAAATGAATATTTTTTAAAATCCTTCGATTAAAGACTAGTTTATACTTATATTTGACTAAATCCATCCGCATTTTTTCCTTCAGATGATCCACTTCGCCGCAATGTTGGTCACCGCAAACCGTGTATATAAAAACATCATTTCATTGACGGCCATTTGCCACTAAACAATGTAATATTTTTCAATAAAAAAATTACTGAAAGTTCTTCAAGATGTGTTCTTTAAGATGGTATAGTGATCGATTAAAAAAGTTTTGTAGTTTGAAAAAAAAAAATTCATGAAAAAGGCCCTTTTTTGTGCTACAAGTGGGGGTAACGCCTTAAGAAATGAATTTTCAGTGGGAAATTTCGTTTTAACTGCTTATGAACTGCTCATAAAATGAAAAGTTTTCGATTAATCAGGAAGTCCGTACGTACTTCTCTGCGAAATGCAATTAGGAACATAACTTTCAAATTTGAAGTAAATAGAGTGAAAATTGTTGAAGTTTGTGTCACGCCAATTGGAAAAAAGCTGTTTCGAGAAGTTTCGGGTAGAATTTTGTACATCGAAAAAAAAAAAAAAATTTTAACCGCTTGATATTCATATTAAATAGATGTGTAATTAATTTGATGGGTGAATCACTTTTTTACACGAAAAAAAATTGTTAATTTCGCACATGATTTTATACCCGTTACTGTGGCCTAACGCCTTAAGTGTGAGAACTTTTATATCAATATCTATAATATAAACCTATCGACAAAAATTTAAGACGTCCGTGACGACGTCCCGAAAATCACGGTTATTTAACCCTTCGCGTTCACACGTTCTAGCTATAATACGATTTCCGCGTTGATCGTATCGTTCCGAATGACTCATAAAAATTCAGGATATGACTTTGAACATTCTAGAATGTGGCATTCTCGGTATTATGTTTTTATCGAATTTTAAGATGGCGATAAAAATCAACAAGGTTACCTTAGTCCAAAGTCTAAGAATTTCGAGTTATCATGGTAATTATGATTTTTGGAAAATTTCCCAATATTAGGCTCTAACTCGTTGACCTCTTATGTTAATGCTATCTTTTTTAATATCATTAACATAAGAGGTAGTTTTATCATCATACCATGATCATAAAATCATACCATGATAACTCGAAATTCTCAGACTTTGGACTAAGGTAACCTAGTTTAGATATGTTCCTAACGAGGTGACGTATCACCCCCTTAAGGCTTTGCATCGACCTTCCTGATACCCTGTATACTCAATTATTCACGAGTTGAATCATGGCTGCCGTTAATTATACCAGTACTTTGTCATTGTTGCGATTAATTAGTAATTAATTACTTTTGAAGTGAGAATAATTAGTCCTGTAACTATTTATCCTCATAATTAATTATGAATCGATTATTCCTGCAATTGTCCTCGTAGTTAATTACTAAAACCCCGAAGTTTGCACTATTGGTATGCAACAATTTTTCCCCCCATTTTATATTTCTTCATTTTTATTACTATCCAAAATCTTTTTTTTGTAATCTCTGGTCGAGAATCTCTGATTAAAATGCGTCAGAACGATCGAGTGATTTCCATAGGGACGGCACGGAAAAAATATTGAGTAATTAAAAAGAATTTATGTCCGTTGAATTTCAACGCAAACTTTGTCATTAATTACTTCCGTAATAAATCAATCCTACAGGTACTTAGACCCGTCGACAATTATCGCTGTGCTCAATTATTTCCCCCGTTAATTATATCCGCCATAATTTCGCTCCGAATTTATTAGAATTCATCGGAAATTAAGTCCCCGAATTAATAGGTACGGTACACTGTGAAAAAAATCCGCATTAAAATTAATATAAAAGTGCAGGAAGTCCTTTTACAGATTCCGTTTATGAATTTTAATATTGTCGTTTGGAAATCAATGCACTGCTTTTCGAATGTCTAATAATCGTTCAGTAATATCGCAACACTTAAGTACTGGAAAAATCATATACGTATCGCAAAGTATCTATTGTAGGCGTATTAAAATGAATATGCACAGATTGTATTGGTAAATTAAAAAAAACGCAACTTTGGCATAGAAAAGTGTATTAATTTTACGGTGTTAGGTTAGTGTAATTGTTATTATTTACTTTCTGCGTCTTTAATAAACTCTGTATGAATTTTAATATACAAATTCCGGAATTCTTTTTACTGATTTAGTCTGTGAAAACTCATAATCGTTATTTTTAAATGAATACACTACGTGTTGAATGTCTAAGTAAATGCTGTAATACCAAAGTCCTGGAAAAATCATATATCTATTCAAAAGTATCAGTTGTGGATATATCGAAATTAATGCGCATAGATTTTAGTTTGTTTTGGTTTAATTCGACTTGGCTGCTTGTTCGGTTAATTCACCACTTCCATTTTTGTTTTTTCCTTAGGTACTTTTTGTTTTTTCCTTAGGTAGTTTTATAATGTTCAATGTTCAAGGTATTGTACTTTTCAACAGAATGAAGTTAAAAATAATAGTCATATTGCGAATTTAATACTTTTTGTGTAAATAGTGAAATCATATACGTTTGTTGCATTAATCAAACAAATATTTGTATTATTATGATGCGCGTTGAAAAACGCATACGCAGCATAATAATATTCAATGTTCCATGTATTAAAATGTATACGAATCTATAAAAATTCATTTACATTACTGAAGTTTCCATTACTGAAGTGCGGATTTGCGTTTCATATTCCGAGTTTTGAAATTTTCAATTATAAAAGTATAGTAAATTTAATGACTTTTTTTTACAGTGTATCTCATGCTACAGCACGGGGCTGTGCACGCATACGAGACTTCGAAAGATCCGAAAAACTCGCTACAACGTCAAAATATCTGGGATATTTTTTGTTCTATTTATTTTGAGGTAAAAATAACGATCCAACTGCATGCTGAAGTGTTGTTCAAACAACGTTGCAACAGCGACGATATAAAAACATACCGAAGAATCAAAGATCGCGATCAATGGGTCGATCAACTTTTTGTGCACAGTCTCGTCTGTCGCGTGTGTCTCTCGTTCGGTCAAAACACACTTTTTCGATGTCCTCTGCGGTACACTTTTTTTCTTCAGCTGCGTTACATCGACTAGTGCAACGGGAGGAGGGGGGGGGGGATAGAAATGCTAAATAAATACTTTGAATCTTAAAAAAAATGTTTTTCTTCTAACATTCATAATAATGTTTCAATTCTAATTGAATTTCTCAAAATGCCTTAGAATTGATTTTCGACAAGTTGTTGATAATTGGGTTAAAAGTTCTTACAATTAAATATGATTAACTGTAAAATTCAAAGTGTAAGCATTCTTTAAAAAATTGATTATTAAATAATTTGTCAAATTAATTATAGAAGAGATCTAATAAAAATGATAATTATTTGTAAGAAAATGACTTTCGAAATGAGTAACAAAAAGATTTATGCAAAAATCTGAAAGTAAAAAATTCTTACGATATCACCGCTCTTTTAAATGAATATCTAAAATATTGGGAAAAAAAGAAATAATAGAAAATAATTTAAAAACTCAACTGTTGAATAACTCCCCAAATTAATTCCGAAAATTCCCAAAAAAAAAAACTAAGCAACAGATTCTGAAATAATTTCTTTGTCAATAATCATCAAAAATAATGACAGTAGAGGATAAGTAGTAGTTGGAGATGAACATCAATTTATCTAATTTTTATTAAATAAAATTAGATAAATTAAATAAAATATTGAATAAAATTAGATAAAAACTAATATTTATTAAATAAAAGCTTGTCTATTTTTTTTACATATATAAATGATCACGAATAAACGGCCGAGCCATAGTACAGCGGCAAATAAAAAAATAACGAGGACAATAGTAACGTCTTTTTCTCCAAAAATGTAATAAGAAAGATTTTTCATATCTTAAGGGGCCAGTCCACTTAAAAAATTTCAAAACATCGAAAACAAGCAAGACCTGAAGAAATTGACGACGATGAGCAATCAGAAGGGATTTTGTACGGTGCATAAATTGCCGATTGAGTTTAGGTAAGAGTTTTTCATAGCATAAACTTCAAACGCGTTTTTTTTCGAAACAACGTTTTCAAAATTTAGCTCCATCGTATCTCTATAACTAATGAACCGATTCTCTTGAAATTTGAACCACATATTGTAAACATGATTCGCAACAAGATGACCCTCGATGGTTTTGAAATTTTGATTGTTACTCTTATTTTTTTGCGAAAAACTGCGAAAAAAACGCGTTTTTTTTAATACCTTTTTCGTTTTTCATCTGTCATTTTTTTATTTTTTGATAAAACTTTATATCCGAGGGTCATTTTGTAGCTGGTGTCATACTGAATCCAATGGACTTTGATTTTTTTTGTTTCAGACAAGCCGTTGCCGAGTTGTGATGGAGCTACCTAGCCCACCTATTTTTGAGGCGTTACGTTAAACTATAGTTTTTGTACTTGAAAATGAATAAAAATTAATTAAATTTTTTAAAATGTATTTCAAGACTAATTATCAAGCCCAACAACTTTTATATTCATATCTTTTATAAAATCCTCAAAAAATCCGCGAAAATCGCCTTTTTTCGTAGCTCCAAAATGGACTGGCTCCTTAACTCGCGTTCCCAAACAATTTGCTATTTGGCTAAAAACACCAAGCCTCTCGCCGTCACTTCAATTAACAAATTTGGCGCGGACGCATTAAACATTAAAAAAAAAATCAGCTACGAAAAATTGCGTGCGTAAAAATTCAAATGCCGTGACTGTTCGGGCGTGACGCGGCATTCAAACAAATATACACTCACTCTCTCAATTTTAAAGAGCCTATTTGCATTTGAATTGCAATTTTACCGTGCCAACCATGTGCCACGTTTTTAGTTTTTTAACCCTTTGGGGGAGGGGGGGAGGGCAGTTACGACACGAGAAAATAAAATAAAAAATGGGAGAATTTAGTGCTGCGAAAACCTCGCCGATAAGAAGAAAAAAAATTTTGCAATTCAGCCTTGCTTCAAAGCGTGATTCTCGCGGCAGATCCATTACGGGAGGAGATACCTTTAGGCGAGGAATAAATTACTGTTTTTAATAATTGTTTTTTAAAGGAAAGATTTCTTCATTATTTTTTAGACTTAGGGTATATTTTAATACTAATTTTAGTATTAAAAAAAAATTAATCTTTAAAAATTGCGGAGGTATGGCACGGTCTTCTAAACGGGTTGGCGCGGATGTTGTCGGACGGCGTGACACGTAGCGTATGCAGCATCAATCTGAAAAAAAAACAAACGAAGATTCTTCTTTCACTAACACTCACACGCGGAATATGAACCAAGAAAAAGTGATAAATGTGGAAAATTGATGAAATGGTCCGCTTTGAAACAAAAAGATTAAATTTCCGAAAAAAATGACTAAATTTTGTAATAAAAAATACTTTTTTTTATTTTCAAAGACATTCAGGGTCATGTTTTAGACAATAAGGTTAGAAAGATTTATACCAAATTGTGTGTGCCATACCTCCGCCAATTTTAGAGATTAGTAAAGAAAATACCATGTCACAGCCAACAATAGTAATAAAACATGCCCCAGGTCTGAAAAAAGGTGAACGAATCTTTCCTTAAGGGGTTATATACAGTCAGGAGGCCCAAAAAGATCGATTTTTCAAGAATTTTTCTTGAGAAGACCTTTAAATCTATTAAGGTACAAATTTGTACACATATTATGGTAACTTTTAACTGTATTTTAACATTTTTTATTTGTAAAAATAATCATTTTGAAAGCTGCTATGGCTGATCTCCGGGAGCACCTCTAAAAAAAGGCGTCTTGCGGTGAGCACGATATCTCTGGCCTGGATCATCTAAAATGAAAAAACCAAAAATATTTCGTTAATATAATGGATTATCGTGTAATTGATCGAAGGAACAAGCAAAATAATAACTTTTGACAAATAGGCGGTTTCTCAAAAAAAAAATCGATTTACGAAAAAAATTTAGGCCTTAAATTGTTTATAAAATGGAAAATATTTATCGGTGAGAAAAAACCTTCGATTAATTACTAAAAAATATACTTGAGAATATTGTGTTGAAATTTGAGACTGATCGGTTCAGCCGTTCCCGAGAAATCTTGCTCACCGACTTCAAAAACACAGTTTTGAGAAAAACGCGTTTTTGAAGTCTGGCGGTCCTCTAGTTTCTCGGCTGTTTTTTTACGGCTTTTTCAATAATTTTTTACGGGCAAAGCATCGAAATAATCAATCTCATTGTTTTTGCATAATCTTTATTAACATTTAAATAAGCTTTACAAATTTTTTGAAGTCAAAATATATAATAGAATAAAAGTTACAGTGGCCGACAGGAAGACATCAAGTAAAAGGGGTGCTTGACGGTGACCAAGATTGCGGCTATTCTGCTTATCTGAAAAAAAAAACGAACGGCATTTTAATCTTCATATTTAACATTAGCGATTGAACTAGAGTGAATTCTAAATTACAAAAATTGACTTTTTTATACACTTTTGAAAATTACATTCTATTTTTTACTCATTTTTTCTTAAGTTTTTCGCTCGTACAAAAAAAAACTATCGAAGCAATCATGATAATCCTAGTTCAATCGCTGGCTTATAACATATTAAAGATGCTGTATCAATTTGAAAAAGATCGGTGCCGTAGTTTCTGAAATATCGTGGTCACCGTTTCGAAAAATGGTGTTTCGAGAAAAACGCGTTTGAAAGTATACCTGCTCCGTCTACCTGCTCCGTTCCAGGGCCGTAACTTGTGAACCACTTCGGATATCGAAAAATCCTTTGGCACACATGTTGTAGATGTGATTTATGAAGACAAAAAAAAATCGATTTTTTCGACCCGAGAAACTAGAGAACCGCCTTAAAGTTTCAAAAGCATTTTCGAATGCTCTGATACGTCATTACAAATGTGCGTGTAACTTCGAGAATATTCGCCGGATTGACAAGAAATTTTCTGTTCGAGTACTTAAATATCTGTACATTAAAAAAAAAAAAAAATCGATTTGTCGAAAATTTTATCTATCTATAACCCCTTAAAAAAATCATGAAAATCAGCAAATTTTTTCCTCGCCTAAATATATCTTCCCTCTCAATGAGCCGGTTGCCACAATGAGCTTCGACTATACTTGGTAATTGAAAAAACTGAAAAAAATGACAATCTTGAGAAACCTCGTATATAAATATTATAGTAATTTATCTGAATTACGTCCTTCACTTGCGCGGATATCTGCTTCGCAGTCGTTCTCTGAGATGTGTTGGCATTTTTTTTTTTTTCATTCTTATTATTTCTCTTAATGCTGCTGAGAAACACTAGACCGCCTAGAAAACGAAATTTATGCGCATACATATGCGCTAACGTGTAGCTAATATATACAGGGTGTCCCTCTTGTCTCTGTCGCCCGAAATAACTCGGTAATTATCGACGTCACGGAAAAATGATCCAGACAAAAGTTGTACGGTGTGAAGGGAGCCATCAAATGCGACCGGTTTTTTTCATTTCGGTGGAGACGCTGACCCACAGTGAAGGCAGAGTTGGGCGTAATTCTATTTATAAATTCGAATACGAATTTATTCACATCGTGATTTTCATGTAAATATAAATACAAATTTATTCATGCTTCACTTATTTGTATTCACATGCATGCATACAGATACAATTGTATTCACAAATATTCTGAACATACAAATAAATTCACAGCAAAAGTTGTGAATATTCGCAAAAAATGTGAATATTTATAAAAAATCCTGTGAATTAAAAAAAAATCACATCAAAATCTGTGAATGCAAATGTATTTACAAAAAATTGTAAACACAAAAAAAATCACAACATAAGTTGTGGATTTTTTCGTATTTAAGACAAATTAAAATAAAATTCACAATGATTAGATTAATATTTACACCAAGAGTGAGTTCTTGCGTATTTTGAGAGAAAACATTGCATCGAGGCAAAGAAATTTTTGCTAAACAAGTTGTGAGTTTCAAATATTACATTATAAATATGAAAAAAATCACAAAATGAGTTGTGAATTTTCTCAAGTTGAAGAAAATTAAAATCGAATTCACGCTTTTCTTCCTTCTTTTCTTTAACTTGAGGAAATCTATAACTCATTTTGTGATTTTTTTCATATTTATGATGTAACATTTGAAACACAACTTTTTTGCAAATTTGATTTGCCTCGATGCAATGTTTTCTCTCAAAATACGTTGGAACTCACTTTTGGTGTAAATTTGAATCTAATCATTGTGAATTCGATTTTAATTTGTCTCAAATACGAAAAAATGCACAACTTATTTTGTGAATACATTTGCATTCACAGATTTTGATGTGATTTTTTTTTGAATTCACAGGATTTTTTGTAAATATTCACATTTTTTGTGAATATTCACAATTTCTTCTGTGCATTTATTTGTATGTTCAGAATATTTGTGAATACAATTGTATTTGTATGCATGCATGTGAATACAAATAAGTGAAGTATGAATAAATTTGGATTTATATTCGCATGAAAATCACGATGTGAATAAATTCGTATTCGTATTTATAAATAGATTACGCCCAACTGTGAGTGAAGGTCACCTCTAATTTTTTGAATGGAATGGTACATTTTTTTCAACCATATTGTGGAGCACCTCAAGCCGCATTAAAGCATTCGGGGGTCAAAGTCGTTCAAGGTCATTCAAGGTCAGTATCGATGATACAAATCTAAATATCTCGGATCACTACCAAATATTTGATAGTGATCCGAGATATTTGATATAAATATTTGGTAGTGATCCTAGATATTTAGAGTCGTTCAAGGTCATTCAAGGTCGCTCAAGGTCATTCAAGGTCACCTATTTGAATGAAATACAAATCTAAATATCTAGGATCACTACCAAATATATGGTAGTGATCCGAGATATTTAGATTTGTATTTCATTTTAATAGGTGACCTTGAATGACCTTGAACGACTGACCTCCTGATGTTTTTATGCGGCTTGAGGTGCTCCACAAGACGGTTGAAAAAAATGTACCATTCCATTTAAGAAAGTGGAGGTGACCTTCACCGTGCGTCAGCGCTTCCACCGAAATAAAAAAAATTGGTCGCATTTGATGGCCCCCTTCACACCGTACAACTTTTGTCTGGAACATTTTTTCGTGACGTCGATAATTACCGAGTTATTTCGGGTGGCAGAAATAAAAGGGACACCCTGTATATTAGCTGTGTCGTCGGCTGCGCCCACCTTGGAATCCGATTAATAACGAAGGTTCTCGATTTGAATAGGCCGTGCACGGCCGATAATCGGTGAGGTGACCGCTTGGACGTGTACCGGCTGGCGCATCAACCGATCAGCGGAAGGCCAATACTCCTGAGACCTTGCTGTAGATACTTGAAAAAAAAGAGTCTGTGCACCAGAGATTCAGAAGAATATCCCGCGTAGAAATTTCGATGGGGCCCAGATCAGGGCCCGATCAGGTTGCCTGACTGCCCTGGTAGGGCACTAATAAGGCAGCCTGAAAGGGCCCTACTAGGAAATGTAACGTTGTGTCACATATGGGCCTGATCTGGTTGCCTGATCAGGCCCCTATCAGGTTGCCTGATCAGAAAGAAATGCATATAATATTTCAAAAAAGCAAAATTGAATGAACCACTTAATTTAGAGTTCCACTACAATTGATTTTGTATCATAATTCGTCATTCCCTGGCCTGCTGTAACGTTTTTGTTCGAAGAAAATATTTGGCCTATATGGGAATCGAACCACGTACCTTCCTACCCATAGCTAGGCACGCTGCCCCTATGCTACCGAGTGCTTGTAACATCTTGGTCCCAGATATGGCATAACAGACCAAATGAATTCCTATAATTATTTGTTGTATCACATAAAGTATATCAATTAGTTAATATCATTGTGACAATTAA
This sequence comes from Ophion ellenae, assembly GCA_963210295.1. Classification (NCBI taxonomy): domain Eukaryota; kingdom Metazoa; phylum Arthropoda; class Insecta; order Hymenoptera; family Ichneumonidae; genus Ophion; species Ophion ellenae. Next base: position 6,978,692 of record OY723387.1, on the reverse strand, counting down.
AGAGGTTTATCGAATAACATGCTATAGATTTTTGAAACTTAACCTTATATATATATATATATATATATATATATATATATATATATATATAGTTGCTCTCTCTCTCTCTCTCTCTCTCTCTTCGCCTTACAAAGCTGCCGAAATCTTCTAACACGTATCCGAGTTGCATAACGTTTTTTGTCGTGACAGTCTATAGCACCTTTTTTGAAATAGAATTCAGGAATGCATCGAAACTCCGAAGCTACGATGCTGTAAAATCGAAGTTTCCATGTGAAAAATGAGAGGTTATGTGCATCTAGCGACTGCTGAGGCAGGCATCGGGCAAGCCTATTTATGGCCTCATCAGGGAAAGCCATAGTAGGGCCTATCAGGGCAAGCCTTGGTACGGCCCTATCGGGGAAAGCCTTAGTAGGGCCACATTAGGGATAGCCTTAGTAAGGCCCTATCATGGAAAGCCTTAGTAGGGCCTATCAGGGCAAGCCTTGGTAGGGCCCTATCGGGGAAAGCCTTAGTAGGATCTTATCAGGGACGGCCTTAGTAGGGCCATTTTAGTATAGCCTGATGTAGGGCCTAAATACTTCCGGCCCGATCGGGGCCGGATCAGGATGTCCGTAATAGGTGTTACCCCTATCACACCCCGATCGGGGCCTGATCCTGGTCAGGCTAACCCTAAGAAATTTCTACTCGGGATGGGGCCTTTACCAATACGGGTTTTACACAGTTTCTCACAAGGAACATCCCTCAGGTGACACCCTTCGATTTTGTTGAAATTTGGATATGTTATAAAGCACCGAAAAGTAAGCGATACTTTTTTTTATCGGCGGAAAAACGGTTTTGAGGGGTGAAACCACCTCTCGAAAAAAATAATCTCTAGGGTTAATATAGCAGTTTCACACACAAGGAGTCCACCGATTTTAGTGAAACAAAAACGAAAATTCTTCTAATTCGAAGCCATGAAAAATTCATTATAGTGACATTGCAAAAAAAATAAGGGCTGAACCACCCCTATATTAAGGGGTGGTTCCAACCCTTAAAACCGTTTTTCCGCAAAAAAAAAACGTATTGCTTACTTTTCGGTGCTTTATGACGTATCCAAATTTCAACAAAATCGAAAGGTGTCACCTGAGGGTGGTTCCTTGTCAGTACCCTCGGTAAATGCGGTATAGGGTAGCTTAAAGAGTGAGACACTTTTAGACGAGGAAAAAATTTACTGTTTTCGTGATTTTTTTTAAAAGGAAAGATTTTTTTATCATTTTTGAATATGTTTTGTTACTAGTTTTGGCTGTTACATGGTATTTTTTATTTATTTAAAAAACAGCGGAGGTATGGCACGGTAGTTGCAATCGTCAAAAAAAAATTGACATTTTTTTAATGAACGTAACACGATAGACGAAAAGTTTGGTCAAGTCAGCCAATATTATCTATATTGTGAAAAAAACATCGTTTTTTTAGTTTTATAGTCATAATAGCATAACCCCTTAAGGAGGTTGGAGCGGTCCAGTTGAGTCAAGTGACGGTCGATGATTTCTTCCTTCAATGAACCTCAACAAAATGCACATGAGGTACCGATTTATTCTGTAGATGCTAATTTTTGATAAAATATGTGATTAAAAGGCAAAATTATGCATTTTTAGCTTTATGACTTTTTTTCAGAAGTTTTAAAGTATTTTTGGTACTTATGATTTTTGATGCCTAAAGCTTTTAAAATTTATATTTCAAATTTTCGAAATATCGACGTTTATGTACCTTTTAAGTATTTGCCCCTATTGTGAGTGACCAAGGAAGGGACTTGTTTGTAAATGTTTTGATTTTTAATTTTCCTGAACATTATTTTTTACTTTTTAATACAGTACCTTTTAAATAAAAGCTTGTTTTTGAAACGTTTTTCTAACGTTTATTTTATTTTATACTTTATAGTATTAGAATTTGTTTATTTATTTGCCATGCTAGACCCCCATGCCATTCAGACATCGGCGTAATAAAAAACGTTGCCTTAGGTTATTAAGGTTTCGCGAGAAACTTTATAAGAGTGTAATTATGAATAAATTATTAAAATTATAAAACGGGGGTGTGTGTGTGTGTGTGTGTGTGTGCAATTTTCGAATTTTCGTAAGTTGTTCGACTGATTATTGTTTTCAATAAAGAAAGTATATTTATTATAGTCATTACATAGAAAAAAGTATACATATACACTGCCGGCCAAAAGTTTGAGTACACCAGTCGAAATTTTTGCCGCACCAAAAGTTAAATAGCGGACTCAAAAATAAAGATAATCAAATTTCCCAATCACCGTTTTAAAGAGGGCAAATTTACCTTCATTTTGCCTTTTTAGAAATAATTTTACAATTTTTTTTGGTCTCGGTACGCTTTTTTGAAAATGGCTATTTTTCAGCTTTTTGCACGTCTAAAACTGCCCGCATAACTCTGGCGAACTTCTTCGCTAATTTTTTCCATGACAAACATAAAGAGGGTATCAAAACCTACATTTTCCTTTTTTAGAAAGTTTCGTACGATTTTTTTTCCCCTCCAGTATTGCATTTTTAGCTGAAAAAGACATGTTTTTGAAAAATAGGCGTAGTCCAATAACTATGGGGTTTCAGAGAAAATGTCAAGAGGGTAAAAAGTTGCATATATTCAAACTGGAGTAGCCAGAATTATTTCAGATTTTTTTTTGAAAATTTATTTTTTACCATTTTTGGTCGATACTGAGTGGAGGGGCTCAATTTCGGAATTATGGGGTCTAGGACAATCTATCAAGAAAGAAAATTTATTTGCTTTTTCATTTTTAATTAACTACAATTTTTTCAGAATTTATTTAAAAATCATTTTCACAATTTACCTTCTTTGTTGAAAACAATTATTGGTAAAACAATTCACACAAATTTGAACATTACACACACACTTGAATATTCGTAGATTTTTTTTTCGTTTCTTTCGTTGATTTCTTGGCTCGCGCCTTTGTGCTCGTTCGTTTGTTCAATATGAACATTATGTTTATTCGCATGCTTGTTTACTGCAACTATAATCAACTCCATGTGATATTGCCTATCGGCCTAAATGACATTCCACTCTTCAAACTGCGTTTTTGTAAAAAATCATCAAAATCGATTTCAACTATGCAAATTTCAATCTCATTGTAATTCTCCTTAGCATTATAGCAATTCATATCAATTTATTGTCAATCACGTGTCATTTAACACATATATTTTTCCCCATTTTCACAGCTTGACCTGTGCAACTGAGGGGACAGAGTCTTGACATTTCAAAAATTGGCTTGCGTTCAATTGTTTATGACGACGCTGCGAATAAATATGAAACATTTTTTCCCCCTCCTAGGTGTATTTATTGCAACATTGTGAAATGAGAAAATTTCTCGAGATTAATTCACAGGTCAATAATATTCGCACTCCAATCCAATGAGGCAAACTATGACAAATCCGGTTTTGCCGCGATTCTAGTCGAATGGATGAAGACTTTGGGGAAACCCAAGGACGATTCTTTTTTTCAGCCGGTCCTCTTGATTATACCTGATATATTAAAAGTTGAGCAAAATTGATATGTATCATTCTTATTACAAACACACAAATTATTTACATACATATAAATACATACATACATATATATATATATATATATATATATATATATATATATATATATGTTGTTACATGTCAATATTAATATATATTTATTCATTTTTTTTATTTAATTAGTTTTACGCATTACACTTCGCAGTCGAAAATAAATATCGGGAATTTTGAAATTTCCTTGTAACGACATATTCTTACGAGCCTATAGTTTGAGAAGATACAAAAAAAATCAATTTTTTCACATTTCTAGACTTCAATTTTGCCATAAAATACGCTATATTCCATTTTCCGAGGGCACGGGGAAACTGTGGAAAACCCGTAGCAGCATAGACGGCCCCATATTCTTCCGATTCTCTCGTGCACAGACTTTTTAACTCGACTATCTACACCAAGGTATCAGAAGTATTGGCCTCCTGCTGATTGGTCCCCAGCTGATGCACCGGTGTCGGTTTATTAATATATGTGTAAATAATTTTTGTCATTTAATATCATATGTAACTTTAATTTACTCATATGTAAGTAATTATGCAACTGAGGCGTATTGTGAATTTGACAACCCAAATTCATCGTTTTTCATCGAACAAATTCCCCGAGATGAAGAATAATTGAAATACTCCAACGGTTTTGGTGCTCAATTACATGGAGGGGGGCGATCCCTTTAGGCAGCCGAAAATAAGCGAATTTCCAAGATTTTTTTGTGTCGCAATTATTTATTCTACATAATTCAAATTTTACGTACATACTACAACTTTTCTAATTTTTCAATCTTTTTTCATTATTCTAAAATGGCGGCTGTACGACTCTTGCTTGAAAAACGGTTGCCGCCTGAGTTGATGTACGGTGTACAATCTAGCTTCTGGTGCTTTGATCCGAAACATCGGAGCCAAGGAGTTTTAGATTCCTAATACCCACACGCTCTGTGTGAACTTAAGAAATCCGAAGAAAAGTGAACATTCGAAAAATAGTACGTGTTTTAAAAAAGGTTACATTTTTCATGTAGTCTTAACTATACTGTTTATTGATGAAAAAATAGTTTTTAAAAATAATTTTCGAGACAGTTTAGGTTTACATAGACGGTAATTGTGTTATCTAAAAGTGTGGAGAATTTCAAAATAATCCATCAGATTGTTTCCGAGTTATCTTGTACGACGTTCGCGAAAAAATGGTGGTATTCAGGAAAGCGCGTTTAAGGTTTCAAGACTCAACAATTTTGTGACTGAATGACCTACCGATTGATCTGTGATTTCAGGGCCACAAAGTAAAGCTGGGAAATATTTTTATGAAGTTCCTGATGAAGAGAAAGAGGCTTTATATGCGTGACATTAAAAGAATACGATTTTTTGGTTGTATAGTTTTATAGCCTAGGGTCTTAACTTTTTTTTGAAAGAAAGATTTTTAAGATATTTAAAAAGCTGGTCGAGTGGTGACCATTTTTCTTTTTCTTTCGTTTTTCGTGTGCGTTATTCTCGAAACTTTGTAAGTGTGAGTCGTATCTCTCGAGTATTTTTCTTGATATCTTTTCGACTTAAAAAAAAGATTCTCAAATTATTCTTGATTTTTCTCGAATTTTTCTGGATTTTTTCTCGAAACTCTTTAAGTGTAAGTCGTATCTGTCGATTGTTTTTCTTGATTTCTTCTCGAATTTTTCTAGATTATTTCTCGAATTTTTCTTGATTTTTTCTCGAACTTTTCTTGATTTTTTCTCGAATTACGCTCGATTTTTTCTCGAATTTTATCAAAACTCTGTAAGTGTAAGTCGTATCTGTCGATTATTTTTCTTGATTTCTTCTCGATTTTTTTCTTCATTTTTTCTCGAACTTTTCTTGATTTATTCTTGAATTTTCATGGATTTTTTCTCCAATTTTCTCGAAACTCTGTACGTGTAGGTCGTATCTCACAAAAGTGTAAGTCGAATCACAAAATCTGTAAGTCGTGTCTTAAAATCTTTTGGTCCGGTTCCCTTTGAATTCGTACAGATCATATAGTTTGTAACATTCTCTATCGTAAGTTCGGACGATTTTTTTTATATGTTCATTCATTTTTTTAAATGAAGAATGATTAAAGTTGTTTTTGGGTCGAAAATCGAACTTTTTTTTACTGCAGCCTGCCATTTTCATAATTTCATAAATTTTAAAAAGCGTTACGATCACACCAAAGTTTTATTACTATACCTTCTGAAAGTACTTTTGTTTAATTTTTAATTGTCATTATGACGAAGTGTATGGCTGTAGCCTAGGTACCTAATTTTGGGAAATTTTCCAAAAATCATACTTACCGTGATAACTCGAAATTCTTAGACTTTGGACTAAGGTAACGTAGGTCAGATATGTTCCTAACGAGGTGACCTATCACCCCCTTAAGGCTTTACGTCGACCTTCCTAACACCCTATATATATACTGTAAAAATTGAAGTACACGCGAGAACGATGATCAGAAGAATTCGAATAGTCATCGCGGATGCCACATTTTTAGGAAACTTTCGGAACGATTACGTCGTCGGTGTCCATATTAACGACGGGCTTAATTCGAAAGTATGCCTGAGAATCCCAAATATCCCGCGATTATGCGTGATTATTCGGACGTCTCTTGCGTCATCCCTCAAGGCCGAATCTCGAGACGTGCGAATTTCGAGAAAAAAAATTATTACGCAGCTTTGGGAATTTCGAAAAAAAAAATTATCCCGCGGCTTTGGGAATCGAGAAAAGGCCACATTTTGAAAAAAAAATATTACGTGGTTTTAGGAAACTCGAGACGGGCGAATTTCGACCTAAAAAAATTATACCACGGCCTTGGAAATTTTGGAATGGGCAAATCTTGAAAAAAAAAAAAAATTACGCGCCTTCTGGAATCTCGAGACGGGCACATTTCGAAAGCAAAAAAAATAGCACGCGGTTTTGGGAACTTCGAAAAAGGCCAATTTCGAAAAAAAAACAATTCTTCTTCGTCTTTGGGAATTTTGGAATGGGCAAATTTCTAAAAAAATTATCACGTGGCTCTGAGAATCTCGAAACAGGAAAATGACGAAAAAAGAATATATGTATATATATATATATATATATATATATATATATATATATATATATATATATATATATATACAGGGTGTCCCTCTGATCTCTGCCACCCGAAATAACTCGGTAATTATCGACGTGACAAAAAAAATGTTCCAGACAACAATTGTACGGTGTGAAGGGGGCCATCAAATGCGGCCAATTTTTTTTTATTTCCGTGGAGGCGCTGACGTACAGTAAAGGTCACCTCCACTTTTTTAAATGGAATGGTACATTTTTTTTCAACCGTCTTGTGGAGCACCTCAAGCCGCATAAAAACATTAGGAGGTCGAAGTCGTTCAAGGTCAATCAAGGTCACCTATTAAAATGAAATACAAATCTAAATATCTCCGATCACTACTAAATATTCGGTAGTGTTCCGAGATATTTAGATTTGTATAATCGATACTGACCTTGAATGACCTTGAACGTCTTTGATCCCTATTATTTTTTATGCAGCTTGAGGTGCTCCACAAGATGGTTGAAAAAAATGTACCATTCCATTTTAAAAAGTGGAGGTGACCTTCACTGTGCGTGAGTGCCTCTTCCGAAACAAAAAAAAATTGGTTGCATTTGATGGCCCCCTTCGCACCGTACAACTTTTGTCTGGAACATTTTTTTGTGACGTCGATAATCACCGAGTTATTTTGGGTGGCAGAGATAAGAGGGGCACCCTATATATATATATATATATATATAGGGTGTCCAATAGGAAATATATATATACAGGGTGTCCAATAGGAAGTTGCTGAAACTAATCGACTGTCATTTTAAAACACGTGCGCAGAGTCAGAAAAGCCAAATTGCCTTAAATAGAGGAAACTCTGCAGTTTTAAACGCACATAAATAAAACCCAGTCAAATATTTTTTATGTCAATTTATTACATCTTATAAAAATAACGAAAAAATACAGTGATTAATGATCGATATTTTCGAAGTGCGAACCATTAGATTGTGCACAAAAATCAATTCTCTTTTGAAAACTGTGTCCAACATATCGTTCGTAATGCCGCGAACCACTTCCTGGATGGCCGCGATCAGTTCTCCTACTGTGCTGGGGTTTTTAGCGTAACAATGATCTTTAATGTGACCCCACAAGAAAAAATCACAAGGGTTCAGGTCTGATGAATACGGAGGCCATTCTAGTCCACCTTGAGCAAATTTAGGGTACCCCAGACCGATTACTCGAGTCCCATATACGCGATGAATAGCTTCAAACACCTCATGAGTCCGGTGCGGCGTCGCTCCATCTTGCATGAAGTAAAAATTTTCAACCAGTCCCCTTTTTTTTGCATAAGGGAAGAATTTCGTTTCCAAAAGCTGTTTGTAACTCTCTCCTGTTACCGTAGATTCCAAGAATTGCAAATAAATTCCTTTTACTGAAATCGCTGCCCATGCCGTTACTTTCTGTGGATGAAGGGACTTCGCTAGCGATATGTTGGTATTTTCCGTTCCCCAAAACCGGTAATTTTGCTTATTTACGTACCCATTCGTCCAAAAATGTGCTTCATCGGAATAAATAATCAATTTCTCATTAAGTTCTTCGGCTTCAAACATTTCCGTAATAGTGTTACAAAATTCGATGCGTTTCGTCATGGCATGTTCAGTTAACGATTGATGAGTGCTTATTTTATACGGATGAAACTTTAAAAAATATTTCAAAATGTTGTGTAATGATGATTTGGTCATTTTTAATGCTTGAGCAGCTTTCCGAATCGAATCATTTGGATTTTGTTTGAAATAATTCTCAACTTCGTTGATCTTCTCTGGTGTAGTCACCGTAACAGATGGACCTGGCAACTCGTGTCTACGGTCCTGGAGTGTACCATACTTCACGAAGTTATCGATTATCCTACAAAAATTAACGTAAAACTACTTCAATGCAGTTTAATTGAATTGAAACACAAGTTGTGTGATAGATGAATATGAATAAATATTCAATTCTTACCTTTTCAGAGTGTTTTTGCTGGCAACTCTATGAGTTCCAAACTTAGTACGAAACCCTCTATACGCATTAATATAAATTTTTTCCCCTCGAGAAGAAGCACTCAATAAGATATACATTTTCTTCCGTGGTGAGCTCACTCATTTTGACGCGCGCGTACTTGCTTCAACCACGGCTGGAATAAACCTGCGGGGCCTTAGGTATGCGCCTTAGAAAAAGGGACCCACATTGAATTCATGGAGGGAAGAGACACTTATTTAGTTTTAGCAACTTCCTATTGGACACCCTGTATATATATCACGCGGCTTTGGGAATCTTGAAATAGGCAAATTTCGAAACAAACAAATTTATCACGCGGTTTTGGAAATCTCGAAAAAGGCAAATTTCGAGAAAAAAATCGCAAAACGGGCAAATTTCTGAAAAAAAATTATCCCCGTCTTTGGGAATCTCGAAACGGGCAAATAAAAAAAAAATTGTCTAACCGCTTTGGGTATCTTCAGATTCCACGCGCACGGCTTCATTAGACAAGTAAGCCTGTAGCAATGAGTAATCGAAAAATTCGATCGATTCGTGATCGGCGTTTTTCAGTTGTGCAAGATCGCGCGGTCAATTGGTCAATCAATTTGTTTTGTACGAAGGGAGAAAGGGAATCTCCGAGGCGCGCACGCTGCGTATTTACGCACAATCGGGGCGAGCATCGGTTCACCATTTGTACACTACACGCGTGTCGGGGCTTCGTGAAAAGTCGCAACAGCCTTGCCGGCCGCGAGCCATTATGCAACGAGCTCGAATCGAACCAGGCCTGTACTGGGCGGATTGGGGACCGGGATGGCGGTCAGCGAAAGTGATTCTACTTGTTTTCTTGCGAGCGAAACGAGCCCGCACGAGGTCTCTGTCCCAGTGAGGAGCTCGGTCGCGTGCTTTCGGACTCATTTTTTTTCAATTTTTAAAATATTTTTTCAATTTTTTAATCATTTTTTTATTTCTTTCATTTAGTTTTTAATTATTTTTTTTTTACATGGAGCCTACTAGGGTTGGCGAATAAATGGTAAATTGCGATATTTTGGACTTTTGGGGCTAGGCGGCGGTCAATTTTCCGGTCACTAGTCGACAACGTTTTAAGGAATTATGTACAGTCAGGAGGCCCAAAAAGATCGATTTATCAAGAATTTTTCTTGAGAAGACCTTTAAATCTATTAACGTAAACATTTGTACACATATTATGGTAACTTTTGACTGTATTTTAACATTTTTTATTTGTTAAAATAATTCTTTAAAATTCTTTCTCCTTTAAAAAAAAGGCGTCTTGCGCTGAGCACAATATCTCTGGACTGGATCATCTAAAATGAAAAAACCAAAAATATTTCGTTAATATAGTGGACTATCTAGTGATAGTCCACTATATTTGAATTGATCGACGGAATAAGCAAAATAATAATTTATGACAAAATGGCGGCTTAAAAAAAATCGATTTTCGACAAAAATGTAGGCCCTAAATTATTTATAAAATGGAAAATATTTATCAGTGAGAAAAAACCTTCGATTAATTACTAAAAGATATACTTGAAAACATTGTGTTAGAATTTGAGACTGATCGGTTCAGCCGTTTCCGAGAAATCTTGCTCACCGACTTAAAAAACACAGTTTTGAGAAAAACGCGTTTAAGGCGTTACCCCCACTTGTAGCGCAAAAAGGCCCTTTTCATGAATTTTTTTAAAGAAAACTACAAAACTTTTTTAATCGATCAATATACCATCTTAAAGAACACATCTTGAAGAACTTTCAGTAATTTTTTTATTGAAAAATATTACATTGTTTAGTGGCAAATGGCCGTCGATGAAATAATGTTTTTATATGCACGGTTTGCGGTGACCAACATTGCGGCGAAGTGGATCATCTGAAGAAAAAAATGCGGATGGATTTAGTCAAATATAAGTATAAACTAGTCTTGAATCGAAGGATTTTAAAAAATATTCATTTTTCACAAAATGGCGGACGTCAAAGTTAATGGTTCGATTTTAACGAAAAAAACGGCCGTTTTTTGGCTATAAAACGGGCATTTTTTTTTCGAAAAAAAAAATCGAACGATTAAAGACTACATTTTTATGTATTAAATAAGCCTGCAAAATTTCAAGAAGATCGGTTCATTAGTGTTCGAGTAATCTTGGTCACCGACTTCAGAAATGCCATTTTGAGAAAAACGCGTTTAAAGTTTCTCTTTCAACACTCTTTCAACGCGGATTCTTCTCTTCCAACGCTCATATCGCAGTCAATTTTGTTCGGATCGACTTAAAATTTTCAGGACATATTCTCAGATACTTATACTTCAAAATAATGCAATAGAATTCACTTGATATTCATGCTAAATATATGTGTAATTAATTCTATGAGTGAATCACTTTTTCATACGAAAAAAAATTGTTGAACTCGCACATGATTTTGTACCTGTTACTGTGGCCTGAGGCCTTAAATGGATCCTATTTAAATAAAATATTTTTTTTTGGCAGTGTACAGACCCCTTAAGCCTGCTTCTTTTCATCGGGAACTTTATCAAAATATTTCCACAGCTTTACTCGTCGGCTTCAGAGTTTTTTTTACACACCATGAGCAAGTATCGTTTATCGCGTTTTTCAATCACGAGACACTTGGGAGTCACAGTACTTCCGGTACCAGCGGTACCAGAGGCGTACCGCGTCTCGAAAAGCTCTCGACTCAAGCTATAAGGATATACAATAAAAAAACAATGGTTTTTTATAAAAATAGTTTCTTTATAAAATAAAAAAACTCAAATATGTCGAAGTTGACCTTCATGTGACCTTGGCACTTGTCAAATTTGACCCAAGGTCAAATTGGCATTCCGATCTTTCTGCCATCGTGAAACGAGACAACTTTGATTCGATTTTTATTTTTTTTTCATCCAAATCCGAACTTTCTGAGGTATAAGCTGGTGACACTTTGTCCAAGACACCCTGTATACGTCGCATACCGATCGCCCCTGACTCCGAAACAAGATTACCGCATATTCGGGATTCGTTTCATCATATCGTTATCCATACAGGTGGGTAAGACAGCTGAGCCGAGGCACTCTCTCCAGGTAGGAAACTACGACGTCCGTGGATATCCTCCTTTCTCCGTCCTTGTTAGATCTCCTACGTGGAGAAAAAGAATGAACGAAACGATCGTCGGCAATAAACGGGTTATCAGCTCGGGGCTAGCGAAAGAGGAATTATCGTAAATTTTTTTTTGGAGAACTTGTGCAGGTTTTCAATATTTTTTTGTTACTTTCAAGAGCATGGTTTTAAGGGGCTACCGAGAGGCCTAAAAAAATGGCCAAATTCCGGTTTTTTTTCTGTGAGACGGTTGGTGAAAAAGAAACGCATTTTTTTTAAACGAAGGTACATATATCGCGAGGTTTTGAAAAATCACCAAAAAATACAAAAAAAAAACATGATCGCCAGCAAATGATTAACTTTTTTGGCGACTTTTGGCGGTGGACACTCTCCAGCTTGAACGGTCCATTGGAAATGTAAAAACCAAACGGGTTATTCAAGTTAACAATAAATACGAGTCGTTGACGATCATGGATTTTGAAAATCATTTTTTGCAACAACGTAGCGACGAATTGAAACTCAGGCATACAAAATCTATGAAAAAAATCGTCGTTTTTACGTAATTATTAAAAAATGTAGATCGTTTTTGAAAAAGTCAGATCGTCAACGATCTTTGAATGTTTATCATCGTATGTTCTGCAAATTTGGAAACAATCCATCTAGTGGTTTTCGAGATATCATGTCCACCGACTTTGGAAACAGTATTTCGAGAAAAACTCGTTTAAATTTTGAAGTATCGTGCTGCTTTCAATAAATATTTTAGTCGAGATGGCTAAACGGTGATACTATCAAATAAAAATATATTTGGAAAATGCAACTTTTTATAGTATTTTTTTACAATTTTTGTATTGAAAAATATTCATAAATTTGGTGGATGCAATGGTTTGTGCACAGCGTTATAATTTTTTCGTTGGAAAATATTTATAAACTTGGTAGATTCAATGGTTTGTGCAGAGCGTTGTTTGAATAACGTCCTTCGCAGTGAGCACTGCTGCTCGGAAACAAATAATCTGAAACAAAAAAATCAAAACGCACTTAGTTTTTGCATGAAATTATCTAGTGCTCGAGCGGAGAATTCAACAAAATATTGATTTTTGAAAAAATGCCAGCGGCCCAAAGATAAAGTATCCATTCTCGGTGAAAAAATCGCTCTATTTTCGTTAACAAAAAAAACTATGCATCGAAAAAAATCTTTATTCAAGCACTGCTTTTTTATATGTAAAAGAATCTTTGTAAATTTGAAGTTCATGGGCGTAGTGATTTTTGAGATATCGTGGTCACCTATTTGGAAAAAGTCATTTTAAGAAAAACGCGTTTAAAGTTTACCGGTTTGTGGAACGTGCCTATAGGCACGTTCCACAAACGTGGAACGTGGAACGTGGAATAGGGCGTTCATATATGAACGCCCATAACTTCCTCAAGTTTGAACGGATCGACATGACGTTTTTAGAGAATATTTTTCGAATGTTATATTTTAAGAATCCGTCTAAAACGAGAACCGATATTTTCAAAAAATTCAACTAGGTGTAATTAAGGAGGTTGGAGCGTTAGCCACAATTCAAGATTAAATTTACAAAATATATATATGTTATTGTCTAGACTATGCCGAGTCTTTACGAATTTATTGATTTTTTTCACCACAAAATACGAGAGATAAAAAATAGTTTAATTGTAATTTTATTTTATTTTTTGTGTAATTTTTATTTTATTTTATTTTTTATGTAATTATTGTGTAATTTTACGTGCGATTTTATAGGCTAAACATTCACGTTACGAGTGATCTTTTTTTTGGTTGCTTAGTACTAAGATGAACAATTTTTAACAACGGGTTAACGCAGACTGAACCTTTGTAAACATTATTTTTTAAAAACCCCATCTTGCCTATCGTAAACCATATATGGTCAATATTGAACGGTCAAGGTTTGATGAAATTACGATTACGAATCTTGGCTGGCGAATGAAGAGCATTGCTGCTAACCTTATTGTCCACGAAGTTGCTGTATTTCGGCAACACTTAATATTAATTAATGGTAATAATAAATAATCTCGTAATATAAATATAAATAGGCATAATTATGAATGACTCAAATTTTCATTCTGGATTGTATAAAACATTCGCTGACGTAGTTTTTTTTCATGATAATCATCGATAATGTTATACTTTTTCAAGTTGGTAGTAACACAAAAGTTTTTCTTATTTACGTAATAAAAATATAAAAATGCATAATTTTGCCGTTTAATTACATATTTTATAAAAAAATTATATATAAGTAATTTAATGTATGATTAATTAATATATAATCTAATTAATAATAAATAAATATAATTAATATCTAATTAAATAAAAAATGTATATATAATATATTTCATTTAAAAAAAACAGAATAAATCTATACCTCGTTTGCATTTTTTTGAGGTTCATGGAAAAAAAAATTCCAAAGCAGGAATTTGACTCAACTGGACTGCTCCAACCTCCTTAAAGGGTATACATAACCTTGGAATTTCAAAAAATCGATTTTTGGTTGATTTTAGTTTCGTATTGCGTAGAGTCTTAACTTTGATTTGGTTAAAAGATTTTGGAAAAATTCCAAAAATTGACCGAGTTACGACGATAGTGGTGCAGGTCAGAGCGTCCCGTTGCGTTACGGCCCTAGCGCTGCGCGGTGCATTGCATGGTTTCTAAGGGCATTAAGGCGAGAAATCCCTTTAGAATTTTCAAAAAATCGATTTTATTACATATTTCGAAAGTACGATACCCAACGAATGTACTGACCAAAGGAAAACTCGAAATATTGAATTTTCGAGTTTTACAATTACAATTAATAGTTTTCACATGTTGAAACTTTAAACGCGATTATCTCGAAACTACTTTTTCAAAAACTGCTCGTGTTGTTGCTCAAAAAGTTATAGACTGATTTGGATGAAATTTTGGGAGGTTACTCTCAGTAATATTACCGGAAGAATTTACCTAAAGTTTGAAAGGTAGCGTGTAAATAAATAATTTTTTGGGGGTCAAATATGTCGAAAAAATCGTCGAAAATTCGAACTTTGGAGTAAAAAGGGCTCCCAAATTTTCAATTTTGCACTTTTTCATCATTTTTTAGGTATATCCTTCCCCTTAGTATGTGAGTAAACGAATGACACTTATTAAATCTTGTTCAGATCAACAGAAAAAGAGGGACACCTGCAGCACTTTTCGATGTCGCGGAGAACAGGCGTCCGAAGACCCTTAATAATGCCACCATTTTGTTGGTCATCCCAGAATTTTTTTTTTTAACTTGACAGTTCAAATAAACTCATGTCCAAATTTGAAAATGATCAGATTATTTTACCCCCTCTAAAAAAGATCCCGAAAAATACATATTTGCCACGCTTCTAAAGGGATTTCTCGCCTTAATATGACTTTGGCCAACCAGGCTGTTCGATTGTTATACGGTGCGGGAATCGCAAATTGAAGGTACGAAAAATAATTGTGATTTTAACTCGAGCAAGTAGTTTATATACCAAGGCACTTTTTTGCAATTAAAATTTTCAAATAACAATTCGGACGAAATAGCGCATTGCGTAGATAGAAATTTTAAATAAAAAATGTTTAATTTTTTTACTAGCTCCATTAATAATGGAGATATAAGCGGCGAAAATGAACCGCATCAGCTCTCACTCATCGTTCCGTCTCTCTAATAAAAATGTTTCTTGTTCATATCTCCATTGCCAATGGAGCTAGCAAAAAAAATAAAAGGGACATTTTTCATTGTCAATTCGAAAAGAACCATCTTTTATTTCAAACTTTTTTCTACATAATGCACTTTTTCGTCACAATCGTCACTATAACAATTAAATTGTTTATAACGAAAAAAAAACGATTCTAGAACAAAATAAATGTCCAATTCGCATTGCCTGTACCCGATAACAATAAAGAACAACGGAAAATATTGAGCAGACCCAAACACTTATACGAAAATTATATACGGAAAAAGTGGATTTAGTACGTTTTCTTCGCTTGCGGTTATCTCGAAAGTATAATTTGCAATTTGGCGTACGTTGTATCTCAAAATCTAATTGTCCGATTTACTTCGAATTTGGACTGAACATATTTTATAACATATTCAATCGACAGACCGGATGATTCTTTCATATGTTCCTCCGTTTGTTAATAACAAACGTTTAAAGTCGTCATTTTTTGTTGAAAATTGAAATTTTTGTTCAAAACAGTGCAATTTTTGGAAATTTTGAAATTTCGAAATAGTATCCGGTGGGCTTGTAGCTTCACCATTGTACTAAAAGTATATTTTTCCATTTTTTACTCTAGATGAATATAATTACCGGAATCATGTACGCGTCCTGAGATTAAATGACAATGATTGCCTAATAATCCGGGTGTAGGGTTTTTTAAGGGGATGAAAGGGGATGGGGGTGGATTAATGCCAAACTACAACCCCCACGAGGTCGACGCCGGGAGACAAAATATTCAGAAAAAATCAAGCTTTATTTTTGTCCACAGCGCCGCAGTCGTGAAAGTTCATTTTGGGGGTGAAAAAGTGGGGTGAAATTTTGAACAATCCGTTTTCATTCCCTAACTTTTTAGGAAAAATTCATACAATTTTGGTTCAAATGGAAACGTTGTAGTCCTTGAAAAGACGCGTCGATCGAGTATTTGATCATCCCTCTCCAATAATATCTTCACCCCGAAAAGAATTGTTGAAGTATAAAAAAAATTGTTTATTGAGTAACTCAAAAACAATCGATTTATCAGGGATGGTTTAAATGTGCGAAATGTAGGGAACAATTTTCTCTATATTCGCGTTCCTATGGACCACCCTTGAATTTTGCTTTTTCTAACCCCTCTCAGGGGTTGAAAATACAAAACGAAATTCTGGGAAAACTCTTGACCGAAGATGAAGAGACACGAGTTTGGCGCTGTGGACAAAAATGTAGCTGAGGGTTCAAGCTACGAATTCTTCCACGGTGGCGAATTCGTGCGGTCAATAGTCTTTCCAGAATTTTATTTTGAATTTTCAACCCCCGACAGGGGTTGGAAAATCAAAATTCAAGGGTGTTCCATAAAAACGAAAATATAGAGAAAATTATTCTCTACATTCCGTACGTTTGAACCATACCCGAAAAATCGATGGTTTTTGAGTTATTCAATAAATCATTTTTTTTTGTCTTTTAACCTTTTTTCGGGGTGAAGATATTATCGGCGAGTGATGATCAAAAACTCGATCGACGCGTCTTGTCTAGGGCTACAACGTTCCCATTTGAAGAAAAAGTGTGCGAATTTATTCTAAAAAGTTATTGAATTAAAATTGATTTTTCAAAATTTCACCCCACTTTTTCACCCCCAAAATGAACTTCCACGACTTCGGCGCTGTAGACAAAACTAAAGCCCGGATTTTTTTCCACATTTTATCTCACGGCGGCGCTCACTTCGTAGGGGTTGTAGTTTGGCATGAATCCACCCCCATCTCCTTAAAAAAAAACCCTACACCCAGATTTTTAGGCAAACTCGGATTTAGCACCCGCGGCACCTACAAAATCGTCTGTCAAAAAACTAGGCTTCTTCTAATTTTTTCCGATTAAGGGGTTACCCTCACTTGCGATTTTGAAAAAATCGATTTTCTTTATTGCATTTTTTTTAAGTGTAAGTATCTGAGAATATGTCCTGAAAATTTCAAGTCGATCCGAACAAAATTGACTGAGATATGAGCGTTGAAAGAGAAGAATCCGCGTTGAAAGAGCGTTGAAAGAGAAACTTTAAACGCGTTTTTCTCAAAATGGCATTTCTGAAGTCGGTGACCAAGATTACTCGAACACTAATGAACCGATCTTCTTGAAATTTTGCAGGCTTATTTAATACATAAAAATGTAGTCTTTAATCGTTCGATTTTTTTTTTTTCGAAAAAAAATCGCCGTTTTATAGCCAAAAAACGGCCGTTTTTTTTCGTTAAAATCGAACCATTAACTTTGACTGTCCGCCATTTTGTGAAAAATGAATATTTTTTAAAATCCTTCGATTAAAGACTAGTTTATACTTATATTTGACTAAATCCATCCGCATTTTTTTTCAGATGATCCACTTCGCCGCAATGTTGGTCACCGCAAACCGTGTATATAAAAACATTTTTTCATTGACGGCCATTTGCCACTAAACAATGTAATATTTTTCAATAAAAAAATTACTGAACGCTCTTCAAGATGTGTTCTTTAAGATGGTATATTGATCGATTAAAAAAGTTTTGTAGTTTTCTTTTAAAAAATTCATGAAAAGGCCTTTTTTGCGCTACAAGTGGGGGTAACGCCTTAAGGGGTTTTTCAGCGACAGCACGACTGCACTTACTTCCGGAAATTCTTTCAATTCGGAAATGCACGAATTTTTGCTTCTGTCGTCATTTTTCAAGCTATTTTTTTTCGAGGTCGCGCATACTCTACTACGGAGATTTCCGTTTGAAAAATGAGGAAAGATGGTCCCGGTATCGGGGCCCAAGAATTCATTTTTATTACCGTTTTCTCCTGGCATTCGCTTATGCAATTCTTGCGCGTAGTGGTCATGGCTTTCAGGAATTCTTGTTAGAAGGTCATAGAAATCGGTCTTCGATCATTTCCGTTTAGTTGTCGTCTCTTCCGTCTGATGAGTTCCCATCAAAAAGTTAATAGCAACGAAAATTTTATTGGCCATTGATCAAACGCGCGTACAACGGTGACCACCAATCATCCAAGAATGATTATTTTCCGCGGCGTGTCATTTTGCATAATTACTTCGCGTAGAAGCAAATTATTCCATCCTGGCAGTGCTTCACGGGGCTCCTTGACATTTTCCGACATTCACAGGTGTAAAAATAAATCGAGAGCGTGACGATCCTCGGGTTGTGGTCGAATGCTTTTTTTCGTAATATTTTTATACATCTGGATATTTTGTAAGGAATTCTCCTTCCATATTTAACATTTAAGAAACATTAATTTTGAGTTCAACACTTTTTAGGGTTTTTTTTTAATTTGAGACGTTTTAGTTAAGAAATGTTTATTATTATTTTATGTTCGATATTTCGTCGTATTATTCTTTAGTTTGAATTTTTTAATATTTTTTTTTGTTCGAAATTACTTACTATTATTTATAATTTTTTATTTTGAGCATTTTAATAAGTATTTTAAGTTCGAACTTTTCTACTTCAATTGTTATTTAGTTTCGTCAAGTACATAGACAAATTAGACACGTTCTATTTTTCACTAAAAAAAATCCTACTTGACGGGTAAAAATCGTTTTTTTGTTGTTGGTATTTCCTTCAAGTGTCCATATTCGAGAATATGTGAAAAAATGTTCAAGTTCACTACTGGAATGTGCAATTGCACGAAATACCAAATGTAAGGTCCACTCGCGCTCGTGAATTGCAAAAACTGTAACTCTGATCATCGTAACACGCACAATCACACTATTTGAATTAGTATTTAATCAATTGATTTGTATCAGATTAGCTTTCAATTAAATTATACAGTAATTAATTACACTTGGTACTTGTGGTAACTAGTTACTCCAGTAATCTGTCACAAATCGATGGTATAAAATCATGTGCGAATATAACCATTTTTTCCGTATAAAAAAGTGATCCACTCATAAAATTAATTACACAACTATTTAGTATGAATATCAAGCTGTTCGAATTTTTTTTTTTCGATGTACAAAATGGCCGACTACTAATATTTTATTTTCTTATCTTTTTTTAGGCGCTCCGCGGTGTGACATTTAGCATTCACAATTTTTTACCTAAAACAAAAAACAAAAATTCTCGTCAATGTACATTAGGATACCGAGAGAAGTACGTACGGAATTTAAAAAATATTGTTTTATTCAAAAGTTGTAGGTATTTGAATGAAATTTCAGTGATTTTTCCTATCATTACTCTCACTCTATCAAGCAATTACAATTTTTTAAAGATTTTTCAAAATAAATTTGAGCGCGTCATGAATTTTTGAATTTTTTTTTTTGAACACCTCGATGGCCGTAATCGAAAAATCTGAAAAAATTCCCAAAAATTCAGTGTCAGATATAAAAAATGTTGGTGTAAAATTCATAATGTCTGGGCTTTTGCTTCAACCCGTTTTTTAGCTTTTCGAGCAAGAAAAAATAAAGAAAATAAGAAGCAGAGGTCAATTTACTTTAGACTGTTTCTCGAAATTTTGTATACATAATACCAGATTTAAACAAAAAAAACTTCTCCAATTTTTCTAAAGTGTATTTTGTAATTTTCGATTTCTTTTTTTATCATGGTTGACAAAAACCCTAATTAGGAGTTGAAGCAAAACCCCAGACATTATGAATTTTACACCAACATTTTTTATATCTGACACTGTATTTTTGGGAATTTATTCAGCGTTTTCGATTACGGCCATCGAGTTGTTCAAAAGAAATTCAAAAATTCATGACGCGCACAAATTTATTTTGAAAAATCTGAAAAAAATTGTAATTGCTTGATAGAGTGAGAGTAATGATAGGAAAAATCGGGAACCAGATTTGCGGGGTCGAGGATCAGACCCAGGTCGAATTGGTATGGAATGCCCCATATACCTTCAAAAATATGTTCAATTTTCTTTATTCAAAAATATCAAAAATATACAAGGATATTGCATGATCCTTGGAGCGTCGTAAAAAATCTGCGTATACGGTACCCACTGGCGTTTCTTCAAAAATCATCTGAAAAAAAAACCAAAAAGATTATTAAGGCGTTACCCCCACTTGTAGCGCAAAAAAAAGGCCTTTTTGATGAATTTTTTTAAAGAAGACTACAAAACTTTTAAAATCGATCAATATACCATCTTAAAGAACACATCTTGAAGAACTTTCAGTAATTTTTTTTATTGAAAAATATTACATTGTTTAGTGGCAAATGGCCGTCAATGAAATAATGTTTTTATATACACAGTTTGCGGTGACCAACATTGCGGCGAAGTGGATCATCTGAAGAAAAAAATGCGGTTGGATTTAGTCAAATATAAGTATAAACTAGTCTTTAATCGAAGGATTTAAAAAAATATTCATTTTTCACAAAATGGCGGACAGTCAAAGTTAATGGTTCGATATTAACGAAAAAAAACGGCCGTTTTTTGGCTATAAAACGGCCATTTTTTTCGAAAAAAAAATCGAACGATTAAAGACTACATTTTTATGTATTAAATAAGCCTGCAAAATTTCAAGAAGATCGGTTCATTAGTTTATGAGTGATCTTGGTCACCGACTTCACAAATGCCATTTTGAGAAAAACGCGTTTAAAGTTTCTCTTTCAACGCTCTTTCAACGCGGATTCTTCTCTTTCAACGCTCATATCTTAGTCAATTTTGTTCGGATCGACTTGAAATTTTCAGGACATATTCTCAGATACTTCAAAAAAATGCAATAAAAAAAATCGATTTTTTCAAAATCGCAAGTGGGGGTAACCCCTTAAAATATGGTTGAAGTTACCATACATTTCTCTCAGTGTACGCGACAATCGTAAGTCGTTGCTCACCCGGCGAGTTACAAAACGCTGTAACTTCGTCATTACTGCGAATTTCCTTGTGAAATTGTCAGGGTAGACACTCAAAGGATAGTACTTTCGAATGAGTACCCTTTTGAAAAATCGATCTTTTTACCTACCCAGGTGTATGTAAGCCCTTAATTTAATTACTTATTGGCCATCCCTGCCATACATTGACCATAGAACGTTACCGTCACTCGATTTGAAAAGATTTTGAGGCTGTGTCGTCTCATCTGACTACGTCATCATGAGCACAACTCCCACGTAGATTGTTATTATAGTTGGTTCGTTATTTATTTCCTGGTACCTACACCCTAGCACGTTTTGCACATATTGCGTCATTGTATTATAATGTATATTTTATAATATATCGCATTTTATATTACATTACGACACACACACACACACATATATTTTTATATATATGTATATTGCCTTGCGAATCTAATTACAGGTGATTATGACGTTCCCGAGATCGTAATTACACTCGTGTTACCGATTGCCCCCTGTCACGATGACGTATCAGGACGGTTGAATAATTTTACGTCGATCGATATGTCGCAATCGCAGCTCTTGTTTTTTTTGCTACTTAAGGGGTTTTCCCACTTTAGACGCCAAAAAAGGCCATTTTCATGTATTTTTTGATACGTTTAAAATATAGATATTGATGGAAAAGTTGTTACACTTAAGGCGGGATATACATTTACAACGATCAAAAAATCGATTTCTTTTTTTTTCTTCTTTAAACGATAGAACTATATCTGTAGAACATTTTTCCAAAGTTTCAAAGCGAAATTCGAAAAGCTTCAAACTTTACAGCCCGTCAACGCTGTGCCTCATTGCTCGGATTCGGAGTGGGCGTGAACTCCAATCGCGTTTTTCTCAAAACTGCATTATTGAAATTGGCGTGGAAGATTACTAAAAAACTATTAAGCCGATGGAGTTGAAACTTGGTAGAAATATTGATAATATTGGTACCTTCTACTTGACGAGAATGGTTTTTGAAAAATTGAAAAAAAAAACGACTTTTTTTATCCACATTTTACAGAAATGTTGCGTGAAATTTTGGTTTTATTTTGTAAATGCGTGCCAATTTCTTGAATTTGCATTTTCTTCATTTCAATTACCGTCACGTAGAAACTATACATGTTCTAACTGAAAAAAAATGTTTGAACTTTATTGCAAATCAAAGTCTACGGGAAGCTAGACTGCACGCCGATTCGCAACTCCCGCGGCGACCTTGCTGTAACACTCTGCCACAGCTCCGTCATTTTGATGATAAATTGATTGAAAAAAATGGTTTTGTGTACTTAAATATAGTATTAAGGGGTTAGCCCCACTTGCGATTTTGAAAAAATCGATTTTTTTTATTGCATTCTTTTGAAGTATAAGTATCTGAGAATATGTCCTGAAAATTTCAAGTCGATCCGAACAAAATTGACTGAGATATGAGCGTTGAAAGAGAAGAATTCGCGTTGAAAGAGAAACTTTAAACGCGTTTTTCTCAAAATGGCATTTCTGAAGTCGGTGACCAAGATTACTCGAACACTAATGAACCGATCTTCTTGAAATTTTGCAGGCTTATTTAATACATAAAAATGTAGTCTTTAATAGTTCGAATTTTTTTTTCGAAAAAAATGGCCGTTTTATAGCCAAAAAACGGCTGTTTTTTTTCGTTAAAATCGAACCATTAACTTTGACTGTCCGCCATTTTGTGAAAAATGAATATTTTTTAAAATCCTTCGATTAAAGACTAGTTTATACTTATATTTGACTAAATCCATCCGCATTTTTTTCTTCATATGATCCACTTCGCCGCAATGTTGGTCACCGCAAACCGTGTGTATAAAAACATTATTTCATTGACGGCCATTTGCCACTAAACAATGTAATATCTTTCAATAAAAAAATTACTGAAAGTTCTTCAAGATGTGTTCTTTAAGATGGTATATTGATCGATTAAAAAAGTTTTGTAGTTTTCTTTAAAAAAATTCATGAAAAAGGCCTATTTTGCGCTCCAAGTGGGGGTAACGCCTTAAAGTATACCTAAAGTTTGATAATTGTAAAATAATTATTTCTTAGTTTATAAAATCCCTCAGTATTGCTTCTTTTTTCCTGTCTAAATGTATGTCCCACCTTAAGGGGCTAAACCAGTGCGAACGCTGAGAATTTGGGTGATTTTCGGGAATTTTTTGGAAGAAAAGTACTCAATTAAATGTTTTGGAAAATTGAGAATATATTTGGCTATGTTTGACCTATATTACATCATTTTTTCATAGAAAAATGTTGAGATCCAAGCGACTTATGCGCTGCCTTCGAAAGCACCAAAAAAAAAAGTTCCTCCACTGCTGACATGATTCCGGCCGATTAAGTAGCTAAAACCGAAAAAAGGATATAATGTCGTTAAACTGGAAAGTATTTCCTGTACAATGACGTAGGATTTTCGAAAAATATCGAAATCTAACAAAATGGCGTAGTTGTGAAAAAAAGTATATTTTCTTGCCTATAAAATGGTCGTTTTTTTTTCAATACCAAATCGTCAATTTTTCTCCAATCAGAAATATCCTACGTCAATTTAGAGTAAATATGAGTAAGAAATAGAGTAAGAATAATAGAAAGGCGTACGAAAACAAAATATCGACAATAAAAAAGCACGAAGAAAGGCATGGAGGCAGAAAAGTCTTGGGAGGATTAAAATCCAGCAGGACAAACGAAAGAAACCTGGGCGAGATTAAAATGTGGTAATGCGGGGAACGAAGAAAATAAGGGGTATAGTAATAACAAGTGCATGGTTTGTAAAAAAGAAGTGGAAAACCTAAGTAAACCTAAGTAAACCTAAGTAAACCTAAGTAAACTTAAGTAAACCTAAGTAAACCTCAGTAAACCTAAGTAAAAAAGAAGTGGAAAAATGCATGTATGTACATGCAAACAAGCTAAGGAGAAAATTTGAAAAGAAATAGTAGAAAAGCTGGAAAGCGGTTAGGGAACAGGGGGCAAATCAACAGGAAGATACAGATGGCGCTGAAAAAGGAGCCTGTGCCTGAACTGTGTATATTTATTAAGCACTTCGAGAAACTCATTCGAAAAATCGCAAATGAGGAAAGGATTCTGAGGGAAAATGACATAGCATAATACGAGAATATTGTAAGGGGAAACTTACATGTGATCTTCTGTAAAAACACCCTGAAGGGGTGTACTTGGAATAATAAAAACTAAACTAATATAATATATTAATATTATAATCAATAAATGTGATATATTGAATAAATAAATATACAAATAAATATCTATTAAATAATAAAATTGAATATAATGAATAAATCTGATATATTAAAGGGCAGTGTGAACGCTGAAAATTTGGGTGATTTTCGAGAATTTTTTGGAAGCAAAGTACTCAATTAAATGTTTCGGAAAATTAAGAATTTTTTTTTCTATATTTGACCTATATTACATAATTTGTTCATAGAAAAATATTGAGATCCAAGCCACTTATGCGCTGCCTTCGGAGGAGCCAATAAAAAAAGTTCTTCCACTGCTGAAATAATTCCGACCGATTGAGTAGCTGAAACCGAAAAAAGAAAAAATGTCAAAGATATTCAAGAGTACTCAGTTCAAATTTCAAGTCAATCGGATAATTGCTCTTTCAGTTACAATGTCAGCAAATTTGAATAATCTCATTTCGAGGAAAACGCGTTTGAAGATTCGACTATCGATTTTTGCAAGATAAAATGATATTGATATAAATTATATAAATGATAATGATATTCTTGAACGTATAAACTGTCGAAAAAGGCAAAAAAAATCGATTTTAAGAAAGCGTCACACTGGTATAGTCCCTTAATCAATGCACTTCCGAAATACGTTTGAAAAAAATTATTCATTCAAGTCACTATTGATAGACGAAAATGGTAGTTAAAAAATGTCCTGAAAAATTGTAGGTCTGCGCTGTTGATGAAATCTCGGAGATGGATAATCCGAAACAAAAAATTCAAACGGTTTAAGTTTCAGTATGCTAATGGCTATAGCGCATATGATGCGATTTTTCATATATGCAAAAATAACAAAATAAGCAAAAATAACAAAATAACAAATTTCATATATGCAAAAATAACAATATAAAAATAACAAAATAAGTTTGCAAGATAAAATAACAAAATAATATGGCGGATATTTTTCGAAAAAACCAAAAAAAATGTTTTTTTTTTTCACCGTTTTTGGCAAAAAAATAGTAAATATCGAAATTTAAAAACATCCTTGATATGCGCTTCAGCTATAGTTGTCAAGAATATGTGGTTAAAATTTCATAAGAATCGGTTTTGTAGTTTCGAAGATTTTATCAACAAGCCGTCGAAAAACGTTGTTCCGAGAAAAACGCGTTTAAAGTTTGTTTGGGTTACATAAATACATTAAAAGAATGTTTTTTATGTATTTCAAAAGTGTATTTATTAAGTGCAACAACTTTTATATCAACGTCTATAATATAAACTTGTCAAAAAAATTCTCGAAAATAGCGGTTTTTAAGGAGTTACCCCCACTTGCGATTTTGAAAAAATCGATTTTTTTTATTGCATTTTTTTGAAGTATTTGAGAATATGTCCTGAAAATTTCAAGTCGATCCGAACAAAATTGACTGACATATGAGCGTTGAAAGAGAAGAATCGGCGTTGAAAGAGCGTTGAAAGAGAAACTTTAAACGCGTTTTTCTCAAAATGGCATTTCTGAAGTCGGTGATCAAGATTACTCGAACACTAATGAACCGATCTTCTTGAAATTTTGCAGGCTTATTTAATACATAAAAATGTAGTCTTTAATCGATCGATTTTTTTTTCGAAAAAAATGGCCCTTTTATAGCCAAAAAACGGCCGCTTTTTTTCGTTAAAATCGAACCATTAACTTTGACTGTCCGCCATTTTGTGAAAAATGAATATTTTTTAAAATCCTTCGATTAAAGACTAGTTCATACTTATATTTGACTAAATCCATCCGCATTTTTTTTTCAGATGATCCACTTCGCCGCAATGTTGGTCACCGTAAACCGTGTATATAGAAACATTATTTCATTGACGGTCATTTGCCACTAAACAATGTAATATTTTTCAATAAAAATATTACTGAAAGTTCTTCAAGATGTGTTCTTTAAGATGGTATATTGATCGATTAAAAAAGTTTTGTAGTTTTCTTTAAAAAAAATTCATGAAAAAGGCCTTTTTTTGCGCTACAAGTGGGGGTAACGCCTTAAGCGTCTAAAGTGAGAAGACCCCTTAAACGTTCATATCCCGGGATCATAACATACGGCATTTTCAATGCACTTTCGTGACGTACAACATATTTTACACTAATTCCATTGTTTCGAATTCTCAGTGCTGCGCATTCCGCGTCCAAACGAATTGCGCTTTTGCAGGGAATAGTTGATGCACGCGCCTCGTCGACGGGGTCGCGATACTCCGATACTCGAGGAAGAAAAAAAAAACGGAAATGAGAAAAAAAAGACTGGTACGCGCGCGACGCACATTTAACCGGTTGCTTTTTTTGCATATCGCTGCTCGATTCGACGCTCTTGTCAGTCAAGGTACGAATTATCTTATGCTTTTTTTTATTACGTTTTTTTCGCGTACTTGAGGTCGGGGAATTTTGACATTTAAATGGTTCAGGAATATTCAATGAATGATTTTATTGCTGCGTTGGGAAGAAAAAAATTTATAAGGTCAAAAACATCGCTGTGATTAAGGCGTTACCCCCACTTGTAGCGCAAAAAAAGGCCTTTTTCATGAATTTTTTTAAAGAAAACTACAAAACTTTTTTAATCGATCAATATACCAGATTAAAGAACACATCTTGAAGAACTTTCAGTAATTTTTTTTATTGAAAAATATTACATTGTTTAGTGGCAAATGGCCGTCAATGAAATAATGTTTTTATATACACGGTTTGCGGGGACCAACATTGCGGCGAAGTGGATCATCTGAAAAAAAAAAATGCGAATGGATTTAGTCAAATATAAGTATAAACTAGTCTTTAATCGAAGGATTTTAAAAAATATTCATTTTTCACAAAATGGCGGACAGTCAAAGTTAATGGTTCGATTTCAACGAAAAAAAACGGCCGTTTTTTTGCTATAAAACAGCCATTTTTTTTCGAAAAAAAAAATCGAACGATTAAAGACTGCATTTTTATGTATTAAATAAGCCTGCAAAATTTCAAGAAGATCGGTTCATTAGTGTTCGAGTAATCTTGGTCACCGACTTCAGAAATGCCATTTTGAGAAAAACGCGTTTAAAGTTTCTCTTTCAACGCTCTTTCAACGCCGATTCTTCTCTTTCAACGCTCATATCTCAGTCAATTTTGTTCGGATCGACTTGAAATTTTCAGGACATATTCTCAGATACTTATACTTCAAAAAAATGCAATAAAAAAAATCGATTTTTTCAAAATCGCAAGTGGCGGTAACCCCTTAAATGTCGCCCCCCTTGCCTTGCGGCATTATTGTTGAAATTGTTTGAAAATTCGAAATTATTCGGGAAAATGAAACTTTGGTATTTTTAGTCGGATATGATATGAATGTAAATTCACATTATTGAGGGGGAACACCTTTGGCGAGGAAAAAATTTGCTGATTTTCATGATTTTTTTTTTAATGGAAAGATTTCTTCATCATTTTTGAGAGTTGGAGTATATTATACTACTACTTTTGGCTGTCACATGGTATTTTTAATTTTTTTTTCTAATTTAAAAAAATGGCAGAGACACGGTTTTTTAAACTGCATCTTCAAGACTGGCGTGACGTATAGCTGAAAAAATAATCGACCGATTCTGATGAAATTTGGTATAAATCATTGTAACATTATTGTCTAATACATGACCCTAAATGTTCTAGGAAGTAACAAAAAAAAAGTTTTATTGTGTTGTTGCGTTATGTAGCCATTTTTCGGAATATTCAATCTTTTTGTTTAAAAGCGTACCATTTTCAAAATTGTTCACTTTTTCTTGGTTCATATTCTGCGTGTAATATGATAAGTGATAAAATACCATAACGAGTGTTAATGAAACAAAAATCGTCGTTTGTTTATTTTTCAGATTCAATCTATTTAGAAGACCGTGCCACACTTCCGCCATTTTTAAAGATTAATTTAAAAAATACCACGTAAAAGCCAAAAGTAGTAATGAAACATACGGTAAGTCTCAAAAATGGTGAAAAATCTTTTCTTTTAAAAATCAATCATGAAAATCAGCAATTTTTTCCTCGCCTAAAGGTCCCCTTTAAAGGATTATATACAGTCAGGAGACCCAAAAAGATCGATTTTTCAAGAACTTTTCTTGAGAAGACCTTTAAATCTATTAACGTGAAAATTTGTGCACAAATTATGGTAACTTTGAATTGTATTTTAACATTTTTTATTTGTAAAAATAATTATTTTGAAAGCTGCTATAGCTGAGCTCCGGGAGCGCCTTTAAAAAAAGGCGTCTTGCGGTAAGCAAGATATCTCTGGACTGGATCATCTAAAATGAAAAAAGCAAAAATATTTCGTTAATATAATGGATTATCTTGTAATTGATCGAAAGAATAAGCAAAATAATAATTTTTCACAAAATAGCGGCTTCTCAAAAAAAATCGATTTTCGACAAAAATTCAGGCCTTAAATTATTCATAAAATGGAAAATATTTATCAGTGAGAAAAAACCTTCGATTAATTACTTAAAAATATACTTGAAAAGATTGTGTTGAAATTCGAGACTGATTGGTTCAGCCGTTTCCGAGAAATCTTGCGCACCGTCTTTAAAAACACAGTTTTGAGAAAAACGCGTTTAAAGTTTCAAAAGCACTTTCGAACGCTCTGACACGTCATTACAAGTGTGCATGTAACTTTGAGAATATTCGCCGGATTGACAAGAAATTTTCTGTGTGTGTACTTAAATATATGTACATTAGGAAAATTAAAAACTACATCGATTTTTCGATTAAAATTTAAAAAACGATGGTAAACTTAAAAAACATGGATTTTTCCAAAATTTTAAATGTAAGTAACTCCTTAACACTCGAGTTATAAAATAATTCATAGCCTAAAAAAGTGAGAAAAACGATTTTTAGTTTACGGAATAATGAAAGTGTGGAATTTTTAATAAACTACAGAAGAATTCGCGATTTTTACAAAAAGTATTTTATTGTTAATTTAATATTTGAATTGCGTGAATATCTAACACGTTTTTCGAATGCACTATACCGTTTAAAAAAAAATTATTGATTCTCTATTGGTAACGAGACTATGATGTAGTATAATTTAATATTATATATTAAAATTAATATTAGAGAGGTATGAAAGACTTCAAAGAGAAAGCGAGAGGAGTGCTAAATGGGAACCAAATAATATGGGGAGTGGAAGTGAAAAATGCAATGGAGGAAGTAGGAGAGGGAAAATTATGAAGAGTGATAGAATACGATGATATAGGGGAAATGGAAAGAATAATAGAAAGGCGTACGAAAACAAAAGTCGACCAAGAAATTCAACAGGATTGGAACAAAATTGAATAATCGACGTATTGCCCTCAATAAAAAAGCACGAAGGAAGGCATGGAGACAAAAAAGTATTGGGGGGATTTAAATCCAGCAGGACAAACGAAAAAAACCTCGGCGAGATTAAAATGTGGAAATGTGGAAAATGAAGAAAATAAGGGGTATAGTAATAACAAGTGCAGGGTTTGTAAAAAATAAGTGGAAAACCTAAGTAAACCTAAGTAAACCTAAGTAAACTTAAGTAAACCTAAGTAAACGTAAGTAAACCTAAGTAAACCTCAGTAAACCTAAGTAAAAAAGAAGTGGAAAAATGCATGTAGGTACATGCAAAAAAGCTAAGGAGAAAATTAAAAAAGAAATAGTAGAAAAGCTGAAAAGCGGTTAGAGGACAGGGGGGGGATCAAGAGGAAGATACAGATGACGCTGAAAAAGGAGCCTATGCCTGAACGGTGTATATTTATTAAGCACTTCGAGAAACTAATTCGAAAAATCGCAAATGAGGAAAGGAATCTGAGAGAAAATGATAAAGCATAATAAGAGAATATTGTAAGGGGAAACTTACATGTGATCTTCTGTGAAAACACCCTGAAGGGGTGTACTTGGAATAATAAAAACTAAAGTAATATAATATATTAATATTATAATAAATAAATGTGATATATTAAATAAATAAATATACAAATAAATATCTATTGAATAATAAAATTGAATATAATGAATAAATCTGATCTATTAAGGGGCAGTGTGAAGGCTAAAAATTTGGGTGATTTTCGAGAATTTTTTGGAAGAAAAGTACTCAATTAAATGTTTCGGAAAATTAAGAATATATTTTGCTATATTTGACCTATATTACATAATTTGTTCATAGAAAAATATTGAGATCCAAGCCACTTATCCGCTGCCTTCGGAGGAGCCAAAAAAAAAAGGTCCTCCACTGCTGACATAATTCCGGCCGATTGAAAAGCTGAAACCGAAAAAGGAAAAAATGTCGTCAAACTGGAAAGTATTTCCTATACAATGGCGTAAGATTTTCGAAAAAATATTAAAATCTAACAAAATGTCTAACAAAATCTAACAAATTCATCCAATCAAAAATATCCTACGTCATTGAAGAGTAATATATTCAAGAGTACTCAGTTCAAATTTCAAGTCAATCGGATAATTGGTCTTTGCGTTACAATGTCAGCAAATTTGAAAAATCTCATTTCGAGAAAAACGCGCTTAAAGATTTAACTATCGATGATTGCAAGATAAAATGATATTCATATAAATTATATAAATGATAATGATATTCTTGAAAGTATAAACTGTCGAAAAAGGCATGATATAATAATTTAATGAAATATTATAAAATAATACGATACAATTCAACATGTTATTTTATGCGTGTACGTCTTTTTGCATTTGTATGTTATGTTAAAGGTAAAATTGGCAAATACCGAAAGGGACGAAGGGCACATCAAATTTGTCTACAAATATTATTTTCAGTAACATTAATATTATTTGTTTTCTATATGAATGTTGTAATTGCAGAATACTAATGTTAATTTATAAATATTCTATTCAATTGATCCCATATCATTTTTTTAAATATTATAATAATATTATTAGTGATATAATAATACATTATTCATTATATCATTGATTTATTGCTCATATTCCATATTTTTTTTCACAATTATCTCAATCATTATTTGTCGAATGTTAATATAGTTGATATAACTGTTACGATATTAACGTAATATTATTATTCGAATAAAGAGAAGCAAATTTGTTCTTTAAATAACGAGTCTTGATCGAAAACGAGGGCAGCAATAATTAAAAAATAATTCAATCGTCAAAAATATTTCTCCACTTTCACTGGCAAGTTCTCGGTCTCATGAATATCGAGAAAGTGGTTCTAATCGAACTCGCCCAACTCGTCGAACCTCACAAATGGAATACGAACAATTTTCCCACCACGTTCGCAACTCTCAGTATCCCCGGCTAACGTAATAGACAACCTTCTGTACCAGGCAATTTCCGACTTGCCTCGAAATTGATTATATTTTCAAAATTTCCCAGCACGAAAGGTTCGAAAGAAAAAATACGTCAATTTTTCACAACTGTTCGCGATTTTTCGCTGAAAATTCCGGAAATCACGAATTGTTGTCATTTGTTATTGATACTCGGGTGAGAAAAATCACATTCTACCTCGCGGATTTTTTCATTTTCTAATCTCAGTCACAAGACGATTTTTTGCCGGTTTTTTTTTCTTCTTCTTTTTACGCCGACGATGATGCGCTTTTTCCGAGTATCGATATTGTGCACGAGTTGACGGAGAGCCGAGAAATTCATCGGCAAACATTTGACCGTTCGTAAATATATTTACGCATACGTAAGTGCCATCGACTTCTGGACTCCAACGCGGCCGCAAAAAATACAACGATACTTTGCCCATTACGCACGAGATAAGAGAACCAAATGAAAAAATTCTTTTGACGAAAGTTTAACGTGACGAGTTTAATTAAGAATTCCATGCTCACGTGTTAGCTGTTCATTTGACGTACAATCGAAGTTCGATTTCAGACATTGTTCTTTGGCGAAACTAGTTCTTTTTTCTTTGCATTTTTTCCCGAATTTCCGCTATTTTGACAGTGTCCAGGTTCACGAATCCTCATACTTGGCGATGCTGCACAAAAACGAATTAAAAAAAAAAATTGTTATTTTGAAAAGTTATTTTGTTTGTTGATTTTCGATCTAAACGGGCTGGCGAATTTGATGCGTTGAAAGCAAACATCTCAGCGAGTACTCACTGTGATGAAAGTACTGTAACGACCAAAAATACAAGTGGTTTGGTTCTGAAGGGGAAAGACGATGGCATTCTGAATGTAAAGATGTAAAAAAAATGTAAAAAATGTAAAATGGAAAGGAAATTCATGTGTAAATGTAAATAAATGTACGTAAAAAATGTAAAATGCAACGAAAATTAATGTGTGAGCGTGAAAAAATTAACCTGAAAATGTGAAATGCATAAAAATGTTAAAATACAGTTTTTCATTTATTATTATCATTTATTTTTTACATTTCACATTTTCAGATTCATTTTTCATTGCATTTTACATTTTGTACATTAATTTTTATTACACATTACATCATTGTAAAAAAAGGAAAATATAAAAAAATGAGATTAAATAAAAGTACAATACAAATAAAAATCTACGATTCTTAGAAACTTACAAAAAATACAAAAAACCTGTTTTTTTTCATTTGAATGTTCTTCGAATAAAATATTAAAAATCATAGGGATAAGTATTAAAATATTGTTAGAAACATCCATCTCCGCGAATAAAAAAAAACAGTAAGAGTTTTAGCAGTGGTTGCAAAAAACGACCAAAAAATCGAAAATCCGACGGGCATTTAGTCTCGCACGGTTCAACGATCCGAAACCAACCTACCATATTTTTCGAGACACTCGTGAGCCAGACGCGAAAAAAAATAGACAGCGAAAGATGATTTCAACCTGTAGGCAACTCTCAGTAATTTTTTTTTAATCCCCTAAAAGTGGCAATACAAACTTGTCCCGAAAGTGTCTTTGTCAAATTTGTTTTACACTCGTCCTTCTCTCAAACCCACATGAGAAACCCGACAGGTCCATCCATAAAAAAAATATTTCTCGACAACTTCGATCACTCCGAATATCGATCAGAAATTGATTTCTCCATGTCTACATACTCGGAGTACGAATTTTCATTTTGCGTATTCTGAGTAATGAAATTTTCGATGCAATTATCATTTCCACATTTATAAAAAATAATTCTTAAATTCTTCACCATAGCATCGTATAGGATTAATTTTGTGCGCGCAACATATTACGCATTTTATCTGATTCCTGAGACAATAGATATGAATTATTGGCCATTTAGTTCATTAGATTTTTACATCGGCAACAAATTGACGGAAGCGAAAAATGCAAATGAGCGAAGAGGCAAGGCGGAGGACGTAGGATTTCCGTTGCGATCGAACGGGAAAAAGTATTCTGAGGTCATCTCTTCAATCGTGCTCGACTTACCTATTGAGGCTATTGTTGTTATTGTGAATTTCGATTATTCACATTTGCACATAATGCGTTACGATTGTTTTCATCGTTGCACTGTGTCATCGCAGGTCAGAACTATATATACAGGGAGACTCGCTAGAAATTAGACACACGAAAACGAGACGTTGCAAAGGGTCGACGCATCACTCGAAAATGTCCTTAACTGTCAATAATGGTGTCAAGAAGGAACATTTTGTACGCGTTGTTCAACAAAATAACAAAACGAATGTTACGCTATCAGTGAGATACATTTTTCACGCGTGATTCAACGAGATAACCCAAACAGACCCAAACCCAAACAAAATAACAAAACAAATGTTATGCTGTCAATGAGGAACATCTTGAACGCGTTATTCAGCAAAATAACCCGAACAAAATAACGAAACAAACGTTATGCTGTCAATGAGACAAATTTTGAACGCGTTATTCAGCAAAATAACAAAACAAATGTTATGCTGTCAATGAGGAAAATTTTGAAGGCGTTATTCTGCAACACAACCAAACAAATTTTATGCTGTCAGCGAGGAAAATTGTTCCCGCGTTATTCAGCATCCAAACGAAATAACAAAACAAATGCTATGTTGTTAGGGAGATCTAAAGAAAACCCAAACCCAAACAAATGTTATGCTGTCAATGGGGAACATTTAAACGCGTTATTCAGCAAAATAACCCAAAAAAAATAACAAAACAAATGTTATGATGTCAATGAACACTTTTTAACACGTTATTCAACAATCTAACCCAAACAAAATAACAAAACAAATGTTGTGCCGTCAATGAGGAAAAATTTTAAACGCGTTGATTCGCAAAAATACCCAAAAAATAACAAAACAAATGTTATGCTGTCAATGAGGAAAATTTGAACGTGTTATTCAGCAAAATAACCCAAACAAAATAACAAAACAAATGTTATGCTGTCAATGAGGAACATTTTGAATGCGTTATTCCGCTCAACGACCCAAATAATATAACAAAACCAATGTTATACTGTCAATGAGAAATTGTTTAAACGTGTTATTCAGCAAAATAACAAATCAAATGTTATGCTGTCAATGAGGAACATTTTGAATGTGTTATTCAGCTAAATAACCCAAACAAAATAATAAAACAAATGTTATGGTGTCAATGAGCAAAATTTTGAACGCGTTATTCCGCAAAATAACCCAAAAAAATAACAAAACAAATGTTATGCTGTCAATGAGGAACATTTTGAACGCGTTATTCAGCTAAATATCCCAAACCCGAATAAAATCAAGTCCAAACCCGGACCCAAATAAACCCAACCCGAACAAACCTAAACATAAACAAAAATCCGCATTCGCCTCCGGAAATACCACATTCATCAACGGCCTCCAGTTGATTCACGTTTCATCATCTTTTCCGGTACCTCAACATCGTCCCAGCGTAACTTTTTAAATATAGTACGATTTTGTTAAAAAAAAAAATAAGAAGTACAATTGACGAAATAGGACTTCTTATTTCAAAATCTTGAGTTAACTGTGAAATTAGTACGCAACCAGCGGAAGATAAAAAATTGCTCGACCAAAACATAGATCTTGAATAATCCTGTAAATGTTGACTTCTTTTTTCATCGTATATAATAAATATTTATAAGCATTTACGAGTATCCAATTTCTAGTTACACACCCGGTGCATACGAAATACACATATGCGTGCACACGCACACACACGCACACATTTGTGTGTTTATGTATGTATGCATATAAATATAAATAAAAGAAGATTGTCGTAGAGGAGCTGGAGTTTAAATAATCCGAAAGTTGAACGAGTTCGATGGCACGATTATAATAATTCACTGTTGTGCGTATGTGGCCACGACGTGTCTGTGTGTGTTTATAATGCACGTACGTATGGAAATATATATTGAAGTATGCAACCGACACTGGTGCAACCGAGTCTGGACTTCAAATTTGGTATGGACCTTCAATATATATGCCTCTATCGTCCTTGCCTAGGAAATTGAGAAATTATTATTGCTATCTTTAAAAAAATTCAAAGCTTTGCCAAAATTAGGGGGAATAATTACCTTTTTCCGGACAGTCGCCATTAAAAAAAATATGTTGGCTTTGGTATCTGCTATAATGATATTGTTATTGATCGAGAAAATTGTTTTTATTTCGTTTTTAAATGAACGGGAGCTTTGGAATCATAAGAACGTCCCACAATCTTTTTTTCACAGCCATATTTAAAGGCCCGTAACGTTTTCATTTTTTATCTTTTTTTCACAAATGTTTCTTTTTAAGTTCCTGAAACATCACTGAAAAATGGATACTGAAATTTGTTTTTATACGTTGTTGAAACATCGATAAAGAGACTTTGAACATAAATAGTGAAAATATTTTTTGTAAGTTCTTGGAACATCAATCAAAAGACTTAAAAAATGGACACTGAAAATATTTTTGTAAGTTCTTGGAACATCAATAAAAACACTAAAAAAATGGATACTGAAAATATTGTTCGTAAGTTCTTGAAATATGAATAAGAAGACTAAAAATATGGATACTGAAAATAGTTTTTGTAAGTTCTTGAAACATCAATAAAAATACTTTTAAAAAATGGATACTGACCATACTTTTTGTAAGTTCTTGAAACGTCGATACAAATACTAAAAATAATTCGTGTAAGTTCTTGAAACATCAATAAAAATACTTTTAAAAAAATGGATACTGAAAATAATTGTTGTAAGTTCTTGAAACATCAATAAAAAGACTAAAAAAATGGATAGTTAAACTATTTTTGGTAAGTTCTTGAAACGTCCACAAGAAAAAGTGTGAAAAAATCGACACTGAAAATATTTTTTGTAAGTTCTTGAAACACCAATAAAAAGACTTAAAAAATGGATACTGAAAATATTTTTTATAAGTTCGTGAAACATCAATAAAAAAAAACAAAACAAATGGATACTGAAAACATTTTTTTTTCTTCATAAAGCCCGAAATGTAGGCTTCTAGACTAGAATACTGCCTCGAGACTGTATGCAACGGAAGTCGGGTTAGATTAGCTAAGTGCGGATGGGCAGTGATGGGAAAGGGTTCAATTGGGAACGGATAATACGTAAAAACCCGCAAGGGTATACGTTGGAACTCAGGAAATAATGAATATTGAAATATGCGCGTGCGTCGAAACAATGAACGTTGACGTACATATAAAAATGCAACGTGACTGTATTCGTTTTCTTTCTCTTCCCGCGATTGAGACAATGCAAATGCGTCTTGTCCATGTTACGTTTCGCCGTGATTAAATTAATTTCATTATTTATAGCATCATTTATATTTAGATGTCATTCATGTGTACAGCTTTGGCAAAAAGTGTATCTCAATTTAATAATATACAATAAAATTTAATAAATAGAAAAGAAAAATTTCTGGCTGCCATAAAGCAATTACTGGAGGGCGGGAAGAGGGGGAAAAAAATAAAGATATGAGACTTTGAAAATCGTAGGAAAAAATCTGCTGCTGCTCCAATAAGCTGCTGTACTTTGACACTCTATGTACCTTGAGCAACTCAACTTTTTCAAGTGTTCCCGCTCCTTTTACGGATTTTTGGTGGCGAAAAGTAAGATTTTTATTTTATTTTTGGCTTTCTTCGTAATTTGTCTTATTGACTACATAATTATTTTCAACATGTTTAGGGAGGTAATTTATTGGCGTTTAAGACGTATTTTGCTGATTTTAGCTAAACGCAACCTCAATCTTTTTATTTGTGAGCAAACGTCAACAGATGGGGGTGTTGTACCTTGATCGTGATCAAGGTACAACACATATCTTTAGAGATGATTTTCTGATTGGCATTGTACAGATGATTGGGATTTTGTGATACTGCTGTGTTTTGCACGAAACGAGGGAAACCTTAAGGGATCATCCCACTTTATCAACTTTGAAAAATCGATTTAGAAAAATTGAATTTCGAAAATAGGCCACTTCAAAAATATTGTGTAGAAATTTCATAAAGATCGGAGCGGTCTGAGTATTATTTTTCGAGTTTATTTATGCGCGCTTTCCGGCGTGCTCTTACTCGAGCGCGAACTTTAAACGCGTTTTTCTCAAAACCACTTTTTTCTTGCTTCGTTGATTTTTACTCCGGAATGGCTGGAACGATCTTTACGAAATTTCAACTACATATTCGTCACATGTATGGTTAATGCGGGAACTAGAATTATTTGAAAATGTTGATTTTAAGTACTTTTTTAAACCGAAATATCACTCTTATTTTTGGTTTTATTAACGGGAGATATACACCTAGATGGTCGAGGTCGAGGATTTAGAAGCTATGAACATTCCGTCGACCGTAGAAGACCTACACTATGGGCCTGGTATCGATGATTCCATGTAAGTTGACAAATTTCATGATTCATTCATTCCCAAATTTTCAAACGCGTTTTTCTCAAAACCAC
The DNA here is from genome assembly GCA_963210295.1 of Ophion ellenae. Taxonomy (NCBI): domain Eukaryota; kingdom Metazoa; phylum Arthropoda; class Insecta; order Hymenoptera; family Ichneumonidae; genus Ophion; species Ophion ellenae. The sequence continues at coordinate 6,940,491 of OY723387.1, read as the reverse complement.
GTTTTTCAAATCGGTGACCAAAATTTCTCGAAAACCAATGAACCGATTGCCTTGAGGTTTTTTGTGGTTATTATATACACCATTATCTAGTACTTGACATAGGATTTTTTTTCCGTTACTTAGTTTTTGTTTTATAGGCAAAATCATAACTAATTTTTGGCCCAAAAATCACTATTTATGTTCAAACGTCCGCCATTTTGTCATAAATCGATATTTTCAAAATCGGCTATGACAAGTACTAGATTATAGTATCTAATTTAATAATCTTTGTGGTTTTTTTTCAGATGATTTTTAAAGAAACGCCAGTGGGTACCGTATACGCAGATTTTTTTAAGACGCTCCAAGGATCATACAATATCTTTGTATATTTCTGATATTTTTAAATAAACAAAATTAAACATATTTTTGAATGTATATACTTTTAGATAATTGTAACCCCAATCCGAAATTTCAAATAGTTTTCCTTGCAAAAAAATCACAACATGACCCTTTTTCCGGCTCCAAGGTGTATATCTCCCCTCAAGTCGTATTAAGTATTATTTTTAGAGACTTTTTTGTCTTATTCAGTTGTATTAAGACTAATTTTTAGTTCTATTCAGTCTTATTTTTTAAGACTTTTTCCAACAGCCGCCATTTTGTTATTTTTCGACAAAAATGAATAATTCTAGTTCCGACAGTAGCCACAACCATACTGAACTCAAATCTTTTTGGTTTTTGTGTTTCATATAAATCTACTCAGAAATAACATCAACAAAGTTGACATCGCTTTTTTTCGAGGAGCCATGCGAATGCTGCTACCAGGGAAAATGATGTAAAACGAATTTTAAAAAAATCATACATTTCAAGAGTTACCATATCAAGCCCAAAAAGATTTATATCAATATCTCTTATAGGAACCGTACGAAAAATTCCCAAAGATACCTATTTTTTCAGCTAAAGTCGGATGATCCCTTAAGGGGTTATACCAGTGTGAACGCTGAAATTATGGGTTATGTTCGAGAATTTTTCGGAAGAAAAGTACTCAATTAAATGTTTCGGAAAATTAAGAATATATTTTGCTATATTTGACCTACATTACATAATTTTTTCATAGAAAAATATTGAGATCCAAGCGACTTATACGCTGCCTTCAGGGGCGCCAAAAAAAAGATCTTCCACTGCTGACATGATTGCGGCCGATTGAGTAGCTGAAACCGAAAAAGGAAAAAATGTCGTTGAACTGGAAGGTATTTCCTGTACAATGACGTAGGATTTTCGAAAAATATCAAAATCCAACAAAATGGCGTAGTTATGAAAAAAGTCTGTTTTCTTGCCTATAAAATGGTCGTTTTTTTCAATACCAAATCGTCAATTTTCATCCAATCAAAAATATCCTACGTCATTGTAGAGTAAATATATTCAAGAGTACTCAGTTCAGATTTGAAAAATCTCATTACGAGAAAAAATCGTTTAAAGATTCAACTATCGATTTTTGCAAGATAAAATGATAGAGATACGGCCTTGACATTTTTACAGGATATTGTTGAAAGTATAAACTGTCGAAAAAGGCAAAAAAACATGGATTTTTTAAAAGTGTCACACTGGCATAGCCCCTTAACGTGTATTGACATTTCTTGTGCCTTTAAACATGATGGCATCATTTAATCGGATATCCTTGGCAAGATATTAAAGAGAAAATAAAAAAAACCTAAAAAAACAAATTCTAAGAATAAATTCTATTCCGTTCCTGGAATGAACAAATATTAGGAGCTTACCTACTGACTAAGAAACCTCTAAGAACAATAATTAGTTTAAGAGAAGAAGAAAATAGCATAATTTGATTATAAAGTTCCTAATTTAGATTTTAAGAAAAAAACGTAATAGTTTTATATATTTTTACCTTAGAAACTAAATGAAGTTGGAAAGAACGTATGTGTAGTGAATATTTTTTTGTTAAAATACAGATATCTGTTATTACATTAGTTGAATAAAGATACCATAAATATTATAAACATAAAAAACGTAGATGATATTGAAATTTGTCAAAAAATACATTTATTCGACTGAATCCTCACTGTGATCAAGGTACAACATTTGCGGATCAAGGTACATCAGCAATGTTGTGCCTTGATCAACATACCACTTTTTTTCAATTGCGTAAAAACTGTAAAAACATTTGTCGATGGTTTTGTGTAATTTCTATTATAAGCCCTTTAAGATGCAATTTATTTAATCAGCATGTGTATAATTTTTTTCAGTTTTACATACCGTTGAACGCAAAATGTATCGAGGAACAGCAGCTTCGTACTGCTTGAATTTGACTTCGACGGAGACATTTTTAATCCTAGTATATTTTTACCGAAGATTGTGAGTACCGGGATGACGGAAATTCCTCGAACGCATGAATACGTATTTTCTGTAGGGAGAACAAAAAAATGTGGAACATAAATGTGGGACAAAAACGTGTCGAACGTACCTTTCTTTCAAGGCCATTGCGAAATGTCGATTTTTTTTGCCAAACAACATTTTTTGTTCCATTGCTCCGTCGTGCCTCCGTTGAACGCGCCTGATAGAAAAACTTTTTATGTACATGTTCGAAAACAAAAATGTAGCAAAGATGTGCCCGTTCGAATTTCGTTTCTGCGATCCCGGACCCTGGTCAGGCTTCGGGCCAAGGACAGCCGCTTCTTTCTTGATCATCCAGACTATATACACATATATATACAGGGTGTCCTAGAACTGAGTGCGTTCCCTGAAATGGGGGGTTGGGGGTAAAATTCTGAGTCGATTGATATAAGCAAGTTTGCGTCTCAGATCAACCCCCGAATTATTATTAATTTTTAAATGCGAGCCAATCAGGTGCGCCCGATTAGCCAGCATACGTCGGTGAGCGGTGAGCGCACTTGATTGGCCCACCTTTAAACAATTAATCACAATTCAGGGGTTGATCTGAGACCCAAACATGCTTATATCAATCGACTCAGAATTTCACCCCCAACCTCCCGTTTCAGGGAACGCACTCAGTTCTGGGACACTCTGTGTATACAGGGTGTCCCTCTTATCTCTGCCACCCGAAATACCGCGGTAATTATCGATGTTACAAAAAAATGTTCCAGACAAAAGTTGTACGGTGTGAAGGGGGGCATCAAATGCGACCAATTTTATTCATATCGGTGGAGGCGCCGACGGACCGTGAAGGTCACCTTCACTTTTTAAAATGGAATAGTACATTTTTTTCAACCATCTTGTGGAGCACCTCAAGCCGCAGAAAAAACATTAAGGGTTCAAAGTCGTTCAAGGTCATTGAAGGTCAGTATCGATGAATCAAATCTAAATATCTCGGATCACTACCAAATATTTGGTAGTGCTCCGAGATATTTAGATTTGTACTTCATTTCAAAAGGTGACCTTGAATGACCTTGAACGACTTCGATGTACTTATGCGTCGATTGCGGTAAATGTCAATAATAATCCGAAATAACTCCGAATAAATATAATTTTTGGCAAGACGGTCGACACTGTCTTTTTTCGTATCTACAAACCTCTTCAAAAACCTCAAAGGATTTTTTTTGTATATTTTGAAAAAAAAAATGATGATCTTTTTTGTACCTAAAAAAACTTTTCTTCTAAAAAACGACCTCTTTTCAGCCCGTCACAGTGGTGTCCTGCCTTTCAGTCTTGCGAAAAGATTTCGTCACTGAAAAAAAATACGATTTTTAATGGGATGTCAGGTTTGTTGCGAAAAAAATATTGCGTACTTTTGTGATGAGTAGTATTTGCAAAAAAAGTGGAGCCTCCTGCCAAAAAAAACAGAATTCCATTTTGAGCTCAGCAGAATGAAGATAATTAAATTCCGAATACGTAACAATCCTCAAAAACTTTTTTTTGCGCATCATGTCATCGAGAAAGAAATGATCAAAGATGCATTTTAAAGTGGATGAATGCAATTCAAATCGATTTAAAAAAAAATCTAGGATCGTTTCGTATTTGGAAATTAATTGTCTTCATTCTGCTAAACTCAGACTGAAATTTTGATTTTATTTCTATGAAGCTTAATTTTTTTCTGGCGAATACTACTCATCACGAAAAATACGCTGAATTTTTTTTTCCCAACAGGACTGTAAAAACCATTAGATTTCATATTTTTTGCCGTCGTAAAATCTCCGCGCCAGACCCTTGAAAACACGTGGCCACATAATAATTGTCACCCTGCATATATGTATACGTTTAGAAAGCAGCAACGTTCTTATAGACTGTGAAAGAATGAAAATTTCTTTAATCAAGATAAAGTCTCCGATGTAGATAAATAATATTCATATCCCTCTCAGTTTTAATTGCATCAATAACTAAAGTGCCGTACACAATAGATACTCTCGCTTAATACAATGTGCAGTGTGCACATATATACGTGTGTCAATATTGCTTGAAATTAACATCCAATTAAATGAAATGTACAGTGTAATTAAATGTAATGCAAATTTTTGTACATAAAGCGATGCTTTGCCTATATACATATATATTGGCTGTTTAACTCAACTTTTACGTTTTTTTTCGTCGTGTTCGAAACCCTGCTTGAAATTCCTTCTCGATGGCATTTGCATGACACCATGACGCAAGGTCGATGAAAATGATGGACGATATTTCGAGGAACGGCTTTGGATTGTGTATGTTGATAATTATTTATTGATTAACTGAATTTTTTGTTTTTAACCATATAATAAATTATTCAACCATAATTTTAAAATCTTTATTTCAATTTTATTAATTAAATTCATTGATAAAGTTACGGAAAGGAACCGATTCATTTGGAATTTTGTGTGCCTATGTATTTTTACTCACTGATCACGAATATGATAGTGAAAATACCCGCAAATTTGATTTTCAAGGTCAAAACTCACAAAAACTGATTTTTACAAAGTTTTTCTCTTTTATTGAAATAAATGTTGATTTTAGAGAAAAATGTTTCCTACACAGGTTGTAGCCTATAAAAAGATTGATCTTTTATGTTATATACGAGTTTTGTCTACAACCAATTTGTTTCGAGAAAAATGGGATATTGCTCCAAAAAGTAGATTTACCCAAATTCAATTAGTTTCGATATTATCTGCTTACGCACTTTACCGCGGGAAGGTTGCAGTTTGATCTTTAACATTATGCGCTTACCTAAACAACAAACAACATACAACACCCAACACGACAAAAAACCCCAAACAGCACACAGCACAACAAATAAACCCAAACAGACTCCAACATTCACGTGGTAAAGTGCGTAAGTAGATAATATCGAATCTAATGGAGTTTAGCAATATCTACTTGTTGGAGCATCATCCCATTTTTCTCGAAACAGAACGGTTTTAGATAAAAACTGTATAGCACATAAAATATCAATCTTTTTATAGGCTACAACTTTTAAAGGAAACATTTTTCTCCAAGATCCACATTTATTAAAATAAAGTGGAAAACCTTGTAAAAAAATCCGTTTTTGCGAGTGTTTACCTTGAAAATAAAATTTGCGGGTATTTTCACTATCATATTCGCAACCAGCGAGTCCAAATACATGGGTACACGTATTTCCAAATTAATCGGAGGTATGTCCTTTTCGGAATTAGGGGTCCATTAATCACGTGAGATTTTTTAGGCCACTTTCTGAGCCCCCCTCCGCCGTGGTGACATGTGGTGAGGTTTCCAGCCCCCCCCCCCCCCCCCGCGCCCTTCACCCACATCACGTGTATTTTTTTTGTGTTTTTGTGTCAAAAACGAAATAATATATATTGTCAATATATTTAAATGGCATTGTCCTAGGACCATGGGCTCATTTGCGTGTTTTCTACAGGAACAAGTGGACAAGCCTTTTGTGAATCAGATGTAGGCACTTCACTTTAAGTTGGTGGCCAGTCGAAATTAAATAGAACTAGAAACTGGTGTTGAGGTTACTTTTTAGGCACATCCAGGGGGCTGAAACCTTCTATCCCCTACCGGTATACAAATGCTGCTCTTTTTGACCGCTTTTTTAGTTCTACCTCTCCCCATGGCGCTAGAAGTTATCTTACAGTATTCTTATTGCGCAGACGCGAGGCCTGCACGGCGTACATAGCGACCGTATTATATACATAGCCCCTACGCACGCATCAGGTTATAAGAGTATAACTAGCGCTGCTAGTGGCAGAGTACGACACTAAAAATGCGGTCATTTTGCGTAGCAAAAATTCCAAAAGGTGCCAGCCCCCTGGGCACAACTTGCCTGTTCAATAGCTCACAGCGGATGCTCTCCGGATCACGCAGTTACACAAAAAAATACACGCGATATGTCACAACGCCCCCCCCCCCCCCCCGCCCCAGCGTAATCAATCGTGATGTTATCCAAAACCCCCCTCCCCCTATTTGAGCCTCACGTGATTAATGGACGGTCCCTTACACCCAAATTCATTATAATGTCAATTTATTTTTAAAAAACGTGCGAACATATAGTCATATATATACGGAGTCAAAGACTTTCCGTTAGCGGAGAAAATCGCATTGCATTTGATTGCATTATGAATTTCAATAAAGTCGATTGAACTAACTTATATTTATAATTCAATTCAATTTATATACACACACACACACACACACACGCGCGCACACACACACACACACACACACACACACACACACACACACACACACACACACACACATAAATTGAATGTAATTGAATTGAATAATTTAACTTATATTTATAACTTAATTCAATTCATACATGTACAGGGTGGACCATTTAATTTGTCACCTCAAATATCTCTGTTGCCTTTAGAGTGACGAAAAAAAATGTCAGGAGGTAATTTAATTGATTTCGAACGGTTGACACAGTGGTGAAAAATGTATTTTTGTCAAGATCATAGTTTTTGCGTTCTCAAGGTCATCACTGGTTTTTCAAATGGGAACATGTTTTTTTTTTTAATCAAGACGATGCAGCTGATATTCAGACGAATCAAACGACTTATGATATCATGACCTTGAAATGATTTTTCACCAAACCATTTTCGTGAAAAATCATTTCAAGGTCATGATATCATAGGTGTAAAATACCTATAAACTATGACCTTGTCAAAAAATGAATTTTTCACTACTGTAATAGCCCTTCGAAATCAATCAAATTACCTCCTGAGATTTTTTTGTCACTCTAAAGGCAACGCGGATATTTGGGGTGGTCACGTTAAATGGTCCACCCTATATATATATATATATATATATATATAAATTGAATGAAATTGGAAATATAAATTAGGTTGATTTACTTAAATTAAATTCATATATATAATTCTATATAATGACATATAATTCTAGTAGCAATTAAAGGGTTAGGCCACAGAAATGGGTATAAAATCATGTGCGAATTTAACAATTTTTTTTTTGTAAGAAAAAGTGATTCGCCCATAAAATTAATTACACATCTATTTAGTATGAATACCAAGCTGTTAGCATTTTTTTTTTTCGATGTACAAAATGGCCGACTACTAATATTTTCTTTTGTTATCTTTTTTTAGGCTCCCTGCGGCGTGACATTTAGCATCCACAATTTTTTACCTAGAACAAAAAACAAAACTTTTCGTCTATCTACATTAGAATACCTAGAGAAGTACGTACGGAATTAAAAAAATATTGTTTGGGTTTGTTTGGGGTTTTGAATGATTTTTCAGTGAAAAATTTCGTACAAAACTGCTAATAAAATGAAAAGTTTTCGATTAATCAGAAATTCCGTACGTACTGCTCTGCGAAATGCAATTAGGAACATAACTTTTAAATTTGAAGTAAGTCGAGTGAAAATTGTTGAAGTTATTTGTCACGCCAATTGGAAAAAAGCTGTATCGAGAATTTTAGTATCGAAGTTTTAGGTACTCACCGGCCGTGCCAGAGGTGGTCTTACGTTATACGCTCGAAGTCGGTGAAAAAAAATGTTCTCGCTATAAATCGAATAGTAACTTATTCTTATGATGATCAATCACCGTTTTAGCGAGAAAATCGATTTTTTGAAAATTCTATCGAGGCCTTACCCCTTAAATTCATCAATTGAATGTACATATAATTTGAGATCTATTTATTACAATTTATCAGAATTCGAGAACTAGAATTAAAAACATGTAATTTCATGTTCAAACGCTGCTGTTATATTTCGCGAAGAGTCGCAAAACGATCGCGTAAAGCGCTTGCGTATTTGACGCAACTCCGATATGTATACACGTGCCGGCTATGAGCGACGAGGTTCGTAATAGAGATCGTAACTTCGTGTGTAATTCTTTGCCGAACGATTGCGGCCTTCCGTCGCGTGCCACGTATATACATACACTTTCACCCTGGCGGGATCCAGGTCCCTTTCAGGTCGAAACGTTCGTCTCTCGCTACTTTCACTAATGAAAATCATCACGGGCTCGCGGCGCTAACTTCTTTTCAGCAACGTCACACGGACAATCGGAGAATCGTTCGTCCCTAATGATTTTGCCAGAGTGTCGCGTTTAGTTCACGAACGTAACGAAGAATTCCTCGTCTCGATAGGAATGGGCTTTCGAAAAAAAAATTGCGGAATTTGACCATTAAAAATCGCAAGTAAATGTGGATAAGGGAATGTTTTGGATTTTTTTGAGGGGGAATGAATGGAAGTTTTTTTGAAGTTGAAGATAAACGATGTTTGCAGTAGAGATTTGAAAATATTTATATTTGTTTGGGCGGGCATCGGAGGTGTCGCAACAAAAACAACTATTACGTCTTTGAACAATATTATTAGGAATTGAAAAAAATTGAGGGAAATTTGAGCTCTCTATAGACTGCCTAAGTGGCAGCTTGATAATTTTTTTCCCTCGTTCGATTGCTCGAGGCATTAGCTCCTTTTGTGCATGATTGAAAAATTTGACAACAAATTAAGGGGAGAGATTGTTACCTTTAAGCGAGGAAACAGAGATATTTTTTCATTAAGGAGTAACGTGGGTTTCAAAGCCAAAAAAGCATATTTTCTCGATAAATATATATATATATATATATATATATATATATATACACACACACACACACACACACACACACACACACACACACACACACACACACACACACACACACACACACACACACACACACACACACACATATATATATATATATATATATATATACACACACATATATATATATAAATGTCTTGCCAAAAATCGAATAGTAACTTATTCTTATGATGATAAAGTACCGTCTTAGCGAAAAAAATCGTTTTTTTGAAAATTCTACTGTGTTCAATTTTTTTTTTTAATCCTTCGTTCAATCACGAGCTATACTTATTTACTAATAGAAAAAAATTGGTTTTTTAATTTCAAAGAAAGCTGTCACGAGTTATCCTGACCACCACGAGGACACTTTTTTAGGGGTCCCCGTAAAGCAGGTCTCACCGGCCGAATTTCCCAAATTTTTGAATAAAATTAAAAAAAAATATTGTCGAAATGTTGCCTTTTTATGTGCTCAAAATACGAATAATATAATTTATATATATAATAGATATATATATATATATATATATATATATATATATATATATATATATTTATAATATTCTATTATTCATATTTTGAGCACATAAAAAGGCAACATTTTGACAATATTTAAAAAAAAATTTATTCAAAAATTTGGGAAATTCCGCCGGTGGGACCTTCTTTACGGAGACCCCTAAAAAAGTGTCCTCGTGGTCAGGATAACTCGTGACAGCTTTCCCAGAAATTAAAAAACCAATTTTTTTCTATTAGTAAATAACCATAGCTCGTGATTGAACGAAGGATTGAAAAAAAAATTGAACACAGTAGAATTTTCAAAAAATCGATTTTTTTCGCTAAGACGGTACTTTATCATCATAAGAATAAGTTACTATTCGAATTTTGGCAAGACATTTTTTTTTTAACCGACTTTGAGCGTATAACGTAAGCCCACCTCTGGCACGGCCGGAGGCATATGTAAAACTTTAAGGGGCTATACCAGTGTGACACTTTCAAAAAATTGATTTTCTTCCGTTACCTTTTTCGACAGTTTATACTTTCAAGAATATCATTATCATTTATATCAATATCATTTTATCTTGTAAAAATCGATAGTTAAATCTTCAAACGCGTTTTTCTCGAAATGAGATTTTTCAAATTTGCTGACATTGTAACTCAAAGCGCAATTATCCGATTCACTTGAAATGTGAATCGAGTACTCTTGAATATATTTACTCTACAATGAGGTAGGATATTTTTGATTGGATGAAAATGGACGATTTGGCATTGAAAAAAACGACCATTTTATAGGCAAGAAAACAGACTTTTTACATAACTACGCCATTTTGTTAGATTTTGATATTTTTCGAAAATCCTACGTCATTGTACAGGAAATACCTTCCAGTTTAACGACATTTTTTTCATTTTTCGGTTTCAGCTACTCAATCGGCCGGAATCATGTCAGCAGTGCAGGAACTTTTTTTGCGCCTCCGAAGGCAGCGCATAAGTCGCTAGGATCTAAATATTTTTCTATAAAAAATTATGTAATATAGGTCAAATAGAGCCAAATATATCCTTAATTTTCCGAAACATTTAATTGAGCACTTTTCTTCCAAAAAATTCCCGAAAATCATCCAAATTTTCAGCGTTCACACTGGTATAGCCCCTTAAAAACGTTTCTCTCGAAACAGCTTTTTTTTTATATTGGCGTAACAAATATCTTCAACAATTTTCACTCGATTTACTTCAAATTTGATTCAAGTTCAAATACCTACAACTTTTGAATAAAACAATACTTTTTTTATTCCGTACGTACTTCTCTATGTATTCTAATGTAGATTGACGAGAATTTTTCTTTTTTTGTTCTAGGTAAAAAATTGTGGATGCTGAATGTCACGCCGCGAAGCGCCTAAAAAAAGATAACAAAAGAAATTATTATTAGACGGCCATTTTGTATATCGAAAAAAATGACAGCTTGATATTCATACTAAATAGATGTGTAATTAATTTTATGAGTGAATCACTTTTTCATACGAAACAAAATTGTTAAATTCGCACATGATTTTATTCCCGTTACTGTGGCCTAACCCCTTAAAATTTTGGGAACAAATTCTAGACATATTGTACTATTAGATAATAACATTTTTTGAAGTTTTCAAACCCGGGTAAGCCCTTAAACTCACACGCAGAATATTAACGAAAGAAAAAGTGAAAAATGTTGATAATCGATTAAATGGTACGCATTGAACCAAACAGCAATAAAATTTTTTTTTTGTTATCTTTCAAAAGACCACGTAATAGCCAAAAGTCGTAATAAAACATATTTTAAGTCTCAAAAATGGTGAACAAATTTTGCCTTTATTTTCCTTTAAAAATAATCGTGAAAATCAGCAAATTTTTTCCCCGCCCAAAGGTATCTATCCCCTTGATATTTGTTGAATTCGGTTAAAAATGTTCAAGAATGACGGTTGAAGCTTAAAAAAGTTTTTTTTTAAATCTCGATATCATGATTGTCACACATGCTACAGCTATTTGAAAAATGCCTTTTTTATTTTCCTCAGGAATCCATGCACCTTTCGCACAATTGTAATTTGTGAAAAAATAATTATCTCCAGATTTTCGGAAAAGGTTTTTACAGCTGTCAGGGTCACCTTTGAATCTTTAACCGGATGTGACGAACATTCACCTATTGCTGAGATGTCCAATCAGCGAGCAGATTTTCGACTTAAATCGTATGGGAAAAAAAATTATTGAACTAAAGAAATTATTAAAATTTTATTTCTCGACACGCCCTAATATATTCATCGTATTTTTCAATTAACATCTGATTCGTCAAATTCAATCTTAAAATTAAATGTATTGCGGAAAATGCCTTGACTTTAATGCAATTCTTATTACGCACACAGAAAATCAAAATCTACGTCATAGAAATCTCATCCATACGCGTCAGAGAATTAATAACAAAGTGGCTGGAAAAAACTAAGCTTGTTCGCCTTAGTAAAGAACCTGTCCTGCAAATTTACAACGACTGAATAATATTTACATACGTTTGTATTAAACGGTATTTTCATACAATCTAATTTAAATATCAATACGAATAAATGCGAATGAATGAAAATAGACGGTTCAAACATGTATCAAAGTTTCCGCAGTATTAGGGACGACACGAGAGAGGGTTTGAGTCAGCAGAAATAATTTCTAAAATAATTACTTTTTAAAAATATTTTTGCTCAAACAATTAGTCTTTTCACAAGAATAACGGAGAATTATAAGTCACGTATTCTACTTTTCAAATATAAATGTGCGTTGAACCAAAAAGATTAATAATTTGAATTAAAAATTCACGAAAAAATACTAATAATTTGAGTTGAAAATTGAAGAGAAAATGACTAACAATTCGAATTGAAAATTGAAGTGAGAAATACTCATAATTTCTATTACAAATTATTCGAATTCAATTTCCCTTCGTACGCGTTAAATTTAATAATTCGGATTAGAAATTGAAAAGAAACACTAATAATATGTATTACAAACAATTCAAATTGAATTTCCCTTCGCACGCGTTAAATATTAATAATTCGCATTAAAATTTGAAGAGAAAAATACTAATAATTTGAATTGAAAATTGAATTAAGTAATCCTAACAATTTGTATTACAAGTAACTCAAATTGAAATCTCTTCCGTATGTACAATGCATCGCTCCATATTGTAAATAAGTTCATAAAGAGTTGCATTTACAATCTTTACGAAGCTTCGCGATGACTAACGGTTGCATAATTTACATGTGGAGATATTTTGAATATCTTTTCGTGGCGTTCTTGCCATAATATCCGTTGATTAAATAATTCTGTCTTTTCTTTTCTCCAGTGGAACTGTTTTTTCGATTCTCAGGCCTCCAGTTAACGTGCGAACATTACCCTTTACCTTTTATATATATTTTTATGTGTACACACACACACACACACATTATATATGCATTTAAATGTCATGGTGACATTTTTGTGGCAATAATCATAATAAGACAAATTTCGTTTAAAAATATAGCACAAGTAAAAAATCGCATGACGTGAAATAACAAAATGTGAAAACAAATAAAAATTGATTAATTATACAAACAAATAATTCATGTGAATATTGTCTACTACAAGGATTGATCGATCGATTGATAGTTCATTTAATGCCTTGGTGTAACCTTTAGGCAAGAAAGGAAAGGAAGCAAACGAGAGAGAGATTGATATATATATATATATATATATATATATATATATACACAGGTTATGGAAAAAATATTTGTGGCCACGATTAAAACAATACGAAAGTTCATTTAAATAATTACAAAAGTAAAAGTCGAATGATGCAAAATCCAAAATCATACGACGTATATAAACAAGTGGAAATAAATGAATGAAACTAAATACTAATTAACATCAATAGTGACTAATACAGAGAAAGTGAGAGGGTGGGCGAGGGGGAGAGGAGAAAGAGCAGGAAAATTGCAGTTTAAGGAGTTTGGAGCCGTCCAGTTGAGTCAAATGACAGTTTATGCATTTTTTTTTCAACGCACCTCAAAATAATGCATATGAGGTTTACATTTATTCTGTACATGCTCAATTTTCATAAAATATACAATTGAAGGGCAAAATTATGCATTTTTATATCGTTTACAACGTAAATAAGAAAAGAATGTTGTGTTACTACCAACTTGAAAAAGTATAACATTATCGATGATTATTATAAAGAAAAAAATGCGTCAGCGTAGTTTTATAAAACTCAGAATGACATTTTGAGTTATTAATAATTGTGCCCTATTTATATTTATGTACCGAGATTAATTAATATTAAGGGATCTTTTCACTTCAGGCGCTAAAAAAGGCTATTTTCATGATTTTTTCAATAGGTTTATATTATTGATATCGATATAAAAGTTGTTACCCTTGATAAATATAATTTCGAAGTACATTGAAATTAAAAAAAATATATATTGTAAATGTAACCCAAACAAACTTTAAATGCCTTTTTCTCGAAACAACGTTTTTTGACGGCTTGTCGATAAAATCTTCGAAACTACTGAACGGATCCTTATGAAATTTTAACCACATATTCTTTTTTTTGAGTTTTGATATTTACTAATTTTTTTGAGTTTTGATATTTACTAATTTTTTTACCAAAAACGGTGAAAAAGCACGTTTTTTTGTTTTTTCGAAAAATGTCCGCCATTTTGTTATTTTTGCATATATCCAAAATCGTATGATATGCGCAATTGCCATAAACATGCTGAATCTAAAACCGTTCGATTTTTTGGTTTCGGATGATCCATCTCCGAGATTACATCAACAGTGCAGACCTACAATTTTTTTAAGACATTTTTTTAACTATCACTTTCGTCTGTAAATAGTGACAAATAATTAATTTTTTTTCAAATGTATTTTCAAAGTGTATTTATTATGTGTAACAACTTTTATATCAATATATATACTATAAACCTATGAAAAAAATGCATGAAAATAGCCTTTTTTAGCGTCTAAAGTGAGGAAACCCCTTAAGTGTTGCCGAAATACGGCAACTTTGCAGACATTGAGGTTGGCAGCAGTCTTCTTCATTCGCCAGACAAGATTCGTAATCTTTTATCAAACCTTGATGGTTAAACATCGAATGCATATAGTTTACGATGAGCAAGATGGGTTTTTTTCTCTAAATGTTTACAAAGGTTTACTTTGCGTTAATCCGTTGCCAAAATAATTACACCACCCGTAGCGTGAACGTCTTGCCTATTTAACCATACGTAAAATTACATGCATCAAACTGTTTTTTACAAGCTTTTATTTAACTTGCTTCGTTCGCATGTCTGGTACAAAATTTGTAATCCATTTTTCAAGCACTTATCGGCATCCGATTGAGCTGAACTTTCGCATATTTGCTCATTTATTTTGTTATCATGAGCACTTCGATAACAAGAGTCTGATAATGGCGGTGGGAGGTGGAAATGAAATTTCCTAATGGCAAATGGTAGGACCATCGAGTTTGGGCTAATTAACTGACATTACCACTATTTATAATTATACAATTATAAAGTTTCTCGCGAAACCTTTATAACCTAAGGTGAGGTTTTTAATTGCGCCAATTGCTAAATGGCATGGGGGTCTAGGATGGCAAATAAACAAACAAATTCTAATACTAAAAACATAAAATAAAATGAACGTAAAAAAAGTTTTCAAAAGCAAGCTTTTATTTAAAAGCAACTGTACTAAAAAGTAAAAAATAATGTTCAGTAAAATTGTAAATCAAAACTATAACTACGAGAAAGTCCTTTCCTTGGTAGGGACTTTCATAGGTGATCATAGGTGCAAGTACTCAAAATGTACGTAAGCGTAGATATTTAAAAAATATGAAATATAAATTTTCAATACTTGAGACGTCAAACGCCATAAGTATTAATCCTTCTTTAAAAGTTCTTTAAAACGCCTCAAGTTTCGAAAATTTATATTTCATATTTATAAATATCTACGTTCATGTACCTTTTAAGTACTTGCACCTATGATGAGTGATCAAGAAAAGGACTTTTTTGTAGTTATATGTTGGTGATTTTCAAATTTACTGAACATTATTTTTTACTTTTTAGTCCAGTACCTTTTAAGTAAAAGCTTGTTTAAAAAAAGTTTTTTACGTTTATATCTCTGGTGTTTTATGGTTATTTTTTTTTAACCTCAAAGACTCAGTATAGTATAGACAAAACCACATATTTTTTTTCAGATTTAATCTTGGATTGTGGCTAAGGCTCCAAACTCTTTAAAGTACATTTGCACAAAAAGTAAATCGTTCGAACGAGTTATCCTTTGGAGGATCAGGTGTCGCTAGCTGTCAATAGCACTAGGATACGTCGGTCAATTACCCAAATTAACTAAACTTCAGACCCTGCGAGATCTGCAATATCAACCGTCTCGGATAAAGTACCGATCGCGAGCTTATCATCAGCTGTTAAGCTATCAAGAACCGGTGGCGCGCAAATCGCGTGTCAAGATTCGGGAGAATTATCGACCGTCGGTAAGAAAGATGTGACTTAAGGTATTCCTTCTGCGGAGGACCGTATTTTGTGGGGGTATGAGCAGGCGTCTTCTAAATCATTGATAAATTACATGAGTCACAATCAATTATTATACACAACGATAAAAGTAATTCCGGCCGGACTTCCGAATAGCTGTTACTAGAGATTAGTAGGGAGATGTACACATTTTATTCCCGAACGCTAAATCGCGGCGGCGCGTTCGGGAATATAATGTTCCCGTGCGGAAAACTGATAGGGCATCCCTAATAAAAATAAGGGCCTTCAGGGCTTCCCTAGTGCTTTCCCTAGTAGGGATTTCCACAATGGGCCCAGACTTGGCCATTATCGGGATAAACTTGTAGGGATTTCCACAATAGGCCCCGACTTGGCCATTATGGGGATAAAGCTGTAGGGATTTCGACAATAGGACCCGACTTGGCCATTATAGGGATAAACCTGTAGGGATTTCCACAACAGGCCCAGACTTGGCCAGTATAGGGATAAACAAGTAGGGATTTCCACAATAGGCCCAGATCTGACTATTATAGCGATAAACCAGTATAAATAGCTTAGGCTACATCGTTGATGGTATTTCAATTATTCAAATCGATTATCAACATACATCGATCGAATAATATTATCGAACGCAAATTGGAAAAAAGCGTAAGGGCATTAGCAAATAAAAAATCGACGATGAACACAAATATGCAGACAAACATCAGACAGTATTTATTTATGAAATTAAAGAGACCTTTTACATAGATACAAACAATTACTCATGGTTTCACTCATACATGGAGTAATGCTAGCGCATAAGTGTGAACAGTCCCAACCGGTTTTCTCGATATTTTTATAGCAACTAATTTCCGCTCAATACTCATCATAGGGAAAATTATTTCTTCTGAAGACTTCGCTGATATTTCCCATTCATAAACTTTATCTGACTGTGTAGGATAAGTAAATAAATTGGTCTTTGTTTTCCAGATCTTTCTCTCAATGGAAATAGATTCTAGTGATTCAGTAGACCCATATATTTTTTTATTTCTACTACACATCCATTCCTTAGAATGGATGTGTAGTAGAATATATTTGTTTAAATAATGCAAAAGACTGGCATGGGGGGCGCAGGATGCGTTAAGTCTCATCGAGATGACTTATCTATGTGGACCTTGCTGAAAAACAAGTCAATTCCGTGGTGTATTTTTTCCCCGTGATATATTGATATTTTTCCGTGATATATTAATGATTGAGAAATACTTATTCAATTACTTAATAATTTCCTAATTAAAACTAAGATAATATTACTTTTATTGGAGTCATTAATACTTTACTTTATACAGCGGACATATAATGTCGCTCCTTCGCGTTCTGTACCCTTACAGACTCATTTCAGACTGTGACTATAACTATAATCAATGTGATAATCTTATAATTTCAAACTTAAGTGTTACAAGCTATCACAATTCTAAAAAATGTTATCATAGTGGATAGTTCCTCAAAAATAAATGTTTGCAGTGGAGAGAGTTCGCCTCACATTATTTTTTGTATTAATTTTGTCATGGCAGTTTGTCATAAAGGCTCACATGCAAATACGCAATCACATTTCTACGCGCGCACACATACATACACATGTACTCACGCCCACACCTATGCACATGAACAATTACATAAAAACATATACAGATATACCCTGACGCATTTAACATACACGTATATCCACTGATACGGATATTTTATGGCGCTGAAATGGTTATGATGAGGCGTCGTTGAGGCATTTTCCGGGCGCTAAAATGGTTTTGATGAGGCGCCATTGAGGCAACTTTTAAGGCCCTGGTACTGGCGCCTTTAATGGCCCTTGTTGACAAAGTGTGACCGGCCGCTAACGGCCCTCATGTGGCTTCCAGATTAGGGCCCGAATAAAGTTAGGGGAATATTATTGGGGCCCGATCACAGCCCCAACTCAATTTCCGCACGGGTTGTGATCATTGCCTCTGTCAAGGTTGCAGATTTCCTTGTAGCCGCGCGAGTCGTGATCACCGCTCACGTCAGTATCGCAGTAACCGCGAACAAGAATGGGTGGCTCGGTGGGGGAAAAGTTTTCGCCCCTCGCAAATCGTGCTTACTCGACAGGCGAACGGAGCTAAGTTTTCCGTCCGATCGAGCTCGACATATTTGTGTGGCCGTACTGCGGATTAGAATGTGCATTGAGACGGAATGACACCTCATCGCGGTCGGTATGGTAGAACAATTATAGATACCCAAAAATCTCTGAAACGGCTCTTCAGATCCCGTCGAAACTTTGCCAAAAAACGTCAAATAGATAGACGAACAGCTGTCTGCCCCTCAAATTTTCTTAATTTGATTTTTAATTGTTGAATTGTTGTTGAAATTGATTTAATTGTTCTACCATACCGGCCGCAACGAGGTGTCATTCCGTCTTGAATGAATTTCAAAGTGAAAAACATGTATCGAGATCGTTGTTTTCCCTCGGTTGTCTGTTTATGCCGAGAATGCGGTTTAAAAAAATTAACGACGAACCGCGTTAAAAAATAAAATGCCGAAACGACCGTGGAAGGTTCAAAGAGAAATCTTGAGCCTTTCCCAAGGTCGTTTCGGCGGTTTTTTTCAACACTAAACATTATCGATAAGCGTGTATCGTAAATGTTTCTGTGTCCTTAATGAGTGTCGTGGCTGAGTTGGCAGCTTTACGGATTAACAATCCTTACGGTATTTATGATAT
Organism: Ophion ellenae; assembly: GCA_963210295.1. Lineage (NCBI taxonomy): Eukaryota > Metazoa > Arthropoda > Insecta > Hymenoptera > Ichneumonidae > Ophion > Ophion ellenae. The sequence continues at coordinate 6,921,739 of OY723387.1, read as the reverse complement.
TTAATGCACATATGTTTAATAAAAAATAAGACATTGCTACCGGGGACCGAACCCGCAGTCGCTCGCCCCGCCGGACGCATGGTGAAGTTGCCCAAAACGAGCGGGCGTTTAAAATTTTGGTTCAAACCATCCAACAATATCAATATTTAGAAAATCTGTTGACATCGATCGACGAAATTGGCAATTTTTAATTCTCAAATTATAGTGATGTTATCCCCCCGCACGAAGGCCTTTCGAACTCCATTTTTATGTTCGATGACGTAGCATGTGACAAGCAAAATACAGTAAAGGAGTAGTTTGCGATCGGCAGAAACTCGAGCGTTGATTATTTCTACCTTTGCCAAATATATGCCAAGGTTTCCAAGCATTTTATACGTTACAATGTGAATGTACTGATTTTATTTAAACGAGATCGTATAAACTTGAAACATGTTTACAATGATGTAAATACGAATATATCGTATGAAGATTTTCTGGTGATGTCAAAAATGTTGGCAACACAAATACGGCTTCATGGTGATTGACAAAGATAGCTCATTATCCAGTGGTCAATATAGAAATGGATTTAACGAGGTTGCAATACCCTGATGTAGTCAGTCAGCACTGAGACATCAGCTGTGCAACTACCGACAAATAATTTCACGTGGGCGTAACATGACGACGACAATTGATACTGATGAAAAGATTGCAAGGGAAATTGCGAAAAAAGCGACTCAATACGCAAAAAATATGAAGCTTTGAAGACTGGAAAATGGAAGATGTTGCATTGGAAAGACACTTCAAGCCAATCACTAAACCTCTCAAGCAGATTGTTGAAAAATCAGCTGCTGTTGAATCTCTTGGCCCGGGAATTGAATCGTTAAGCATGTCGGAAGCAAAGGATCTAGAGAAGGATGTGAAACAAGAAACAAAGCGCACACGTTCATTATTCCAAGATTCGCTGGTAACTTCTGCACCGAATCACTTGAAACGCAAGCGACGAAAGGAATTTCTGGATGATACGTCGATGGCTGCTGTACCCTTGCAACCAGCCACCATTGTTAAAGAAGACGTTTTTGAGAGTGCGCCCGAATTTGTGTCTTCAGTTCAACGTCAATTACAAACGGCTGAAGGTCAAAATACATTGCGGGAACATTTCGGTCCACTCGGTTAACAATATGTTTTATCCATTCTTTCACAAGACAAACATTCCAGCATGGATGACGTATATGGGGTCAAATTTACTAATGAAGGAATGATCCCGAGTCGAAATTTTTAGCCTCCTCTGAACCCTCGCAGGACCCATTTCTTTTGTAATACATAAGCCGCCAGCCTCCGTTGAACCAACGAAACCTCATTTGTCGAGTTCAGTGCCATGAAGAGACCTCCTCTTGGTCCAGGGTAGCCTCTGCTAGACCTGCCAAACCTTCTCTCGACCCCCAGTTTTAGTGAAACGGGCAGAGCACAGGCCTCCTTAACCTGCTTTCAATCTCAAACTGTTGCCTCGACCCCACCTAACTTGCTTTCGGCCCAAATTCGATATCTCCTCCATCATCATTCCATTGTGGCCTGATCGGTAACCCTTATCAAATTATTAGTGCAATATTAATATGCGAAAACAATCAAATTTGCTCAATATCGATTTATTATTATTTTATAGGCAATTCATAAAAGAATGCTTGTATATACAGTCTTACTCCAATTCTATCGGATTATTGGGCGTTTTCCTGTGAGAAAAAAATCTCACAGGAAAATTCTTAAAAAATGCCAGTCTATCCAGTATAAGCTTACGCGACGTTTTTCGTCCTTGATATTTCTTCTTAAACCCTCTAGTTCTTGAGTTACATGGTATTATCTAGAATTAGTCTTTTTTTAGCAAAAAATGAAATAATATTGCGAAAAAAATCGTACAAAACTTTATAAAAAACGCAAATGGAGTTCCTGCTACCCCGTTCAAGTTTATCATGGATAAACGTAACAAACTTTTTTTTCATAAGTCATGCGCCCAATTCTTGATGGTTGAAAAAAGCCGAAAATCAGTCACATATAAAAGTGCATACCGGGTCGAAAAGAAAATTATAAAAAAATATTTCAGAAAAGCAATATAAAGCTGAATTTATTCCCGTCAAAACGCCGTTCAGTAAATTTGGTTATCTTTTTTTTTACGAAGCTGTGTAACTTTTAGTGCAGCAAGAAATATCGACTGGTGTATCCAAACTTTTAAGCGACGGTATTTATTGTATAATACTATATATATATATATATATATATATATATTATATTCGAAATATGTGGTTGCATTAATATATTCAAATATACACTACCAGTCAAAAGTATTCGGACACTTCAGATAACTGCAAAACTTAATATCACTTTGGATCATTGCAAACTTATGGTAGAATAATAATTATTTTACGAAGATGCTATAAAGCTCTGTATAATTAATTAATTATATAGATCTTTATAGTATCTTCGTGAAATAATAAATGAAATGAATTATATTACTCTAACATTATTTGGCAATTATCCAGCGCTCAAAAGTTTTGCGATCACGTGGAGTGTCCGAAAATTTTTGGCTGGCAGTGTAGATCTAAACAACATATAATGTTGATATCTATATGGAATGTTAGGGTGTTAATTATAGTCTATTTCATGTTCTAAAGGATTGAAATTGTCGGTTTAGAATTCAACCTCATTCGATTTTTTCTTTATTTTTTGTTTTCGTTTTTTTTTTGTTAATTCAATAATGAGTTGATAAATGGCGACGGCCGATTACCGTCGATTTTAAATGAAGTGTTTGATTTTTCTTTGTTTTCATTTTTAGCACGTCGAAAATTTAAAAAATATTTCCACGTGTATGTGTGAAGCATATTTTTATTTTTTTCCGCTAAATATGATATTGACTAACCGCGTCTATTTGATTCTTTTTTATTTGAATTAACTAGATTTTTCATAGAACCAAATTTTTCCTATTGCATTCCATTATTAAAATTATTGATTTAAAAAATGTTTATTTATAGAAAATCAATCTATTTAATATCGTCCAACTACATATTTTATTTGATCCTAATAAATCTGTAATTCGGTTTCATCAATTCAACATTTTCATCTGTTCAAAAAAACAATTTAGTTAAGTTCACTGAATGGATCTAGTTATTTTTTTTAATTTACCTCAAATAGAATTTTCGTAGAGTTAACCATTTTTCTATTTGATTGACCTAACGGTCCATCTGTATTGCAACACTCATATCAAAGGGGCGGGGCGTAGAGAAGGTGGAGAGAGAGAAATTATATATATATATATATATATGTGTGTGTGTGTGTGTGTGTGTGTGTGTGTGTGTGTGTGTGTGTGTGTGTGTGTGTGTGTGTGTGTGTGTGTGTGTGTGTGTGTGTGTGTGTGTGTGTGTGTGTGTGTGTGTGTGTGTGTGTGTGTGTGTGTGTGTGTGTGTGTGTGTGTGTGTGTGTGTGTGTGTGTGTGTGTGTGTGTGTGTGTGTGTGTGTGTGTGTGTGTGTGTGTGTGTGTGTGTGTGTGTGTGTGTGTGTGTGTGTGTGTGTGTGTGTGTGTGTGTGTGTGTGTGTGTGTGTGTGTGTGTGTGTGTGTGTGTGTGTGTGTGTGTGTGTGTGTGTGTGTGTGTGTGTGTGTGTGTGTGTGTGTGTGTGTGTGTGTGTGTGTGTGTGTGTGTGTGTGTGTGTGTGTGTGTGTGTGTGTGTGTGTGTGTGTGTGTGTGTGTGTGTGTGTGTGTGTGTGTGTGTGTGTGTGTGTGTGTGTGTGTGTGTGTGTGTGTGTGTGTGTGTGTGTGTGTGTGTGTGTGTGTGTGTGTGTGTGTGTGTGTGTGTGTGTGTGTGTGTGTGTGTGTGTGTGTGTGTGTGTGTGTGTGTGTGTGTGTGTGTGTGTGTGTGTGTGTGTGTGTGTGTGTGTGTGTGTGTGTGTGTGTGTGTGTGTGTGTGTGTGTGTGTGTGTGTGTGTGTGTGTGTGTGTGTGTGTGTGTGTGTGTGTGTGTGTGTGTGTGTGTGTGTGTGTGTGTGTGTGTGTGTGTGTGTGTGTGTGTGTGTGTGTGTGTGTGTGTGTGTGTGTGTGTGTGTGTGTGTGTGTGTGTGTGTGTGTGTGCGTGCGTGCGTGCGTGCGTGCGTGCGTGTGTGTGTGTTTGTTTGAAAAATCTATAGCATGTTATTCGATGAAACTCTCGAATTATCACAATCATATTAACTAATTCATATAGCTTATGAGATACAACAAATAGTTAGAGGTATTCATTTGGTCTCTTATGCCATATTAGCGACCAAAATGTTATAAGCACTCGGTAGCATAGGGGCAGCGGAGCGTAGTTATGAGTAGGTAGGACTAGGTTCAAGTCGCATATAGGGCAGATATTTTCTTCGAAAAAAATCAATTCTAAAGGCCAGGGAATGACGAATTACGATAAAAATCCTTGTGGTAAAGCTCTCAATTAAGGAGTTCATTTTATTTTCGATTTATGAAATATTTTATGCATATAGTACACTTAGCTTTACAGTGTACATTGTAAGCAAATAAAGATTAATTTGAATCTCATCTTTATTAATATATATAAATATCTTTGAAAGAAATATGATCGTAGTAGGCTGTGAGACAAGGAAAAAACCTATTTTATTTAAATAGATTCTATATAAATTAATTTTTTTGTTTAGCAGTGTACAGTAGGCCGAAAGGGGGGGCAGTAGGTTCTGCGGGAGCGCTCGAAGTAGGCCGACCTGAGGTTCCGTAGGTTCAATTGTGAACCTTACTGACCTCCTTTGAGTCAAAAAGTCTACTTTCTGCCATGCCGAAGGTTCATCGGAGGCTCTAACGCATGATACTTTCAAACATTGTACCCTCCTTTAGATACCCAATAATCCGCTCACGCCGATTTCTGCTCGCCTTCATTTTGTGGGTTGAACGCGGCTCGAAAATTTCGCCTCGGGCGTGGCTGACGTCAGGAGGGTTCTGCGACAACGCAGCGTTTGACAGATGCCAGCGCGCGTGATCTGACATTTAGCGAATGATTCGCTAATCCTGTCAACCTATCCGGTTCGAGACTCGTGACAAGCCGGATAATTTGACGTTTTACCTATCGTCTGCTATCGGTCGGCGTGACAAAGAGTGAAGCACACCGCAATTCATGAGATTTACGATTTTTATCTTGCTTATCCATTGAGCGTGCCTGTTTTTTCGTTTTCTTAAGAAATAAAAATTAACAAAACCAGCAAATTATCAATGATCATCAAATTTCGATATACCGAGCGATTTTTTTTGCGTATTGAAAAAAGTTAACAGGCGAATTTTTATTAACAAACTCTCAATAATTTGACGCTAAATTTTCGGGGATTGGATGTTTTTCGGATTCCATTTCTCATTCGACCACTCCTTGTACAGGGTGGGCCATCTGTTGGTACGTTTTTGAATTTCGTCGTATGACAACGGCAAACGAGCTACAGACCCGAAATTTTTACAGCTCATTAGCCATACCGTCCGCGGCACGAAACAACATGTTTTCTCTTGAAGAACGTTTTGAAATTTTAAAAACTTATTTTCAAAGTCAGTGCTGTGTCGCCGAAACTGTGCGAATTTTGAAAAGACCGCATAATCAGCCGTTCAGGAGATGTCAATTGGCCTGCGCGTAGCTGCGATTTGACACCGCTGGACTTCTTCCTGTGGGGTGCCGTTAAAGACCGATGTTATGCGGATAATCCAGAGACAATTCCAGCTTTGAAAAACAACATTACGACTGTTTTGAGTGAAATTGGCGCCGAGGTAGTTCAAAATGTCATTACTAATTGGGGTGACCGAATGGCATACTGTAAGGCCAGTAGAGGGAGCCACATGAACGAAATCGTTTTTCATTCTTGACGGGGATACTTTTAGCTTTACAACAACAAAAAAATGAATAAAAAATATCAATGCATACTCTTTTGATCGCATTTTCAAAAACGTACCAATAGATGGCCCACCCTGTATAATAGTCGGATTTATCTTCTAAAAGATTTTTTTTTTACCAATATCAATGCAAAGTGTGTTCGAGCTGGATTAGGAAACATGAGGAGAAGCTTTGCATTTTCTCATTCGGGGAGACGAAATCAGTCGGTTCCGGCAAAAGAAAATCGATACGACGTTTTTTGAGGACTGAAACAAGATATTTCTGATGAAAGCGAGCGGACAAGTGCAGTACTGCATGCTGCCAGTACGTCGACATTCATTCATTATTTGCCAGTACGACGGCATCATTATTTACGTGATAAAGATGAAATCGACATTGCGCTTAACGTTTTCGCGTAGCTTTTACCGTCCTTCAACCGTCCTTATCATGGCGGTCATTAATTTCATCTTCAATTGAGCAAACGATTCCCAAGAAGTGTATGGTGCGTCGTTGAAACGCAGCTCGAGCGACTGCCACCAGGGACAAGCGATTAAAGAGAAATCGATGTTCCGAATGGTTTTTGGCGTCTCAATTGGACATCCCTAAAACGATGCAATCAAATTCGTTCTCGATTTCATCTTATTTCCGGCCAGAGCGAGTGGAAAAGTCGTGCTGTCCCGCAAGCTGCGAGTATAGCGACAGGATCATTATTTACGTGTTAAAGATAAAATCGACATTGAGCTTGACGTTTCTGCGTGACTTTCAACGTTGTTCAATCGTCCTCGTCGTGGCAGTTGTCGATTTCATCTTAGATCAAGCAAACGATTGTAGAGAAAGGCATGATGCGTCGTTCAAACTCAGCTCGACTGACTAATAGCTGATATCAAGCGAACAAAGATGACACCGATGCTCCGAATACTTTTTGCTGCCCCAATCGGTCATCCCTGGAATGATTCACCTAAATTCATTCTCGATTTCACCTTATTTCCGGCGAGAGCGAGCGAACAATTCGTGCGGTGCTACAAGCTGTCCGTGCGAGGCCAGAATCATTATGTATGTGATAAAGATGAAATAAACGATACGATTGACGTTTCCGCTGGACTTTCAACGTCGTTCAACCGTACCCGTCATGGCAATCATCGATTTCATCTTAGATCAAGCAAACGATTCCCAAGAAGTGCATGATGCGTCGTTGAAACGCAGCTTGAGCGACTACCACCAGATACCAATCAACCAAAGATGAAATCGATGCTCCTTATGGTTTTTGGCGTCTCAATCGAACACCCCTGAAATAATCCCCTCAAATTCGTTCTCGATTTCATCTTATTTCCTGCCGGAGCGAGTGGAAAAATCGTGTAGCCCTGCAAACTGCCAGTACAGCGACCGGTCGTTGCGCATTTACGTGATAAAGATGAAATCGACATCGCGCTTGACGTTTTTGCACGACTTCCAATATCGTTCGATCGTCCCCGTCATAGCAGATGTTGATTTCATCTTCGATCAAGCAAATAATTCCGGAGAAGGGCATGGTGTGTCATTGAAATCGACCTTTCATTTATAGTCATATATGGGTCACTTGGTAAAAAAATTATTTTCTACTGTTTAGCATAGTAAATAAAAGCTTGTTAAAATACACTTTTTTTTACATATAAATTATTTCTATTCATGTTACCGGTATTCTGAATATCCGCATTATCCAGCTGGCGTGTATCCCAATTTTGTGAAAAACGGATGTACATACTTATACAAATGCCAAAGATTAAATGCAAGCAGCCACTGCTGGTTACTCCGACTGCGAGCTGTTACGTGCAAATATGCAATCAGTGCTCCGTATGATCCCTGGACCCTTTACCGCACATTTCTGAAATCGTTCATCGATTGTGACATTTAATTTCAGCCCAGTCCCTCTCAAAGGGAGAGAATACCATTGTCTACGCTGCAAGCAACAAAAATCACAGTAACATCGAGGTTCATGTCGCGAAGGTGAAATCGACTACTTGCGTGATAGTTGTAGGCGTTGTAGGCTCGGGCGATTGGCACCCAGTGCCTAGGGAACAGAGATGAAATCGATTCTCTCAATCATTTCTCTAGCATTCGTAACACATTCTCGAAACCGTTTCGTCGAGTTTGTTGTTGATTTCATCTCGTACGTGCAAAAGATGAAATCAACTGCTGGATTGGTACATTCGGGTAGTTTTCACCATAACCCCGTCATACTCGTCATAAACTGGATCGATTTCATCTCTGGTTCAGTAAACTCTCAGCTGCATCGATTTCATCTCTGGTTAAGATGCTGACGACGTGGATGGTCGATCGCTGTACCTAAGCTCGGACGATTTCCACTTAGTTCCTAGCGAACAGAGGTGAAATTGATTCTCTCAATCATTCTTCTAGCATCCATATCACATTCCCGAAACCGTCCCGTCGACTTTGTCGTTGATTTTATCTCGTTCCTGATCGGCGAGAGTGGATCATGTAAAGCTGCGAATACGATAGCTCCTTTGCGTACGTGCAAAAGATGAAATCAACGGCTCGATTGGTACATTCGTGTAGTTTTCACCATACTCGTCATAAACTGCATCGATTTCATCTCTGGTTCAGTAAACGATGCTCAAGACGTGGATGGTCTATTGCCGAAACGGGGCTCGGACGATTGCCACTCAGTTCCTACCGAACAGAGGTGAAAGCGATTCTCTCAATCATTTTTCTAGCATCCGTAACACAGTCCCGAAACCGTCCCGTCGAGTTTGTCGTTGACTTCATCTCGTTCCCGATCGGGAAGAGTGGATCATGTAAGCAGAGGTATAAGCTGCGAATACGATAGCTCCTTTGCGTACGTGTAAAAGATGAAATAAACGGCTCGATTCGTACATTCGGGCAGTTTTCACCATATCCCCATCATACTCTTAATAAACTGCATCGATTTCATCTCTGGTTCAGTAAACGACGCTGAAGACGTGGATGGTCTATTGCTGTAACTGAATTTGGATGATTTCCACCAAATAACAGTCTTTCATAAAAGTGCACAACTTTTGACATTTCAGACTACGTTGGCATTCTAATATTGTTAAGAGAAATCACAAACAGACTGGCAACGCTTTGGGATTTCCGAAACCAATCCCTATCGGGACGTGAAAAATTGCAGGCGGTAAAGAAGATCTTCTCATCTTGTTTCAATCCTTAAAAGGATTTTGCATAGTTCATTTGTTATTAACATTTATCTGACGATAATTTTTTACTTACCAAAAATATGCTTAAAAAATCGTCAGATAATTGTTAATAACAAATGAACTATGAAATATAAAAAAAATCCTAAGTACTTACATACTCAATGTATTTTTCAAGATATATTCAACATTTCAAATGAATCGGTTGAGAATTGTCTGAGTTATGTTTCCGGCCAATTTAAAAAATGCAGTTTTGAGATAAACGCTGCACAGCCGCCATTGTGGAATTAATCGCGTCAAACAATTATTGTATACAGTCACTGATATGAATGATCAACATCCTTGTTTGTAATCTGTAGTTGTTCTGAAAAAAATCTCAAAAAAGCCTATTTTTTCGGCCTCTAGAGTGGCGTAAGGCCTTAAAGAAGGAAGTCACGGTGCAAAAACTTGCACAGTAACTTTCCCAATTGTCCCAAGCAAAATTTGAAGAAAATAATTTTTTTGTTTTTATAATTCTTAAAAGTACATATATTGAAAAATATGTTGGCTAAATTTGTATTCACACTTCCGAAAATTGACGGAGTTACAGTCACTTTAGTGAGAACAGGTAGCGCAACCGGTTGGTGCCTCTAGTCCTTACAATTGTGGCATCGTTCACAATAGATGAAGTGCAGGCTCTTATTATTTTGTGAAATATAATGAAGATGAAGAACCGTCATGTCGCCCGCGACTAAGATACTTCAATGTAAGTATCAATATTCTAGAAAAAACATAACGTTACATCAAGAAAAACGGAACGAAAACTTTGAACGCGTTTTTCTCGAAACTCCTTTTTTGGACCTTGTCCTAGCGGATACTCAAAAACTTATCAATCGATTTTCAATTTTCTTTTTTGTTGACATCTTTGGGTCAAAATTAGGAAATTTGGCGTTACGTAATTTGTGTACGCGCCCTTATCCAATGTGAAATGTGTTGAAGAAAAATGCCAATCGAGAAAGACTCAAAGTTCCCTTTGAGTCTGTCTTGATCGTTTCGGTACTTTATTCCAACAATTTTTAAAATTAATTTTCTAAGCGGAAAAATAAAAACTCAATTACGTATTAGGAGAAATATTTATTTTTTAATCATGTTTTCCAACACTGTTTGCACCAAAATTTTAATCGAACCTGGATCGTAAGCATTGTTAATCCGTCAAGCTGCCAACTCAGCCACGACGCTCATTAAGGATACAGAAACATTTACGATACACGCTTATCTATAATGTTTAGTGTAGAAAAAAACCGCCCAAACAACTGCGGGAAAGACTCAAGATTTCTCTTTGAACCTTCCACGGTCGTTTCGGCGTTTTATTTTTTAACGCGTTTCGTCGTTAATTTTGTACTCTGTATTTCTCGTATGTTCGAACTTCTGTAATATTTTCATTTGGTCTTTCGCTATTTGCGTAGATGGGGTATGAACAAATTTATGCGGTTTAAATTTCTGTTCCTTATAATTAATTTTTATTCTTAGTATATTGCATTGCTTGTTTATTTCTAGAACTTTTATTTTTGCTTTTTTGACTATATTAATAAAATCCTGAAAATAAATATAATGAAAGTGGAATAGAAAACAAAATGAACGCATTGTGTATGTCTAAACGGCACCGTTTTTATTGATTTGTCAGTTTGGCGAGTTTGTTTACAAAAAATTATTTTTGCCGTTTTTGGTTTTGTTGATAGGCGAACTGGTGTATCCTCAATCGAATATAACAAAATATAGCGAAGGATAAGGCCGGGTTCACACTATGCAGTTCCACCGGAGCCTTTCAGGTAGTTTAGATTTCTAGAAACGTTGTGAACACGTGTACTGGCTGTCAGGAGGTTATTTTTCCATTGCTGTATTATATATCGAGAAGACTACTCCTACTTGACAGCGATTCCAGTGGATAAATGAGGAACTACGTTTTTGCCTCACTAACGATAACATTTTCCACCATTAAAAAACGCCGAAGATTCCAGACCTGTGTGGAAGACCGTGGAATTGTCAGTGTAAAACGTCATATCGTAAGGTTTGACACACGGTCTTACATACAGGTCTTGAAACTCTGGTGGTGGGAGTATGTCCTCGGATTGAAGCACCGGCCGTTTCGCCTAGTGACCACGAGTGTCGCTGCGATAGAGTGATGCAGGCTGTACGAGAGAAATGGAAATCGATTGTTGACTCATAGGAACCTAACCTAGCTGTACAATTGGCTCGTGTAGGCAAATTATGATATTCAATGTCAAAATTGCATGATGGACCTAAATACGATTAAAAGTAACTTTATCGTAAACCAGAAAAAAACCAAAAGACTATAGTTATCCAAGAAACGGTTTGCGTTGGTAAATTAAAAAAAACACCTCTTTCCCGACCTTTAAGCGAAGGACTCTCGAGTAGGATAAATGAAAATAATTCACTAACTTTGTTTTATGTTTTCCAGCCTGGAAAGTATTTATTGTAATGATCCCAATAATTTTTCATTTTTTTTTCAGGTCCCCGGCTCCAACGCCGGTTTCGCCCATTCTCGATGAATATATTTCGGTTCGAAATGATTTCCGCACACAGCGTGTCTCGGCTCTAATTTCCCAACTCCCGGTATCGCGGCCTCCCATTTTTTTAATTGCGCCAAGTCTCTCGGCACCCGAATCACTGAGCGTTCCGATTTTTCACTCCGAGAGCCTGTTTTACACGTTGTCACAATACACCACTTGATGATTTTTCAATATCACCGTTTTTACAAGTTTACAAGTAGAGCACGTCGCGTGTGGTCGCGTAAATCAGCGGTTACGTTTGGGTTTTGTTTACTTTTGAAATCTATTTCCGTCTCTCTCACACAGCCTGCATCACTCTATAGCAGCGATCCTCGTGGTCACGAGTTGAAACAGTCGGTGCTTCAATAAGAGGCCATCCTCCACCACTGAAATTTTGAGCGATTTTCAAGACCTGTATGTAAGACCATGGTTTGACATCTGGCAAGACCATAACCTTGAAATATCAACGATTTTGTATCAGCATCACATCATTTTTTTCGTGCGGAAATATCGAGTTTTGAGCCCAATACGCGTCATTCGCAGAAAAAAATTCGCGGGCCTGGCTCGGCCTTCAAAGGAAGTACCTCGACATGTATCACTTGTCCAGATTAAAAGGAAAAAATAAAACAACGAGAACGAAATAAAAGTGAATAGACGCATAAGCGTCTTGAACTCGTCTGATTTATCCTAATAATGATTTTGTACAGGCGTCTGTTTATAGGTTATCTCCGGAGGGACTCAACTCGGCAAGGAGCTTGGCGAGGTAAGGTTTAAACTTCAGGTAAGGTTTAAACTTATTATACATTCTCCGTGTCGCAGCATTAAAGCTTGTATGCTTCGGTGTATATGATTGGGTGTTGTACGCAAGGGATGTGAGTGTTGTACGCAAGGGGTGTAAATGTTGTACGCAAGGTGTGTAAATTTTGTACGCATAGTGTGCGAATGTTGTACGCACGGTGTGTGAATGTTGTACGCAAGGTGTGTGAATGTTGTACGCTAGGTGTGCGCTGGGTTGAATGAATGTAATGCAAGGTCTGCGAATGTCGTACGCTAGTTGTGGCGCTGGGAAGAATGAATGTAACGCAAGGTGTGTGAATGTTCTACGCAAGGTGTGCGAATATTGCACGCTATATAGATGTGCGCTGGGTTGAATGAATGTAACGCAAGGTATGTGAATATTGTACACAAGGTGTGCGAATGTTGTACGCAAGTTGTGCGAATATCGTACGCAAGGTGTGCGAATGTTGCACGCTATATAGATGAGCGCTAGGTTGAATGAATGTAACGCAAGGTATGTGAATGTTGTACACAAGGTGCGCGCTTGGTTGAATAAATGTAACCCAAGGTGTGCTAATGTTGAGCGCTAGGTGTGTGCTCGGTTGAATAAATGTAACGCAAGGTGTGTGAAAGTTGTACGAAAGGTGTGCGCTGGGTTAAATGCATTATAATATTCTAATGCGTTTTGTGCTTTGTTTCAAATTCAAAGAAGACGCAGACACGAAGACGGCAGCAAACATTTTAGTTAAATTTTAGTTAAGGCTAGCATTAAATCGTTTGAAAAAATTATTGAAAATGTTCAATTTTGGAAATGTGATGATTTTACTAAAAATTCATCCGGGTCAAAATGACACGGCGTCAACTAATTGCGTTTTCGTATTCATCTAATTGCGAAATACGACGAAAAAAAACTCGATTAAGGCGTTATACGCAGTTGCAAGGCCAAAAGAAGTGGTTTTACACGATTTTTTTCTGGAAACGGATTTCATTTGGGCAAAACGAAAAGTATTATGCAGTGTAGTGGCATCTTTTAGCTTTAGATTGGTATTATTTATTTTCAAAAATATTCATTAACATTGCTACTGTAGGAATTCTCCTGGAGGTCCCCGAAAAAAAAAGTGTCCGGCGGTGAGCAAAGTATCTCCGGTTTGGATTATCTAAAATGCAAAAACAAAAAAGATTCTTTTAGGGGATAGACGAATCCAGGTATTGATCGAAGGAATAGACGAAATTTTAATTTTTGACATAATGGTGGCTCCGGAAAGAAACAATTTCGATTTTCGAACAACATTTTTTCGTTAAATCGTTGAAAAAAAAATAGAAATAATTATCGGAAGTCTTGTTCCTTCGATCAATACCTGAAGAAATTGTGAAGAAGTTTTTGAGAAATCGTGCTCACCGACTTTGAAAAAGACCGTTTTGAGAAAAACGCGTTTGAGGTTTCTCGGACGCTCGGAGACGCGCTCCACGCGTCATTACAAATGTGTGTGTATTTCCGAGAATATTCGCTGGAACGATTTGAAATTTTCAGGGAATATACTCACATATTGGTGCATTCCGAAAATGCAATTTAAAAAAATCGACTTTTTGAAATTTCTAACTGCGTATAACCCTTAAAGAAAGTTCATGAAACCTTATTTTAGTTTTTATTCACCCACACCGGTTTGCATTATACGTGAATAAAAAAAGTTTCAGCAGCCATGTAATAATCAGGTGCGAGCTCGCACCATCTCAAAGGAGGAGATACTTTTAGGCGAGATACAAATTTGCTGATTTTCATGATTTTATTAAAAGGAAAGCCTTCTTCACCGTTTTTGAGACTTAGAGTACGTTTTATTACTACTTTTGGCCGTCACGTGGTATTTTTAAAATTAATCTTTACAAATTGTGGAGATATGGTTCGGTCTTCTCAATTACATTTTCAAAACTCGCGTGACGTATAGCTAAAAAACTAATCGGCCGATTCTGATGAAATTTAGTATAAATCTTCCTAACCTTCTTGTCTAAAACATGATCTGAAATGTTTTCGAAAATAAAATTAAAAAATATTTTTTTAGTTGCAAAATGTAGCTATTCATTTTCGGAAAAATCAATCTTTTTGTTTCGAAGCGTACCATTTCATCGATTTTCAACATTTCTTACTTTTTTTTGGTTCAAAGTCTGCGTATGAGTGTTGATGAAAGAATAAATTTCGTTGGTTTTTTTTCACATTAATCCCGCCGACGCTACGTGTCACACCGTCTGACAATATCCGCCGCAACCCGTTTAGAATACCGTGCCACAACCCCGCCATTTTCAAAGATAAATAAAAAGAAGACCATGTGAAAGCCAAAATCAGTAGTAAAACGTACTCTAAGTTGCAAAAATAGCGAAGACATTTTTCCTTTAAAAAAATTCTTGAAAATCGGCGACTTTTTCCGCGCCTGCAGGTATCTTCCCCCTTAACTCTTTATTGACACATATTTGGCCACGGGTTTGACACACTGGGTCAATTGGGCCCGCATAGTACTTCATCCACCTGTCCTTACCACCCTTCTATTCGGTTTTTATTGAATCCAGGATACACTTTAAACATTTCTTAATATGTCTGCATAATTAAAATTCGCAAAGTATACAATTAAATTGTTGTAAATTTAAAACTTTCAATTTTGGGAAAGTGTGCATTTTATTTCAACTTCAATATTTCCATTTCAATTCAAAGGAAGGGTTCACAGCAATACTGCGATGTAATATATTTCAATTTTGAATTGGGAGAGAAGCGGACGGATAGCGGAATAAATTGTATTCAATTAATCGGAGATAAAACGGAAAGGTAACGACAGGAGAATTCAGTAATGTTTTGATTTTTTTTTAAATGGCAATACCCCTACTGGTAAAAGAAACGGCAGTGTAGGGGTTCAGACTAGATTATTTTCCAAAAAATAACGACGCATACGCTTTTATTCCCTTGAATTTATTATGCTTACTGACATAATTTGTATTTTTATCTTTAACACTATCATTACAATGTAATCTTATTTCCAGCCTGACCAACAATTTGATGTACTGACAGTTACAAATTACCTTAATAATTACGATTACAAGCTAATTTAATAATTTTTACAACAAACGTATCGTTTAAAAATGACTTGGAAATGGAGTTAATTTCGACTTCGGTGCTGTCTCCCCCGCGCCGGTGTAAACGGCCACCAAAAGCGCGTTTTTCTCCCAGACGGTTGACATTTTGGGCAAATTAGGACTGTCGTTACCTCAACGTTGAAGCGGACAACCACGCAAGACTCGTCGTTTTTCCAAAATCTCAATCGTCTCGGCGAAAAATGCGAAACAAACGTTCATCTATGAAATTAATTTTTTTTTCGCAATTTTTCTGCAATTAATTCTCCCTCAATTGAGCCACTCTCCTCAATTGTTTCATTCGCTATTTCATCGTTTCCTCAATTGATTCGCGTTGATCCGTCGTTTCCTCAATTAATTCGCCTCGTTTCGACATTTCCACTGCGAGGCCGCCTGCACTTCGTCCCGAACAAATGAACAGTCGCCTCGTTTCTCGTACAATACGAGTTTTCTTTTATTTTTCATCGGTTTTCTTTCTTTTTGTGTATTTCAAAAGTGCTCAGCAAAGGTCGCTTAAATTCACCTTCGGTACACATCGAGCGCTTGAGCATTGCAGACATTTGCATCAACGAGAATAGTCGAAGCCCGAGGCTGGCGAGAGCTTTTTCTTCCCATGAACGTGAATCTGAGGAATGTGTGATTTTTTTTTCATCATAATTCATCAAATCAGTCAATATCTTTGGTATGTAATCGAAATTGCGTGTAAAACGATCGTGAGCTCATCCAGGCTTCGAAATGCATCACGCTCATACGTACTCCGATCAATCAATAATCGTGCTACATGCCACTTCGTCACGTCCCAAGGACCGTGACGACTTTTCCAATCTCACGAGTTTCCACGGCACAATCTCGATAAATATTCACCGATAACTCCGACGAATGACAATAAAACACCGTCTATAAAATAAATAAAAGTTTATTCTCAGGGCCTTTCGCATTTTTTCTCTCGCGAAATATTCGCGACTTCTCGAGAGAAAAAAAGAGCAAATGCACGTACGTTGAAAAAAATGAATGAAATAAATAAAGACAAATTAATTAAATGTATCAGTAAAAAAAATTGAGCAAGATCATTCGATTGGCGTATAAATAAAATCGTCCAATCGACCAATAAATTAATCAAAATCATTCGAATAAGAAAAAATAAATTTTATCAAAATTAAAAAGAATCAATAAATTTACAAATGACGGTGTGATATTATCAGGCAATTTTCAAAAAGTCCTCCCGTCAGGAAACACTTTCGCGGTTTAATTCGGAGCGATTCATTCACGTGATCTTTTTTTACGATTTTCAATCTTCTCCCGCGAAGCCGTTTCTTCCCCATATTGAACGACATAGCTCAACAACAAAAAAGACGCGCACACATGATCGGAGTAATCGATGCTTGTTATCGCGTAAGAGTCTCTCGTCTTTATTTTGTTGGTTGACTTTACGATTGACTGAAGCCGCCATTTTTGTCGATGTAAACGCGATTTCTCAGTCCCTCGTCGGATATGTATCCGGTCGCGACTTTGTAATCGTTCGCGTAGATCGACGATTGTTCCTTGCTCGCGCCGTTTTCCCGTAGTTTTCCCGTGCCGTCGAACTGGCCTGCCCTCGGCTCCTTGGCCTTGGCCACGGCGGCCTTGTCGTTGTACGCCTTGCCGTAAAAGTCCCTGAACAGGAAGAAGAAGAGACCCGCGTGTATTCCGATCCACCAGACGAACGCCTTCGGATAGTCGCACTCGATGAAGAGCAACTGCAACGAGTGGATCATCACCAAAACGAACTGGATTATTTGCATCGACGTTAGGTACTTCTTCCACCAGAGATAGGGCTGCATCGCTGGTCCCAGAGCGGCGAGGAAGTAATAACCGTACATCCATATGTGGACGAACGTGTTCAGCATGCCGAAGAACGAACTTTGACCACCTGTTGGCGAGCAGAAAAAAAATGCAAACAATTACTATACAACGTTGGTACTATCCACGGTCTTGCGTACAGGTCTGGAAACTCCGGCATTTTTGGATGGTGGAAAGTGTCATCGTTAGTGAGACAAAAATGTCGTTCCTCATTTATCGACTAAAAGCGCTGTCAAGTAGAAGTAGTCTTGTCCCATGTAGGTTTCGCCAATCGAACCGTAACGGCCATTACTTGGACCAATGTTGGCGGGGCGATGATCGCTTACCCAATTGTACGCCAATGCTCGGCTGAGTATTGACTAGCCAACATTGGTTTGCCAATACGAGGCCAATGTTCGGCTAAATATAGACTCGCTAATCATTGGCTTGTCGATACGAGGCCGATGTTTGGCGAAGTATAGACTCGCCAATCATTGGGTTGCCGATACGCGGCCAATGTTCGGCCAAATATAGACTCGCTAATCATTGGCTTGTCGATACGAGGCCGATGTTTGACGAAGTATAGACTGGCCAATTATTGGTTTGCCAATACGAGGCCAATGTTCGGCCAAGTGTAGACTCGTTCATTATTGGTTAATCGATATGAGGCCGATGTTTGACGAAGTATAGACTCGCCAATCATTGGTTTGCCGATACGAGGCCAATGTTCGGCCAAATATAGGCTCTCTAATCATTGGCTTATCGATACGAGGTCGATGTTTGGCGAAGTATAGACTCGCCAATCATGTTTTTGCCGATACGAGGCCAGTGTTCGGCCGAGTAACGCATGATCAAACCGCAATTCGTATATTGACGATTCATTGTTTCGCGTCGAAGTCATTGAGAGACGAGATAAATCTTTTTACGAGTCCATTGGACATAACTAACAAATATACTACCAAATCAATGCACTCATTGTTGGCCGATTCTCGAACGAGCTCATCCGCGATACTCTGCCCATTTTTATGAACCATCCTACACTGACAGAAAAATTCTATTAATATTAACTAACCGCGACTATTTATTTATTTTTTATTTGAATTAACTAGATTTTTCGTGAAATCAAATTTCTCCTATTGCATTCCATTATTGGAATTATTCATTTTAAATATATTTATTTATTCAAATTAAACTTGAACTAATGAACAAATGGTCTGCCTTTATTGGAACACACATATTAAAGGGTTGTGGGAGTAGAGAGGGTGGAGCGAGAGGAATTATATATATATATATATGTTAGGTTTGGAAATTCTCCAAAATGTCAGTCGATAACACTCTCTAATTATCACGATGATATTAACTAATTGATATAGTTTATGTGATACAAATAATGATGAGAATCCATTTGGCCTCTTATGGCATATCTGCGATTCAAATGTTACGAGCACTCGGTAGCATAGGGGCAGCGTGCTTGGCTATGAGTAGGTAGGTTCAAGGTTCGAGTCCCATATAGGTGAAATATTTTCTTCGAACTAATCGTTTCGAAAGACCAGGTAATGACGAATTACAATACAAAAAGAATCAATTTTTTTTGGCAGTGCAGAACCAATTTTGGTGATCTATATCGGGTCACAATTATCCGCCAAGACTCGGTCGATAATCGGGCCAAGCTCGAGTGCCAATGATGGCAATCTTGACGGGGACTTATTGTTGGCCGATTCTCGAATGAACTCCTACGCGATGCTCGGCCGATTCTCATAAGCTATTCTAGGGCCAATATTGATTGCGAATATCGGGCCGCTCTTATCATCCGAGGCTCGGTCGATGATCGGGCCAAGCTCGAGTGCCAATGTTGGCAAGCTTGGCGTCGCGCATCGGCCAATCGTTGGCCACTACCGATCACCCTACATGGGACGTATGACACGGTCTTCTGAACGGCATTTTCAAAACTAGCGTAACGTATAGCTAAAAAAACTAACCGACCGATTCTAATAAAATTTGGCACAATTATTTCTGACCTTATTGTCTAAAACGTAAACCTAAATATTTTTGAAGATGAAAAAAGGTATTTTTGATTGCAAAATCTTGTCATTTTTTTCGGAAAATTCGATCATTTTGTATTCAAGCGTACCGTTTTATCGATTTTCAACATTTTTCACTTTTTCTTGGTTCATATTCCGGGCATGAGTGGTAATGAAAGAAAAATCTTCGTTGGATTTTTGTCAGATGAATCCCGCCGACGCTACGAGTCACGCCATCTGACGACCGTGCCATACCTCCGCCATTTTCAAAGATTAACCATTTTTTAAAACCACGTGACAGCCAAAAGTAGTAATGAAACATACACTGAGTCTCAAATATGGGAAAGAAATCTTTCCTTTAAAAAAATCGTGATAATCAGCGATTTTTTCCTCGTCTAAAGGTATCTTCCTCCTTAATTGATGAATAATTATCATATTATAATATTAATATGAATTGATTAATAATCGTGGCTCATCATTACCTGGGTAAAATTTCACTCCAAGCCAGACGGACATGGGCATTATTCCGTGATGAATGACGTGCAGCGTCGTGATCTGATTGTTCTTTTTCCTAAGCACGAAGAATAACGTGTCCAAGAGCTCGGTGAACTTCGACAGATAGTACAAATAGCATCCACGCGCCATTCTCACAGCCAGAGGGTTATCGGAGTAATCCACCGGTTGACACCTGAACGAGTAATAGCCACCCCAACCGGCAGCTAAACTCTGAAAATTTCAGAATACAATTTCATTGAATTCTCGATGGTGTTGATTGAGATGTTTGATATAGAAAATGAGGCTCGACAGGAGAAAAAAATTATCATAAAGGTCTTCGCCACCAAAGGCTACCGCTTCATTTAGGAAGCTTCTAAATGTTATCTAATTCTTTTATAATTTCATTTAGAATGGTGATAAACTTCACCTAGTTCCTCTGTAATTTCATTTAGAAGGGTTTCAAATGTTATCTAATTCTTTTATAATTTCATTTAGAATGGTGATAAACTTCATCCAGTTCCTCTGTAATTTCATTTTGAAGGGTTTCAAATGTTATTTAGTTCTTTTGTAATTTCATTTAGAATGGTTGCAAGTTTTATCTAGTGCCTTTATAATTACATTAAATTTTTTTTTCATCTGGTTTTTTTCAGATTTCATTTAGAATTTTTTATTTCATCTAGTTTTTTCCTAATTTCATTTAGAAATGTCCTTATTTCATGCAGTTGTTTTATAATTTTATATGGAACATTTCTTATCTAGTTCTTTTCTAATTTCACTTGAAGAGTTCTAATTTCATTTCGTTCATTTGTAATTACCCTTAGAGAAGTTCCAATTTTATTTAATTATTTTATAATTTCCTAGAGAAAATTGCAGTTTCATGTAATGACAATGCCTTTGTCATTTTATGTAGAAAAGTTCGAATTTCATCTACTTAGTTCTTTTCTAATTTCTTTCAAAATAGTTATATTTTCATTTATTTCATGTCCAATTACACTTACATTAGAAAAGCTCAAATTTTATCTAATTATTTCTTCATTTCTCGTAGAAAATGTCCAGTTCCACGTAGTTTAGTGCTTTTCTGTTTCCACTTCGGAAAATTATAGTTTCATTTAGAGTTTTCCCAGCTTTATGTAGAACAGTTCTAATTTCATCTAATTATTTTTCTCATTGCACCCAGAAAAATTCTAACTTCATCTAGTTATTTCTTCATATAATGTGAAAACTTCGAATTGCATCTGGTTCTTTCCTAATATCATTTGAAAAAAATCAAATTTCATCCAGTTCTTTTCCAATAACATTGAGAAAACTTCTAATTCCATCTGATTCGTTTCTAATGTAATTAAGAACAGTTGGTCTCTCTTTACATTTGACAGATTATTTTTTTTCCAAACACATTAACCATTACCTCGTGAAACAAGAAGGCCGAGATGAAGACTTGAATGAGATTGTAGACGAGTATCGTTCGCCTGAGCTCGAAGGGTTTTCGATTCGCCATCAATCTCGGGCCGAGATTTTTGACGAAATAAGCGTAGACGAGAGACACGAATATAGTTGGAAAAGGGCTGCCCATCATGGGCCAATTGTTGACCCTTGGATCGCTCTTGTTATCCATTATGTCACGGTAATTGTCGATCACAGTGTGCACCAGCATCGCCATCTGCAATAGTCGTTCATCCATCAATTGAGCGTTCACAAAAAAAGGTATGCCAAAAAAACAATGTTAAACATTTTTTCACATTTTTATAGGCTGCGAAAAAGGGTCCTTTTATTGAACCATGGTTTGAAAATTCTCCTCAATTTCTTATACTCATGATCATCCAAAATCATATTATGCGAATTTGTTTCAGATCGCTAAGGAAGGATCCGCAAAATTGTTTGCTTGATTTTCGTATCTCAAAGCTGCCATAGAAAATTTGGAAAATAAAAAAAAATCGTTTTCGTTGCATTCCAACGATGCAAACTTAACGTCATATCGAACCAAAGATGTCGGGTGAGGTTTCGAACCCCCCCTGATCAAACTGAAATTTTGCACAAACCTTCCTTTGAATATTATAAGAAAATGCCTTAAGGGATTTATGGCGACGCCCAATAGTCTTTGGGTTTGGGTTCGTTTGGGTTTCTGAAACGCCCCTCTGATCGAGCTGAAATTTTGCACAAACCTTCCTTTGAGTATTTTAAGAAAATCCCTAAAGGTATTTATGGCAACGCGCTATAGTTTTTGGGTTTGGGTTTGTTTGGATTTATTTGGACAAAATGGAGAGCGCGATAACATATATAGGTATGATCAAGAACAAGTTTTAAAAAAACTTAAAAGTTCAATATCACGAAAACTGTTGGGAGTCGCCAAAAATCCCTTTATGGGTTGTCTTAAAATATTAGAAGGAAGGTTTTTGAAAAAATTCAGCTCGATCAACCTATATTTAACTGTATGCAAAATTCAACCTATGTCGGAGGTAACAGCTATTCGGAATTGCAGCTGGAATTACTTTTATCTGTTATGCCAAATCTACGATCAAAATAACATAAGTACCCGGTAGCATAATGGCAGCGTGTGTAGTATAGATAGGTAGGTCGTAGGTTCGAATCCATGTTCAGGCGAAATATTCCCTTCGATAGGAATCATTTCAGGAGGCCCGGGAATGATAAATTATGATAAACAATAATACAGGTAGTCCTCTCAATGGAGAATTTTTGAATTTATCAAATATTGTATTCATTTAGTCGACATACCATTCAATATGGTAAAAATCACTATTTTTTTATAGTGTAAAAAAATATCCATTTTATGAAAACCTACTATAATATATAGCATTAAGGGGTTACCCCCACTTGCGATTTTGAAAAAATCGATTTTTTTTTAATTGCATTTTTTTGAAGTATAAGTATCTGAGAATATGTCCTGAAAATTTCAAGTCGATCCGAACAAAATTGACTGAGATATGAGCGTTGAAAGAAAAGAATCCGCGTTGAAAGAGCGTTAAAAGAGAAACTTTAAACGCGTTTTTCTTAAAACGGCATTTCTGAAGTCGGTGAACCAAGATTACTCGAACACTAATGAACCGATCTTCTTGAAATTTTGCAGGCTTATTTAATACATAAAAATGTAGTCTTTAATCGTTCGATTTTTTTTTTCGAAAAAATGGCCGTTTTATAGCCAAAAAACGGCCGTTTTTTTTTCGTTAAAATCGAACCACTAACTTTGACTGTCCGCCATTTTGTGAAAAATGAATATTTTTTAAAATCCTTCGATTAAAGACTAGTTTATACTTATATTTGACTAAATCCATCCACATTTTTTTTTCAGATGATCCACTTTGCCGCAATGTTGGTCACCGCAAACCGTGTACATAAAAACATTATTTCATTGACGGGCATTTGCCACTAAACAATGTAATATTTTTCAATAAAAAAATTACTGAAAGTTCTTCAAGCCGTGTTCTTTAAGATGGTATATTGATCGATTAAAAACGTGTTGTAGTTTTATTTTAAAAAAATCATGATAAAGGCCTTTTTTGCGCTACAAGTGGGGGTAACGCCTTAAACAATCAATGTATGCTCGTAAGATTGTTGGTCGCGGTTAACGTATGAGCATAGTTAACACAGCTGCTAAAATATCATAAGCAGTACTATATTTTAGGCAGTAACCATGGCTCCAAAATATTGTTGTCCCCTCAGGGTAATATAAAATATGGTTGAAGTTACCATACATTTCTCTCAGTGTAGGTTTTTCATTTTCGAATGGAAACGACAAGACTTCTTCTCGGTGAATTTGAAGACGGGACTCAACGTCGAATTTGTGCAGTCATTTATCAATCGAGTCAATTACACGATAGCCGCCCATGACTTGCGAATTAACTTTGGAATTACGCATGAGTCAAATGAAAGAAAGATTCGCATGCAATTATTCATATGTGCAGCGTGGGCAACAAGGAAGGAAGCGAATCACGGCGATATGCCTCGTCGTCACCGGGTCAATCAGATACCGCCTCGAATTCAAAACTTTTCGGTTAAGGGGTTACCTCCACTTGCGATTTTGAAAAAATCGATTTTTTTTTATTGCATTTTTTTGAAGTATAAGTATCTGAGAATATGTCCTGAAAATTTCAAGTCGATCCGAACAAAATTGACTGAGATATGAGCGTTGAAAGAGAAGAATCCGTTGTGTAAACGACCGGCTAGTCTGCAGTCTGGCGCGCTCGACCCTCCCTCCGACCTTCAATGCATTGTTCGATGAAAAGGGTCGTGTGCCTGGCATTCACAACGTTCATATAATAGGCTGGAATTTATAAAAACGGGCCCGGAATAGATGACTCTATGTAAGTTTACAAAAAAAAATATTTTCTTCGTGTAAACTGAAATTGAAACTTTGAACGCGTTTTTCTCAAAATGGCATTTCTGAAGTCGGTGACCAAGATTACTCGAACACTAATGAACCGATCTTCTTGAAATTTTGCAGGCTTATTTAATACATAAAAATGTAGTCTTTAATCGTTCGATTTTTTTTTTCGAAAAAAAAATGGCCGTTTTATAGCCAAAAACGGCCGTTTTTTTTTTCGTTAAAATCGAACCATTAACTTTGACTGTCCGCCATTTTGAGAAAAATGAATGTTTTTTAAAATCCTTTGATTAAAGACTAGTTTATACTTATATTTGACTAAATTCATCCGCATTTTTTTTTCAGATGATGCACTTCGCCGCAATGTTGGTCACCGCAAACCGTGTATATAAAAACATTATTTCATTGACGGCCATTTGCCACTAAACAATGTAATATTTTTCAATAAAAAAATTACTGAAAGTTCTTCAAGATGTGTTCTTTAAGATGGCATATTGATCGATTAAAAAAGTTTTGTAGTTTTCTTTGAAAAAATTCATGAAAAAGGCCTTTTTTGCGCTACAAGTGGGGGTAACGCCTTAAATGGGTTTACGCTTTTTTTTCTTTACTTTTTTTCGCGACATGCGTTAAGTATTTCAACGGCCCTCGCGAACCTGTTTCGATGATCAAACTGCGATCTTACGCAATTGAGGAATTCTCGTCTCCGGCGCGAGGAGGAGAGTAAAGGGGGTTACGATCTGCGAGGTCGAATCTTCCATTTTTCGACCCAACAGCCGCGTACATTGCTGGGATCGATATTTCTTTTTCTTCGATCGCAACAAATTTTCGAATTATCGTCGCAATTTTGGTGACGTTCTGAATCAATTGCAGGCATTTTGGGGTAAAAAGATAATTATATCGAAAGATCGAGGTCGATGCGACGGATTTTTTTTGACCCGTTGAAACCTCCGGATTCCTTGATCGCTTTTATCGGCCAATCGGACGCTTCTTTAATGAGAAAGGAAAAATCATCGAATGGTCGTACCGGTGCCTTGAAAAATGGATCCCATTGCCACGTGTCGGAATCGCAACCCTGTTTCTCTCTTGCCTCTTCTTTATTGACTTTTTGCAATCCCATAAAAACGAAATTTCGTCCTGACAAATTTATCCCAATAAGTTCGCCCTAAATTTATAGCGAAATAAATAATTAAATAAATAATTAATTGATTATTCATTAATAAAGTAATTATTAATTAATTATCGATTAATAAATTACTCATTAATTAATAAATGAATTACCGGTGCGATGGTCTAGTGGTTAGCGTGCTCGCCACTAAACCAGCGGACCGGGAGATCCCGGGTTCGAATCCCAGTCGCGTACATTTCGTCGTGAAATGTTTGTCTTCGGCATTTCGCGGCAAAATAAGACTAGTTCCACGACTGGGGGGCGAACTCGATGACCGGCTGTATTGGTATAGGTTTTCCGCAGTTTCCCTATACCCATGACAGAAAATGTCATGATGAATATAATACAGAGGGGGAAGTCGGCTGCGGCCGCAAGAGGGGGGAACAGAGAGAAAGATGGAGAAAAAAGGAGTGAACAGTAGAGGAATGAACGGTCATAATGAGGGGAAGAATCGGTAACAAACGCGAAAAGCGTGTACCTAAGGAAAAAACCAAT
Organism: Ophion ellenae; assembly: GCA_963210295.1. Classification (NCBI taxonomy): domain Eukaryota; kingdom Metazoa; phylum Arthropoda; class Insecta; order Hymenoptera; family Ichneumonidae; genus Ophion; species Ophion ellenae. The sequence continues at coordinate 6,895,947 of OY723387.1, read as the reverse complement.
AAAAAAAAAAAAAAATAATAAATTAATTCAGAAGAACAGCAAAATGTTACTAAGATATTATCGCTTAATTTAGCAAACTATAACTTATTTTTTCTAATTATTTCTCAATTAGGAGGATGCAAAATTTTCCAAATTACGAGGGACAGGAAACAAGATTTTCTTTCAATTGACAGTTTTGCAAAATTTGTTCTCACCCCGATACTTAAGGGGTCACTTCCCTTGAGACGCTAAAAAAGGCAATTTTCAGGATTTTTTTGGATAGGTTTATATTCTAGATATTGATATAAAAGTTGTTACACTTAATGAATACACTTTCGAAATACATTTAAAAAAAACTTTTATTCATTTAAGTCACTATTCATAGAAAAAAATGTCCAAAAAAAATGGTAGGTCTGGACTGTTGATAAAATCTCGGAGATCATCCGAAACAAAAAAATCACACGGATTTAGATTCAGTATATTCATGGCTATATACGATTTTTTATATCTGCAAAAATAACAAACTGGCGGACATTTTTCGAAAAAAACGTGTTTTGTCACGGTTTTTGGCAAAAAAATTAGTAAATATCAACATTTAAAAATCCTTGATTTGCGCTATAGCTATAGTTGTAAAGAATATGTGGTTGAAATTTCATAAGGATCGGTTCAGTAGTTTCGAAGATTTTATCAACAAGTCGTCGAAAAACGTTGTTTTGTGAATAACGCGTTAAAATTTTATTTGGGTTACATAAATACATTTAAAAAATAATAATGTACTTCGCAGGTATTTATTAAGTGTAACAACTTTTATATCAATATCTATAATATAAACCTACTTAAACAATTCATGAAAATAGCCTTTTTAGCGTCGAAAGTGGGAAGACCCCTTAAGGGAGACTTTGTCCTTGAAATGCAGCGGGAGATGTTAGCGGCTCAACATGAGCAGCTTGAAGAAGAGGAGGGATGCCTCTATGGACCAGGCATTGCCGATTAGCGGTAATTATAAACACATTTGCGTAAACACATTACAAAACTTTAAACGCGTTTTTCTCGAAAACACGTTTTTAAAAATGGCTGACATTCTCCTGACCGCTGTAATTAACATATCGACCTGAAATTTGGAGAGCATACTCAGAAAATATGTCTTCACGGAATGACGGATCGTTTTTTCGATAGATACATTTTTGCATTTATTATTTATCTTTTTATGCGAAAAAAAACGCGAAAATTCGATTTTTTTTAAATTGCCGCCATTTTCCGAAATGTGTACTAAA
>OY723387.1:6842858-6889494 GCA_963210295.1 Ophion ellenae | reverse complement strand
AAGTGTCAGTGATCATTTCAACGACGAGACAGAGAGAGAAAGAAAAGTGATGTTTATCCTGCTCGCAATTATTTAAATATACGCACGCGCGTGTGTGTGTGACTTTTGTTTTTCTTACTGCACGATTAAGAGCGGCCCTTCAGCTGATGTGTATTGAAGTCTGATGTTTGTGTAGACGTAAAAGTGTCCGACGAAGTTTCAACCCCCAGTCGCCGATGTTTTAGAGAAGAAAAAAAGGTATTCAAATGCCGGCAATTTGGCGTAGGGCTGTGGGGAAATTCGTGAATGTATAGCGGTTGATAGTTCTTGAAGTATCGACTGCGGTCATTGGCGTTGAAATTCCAACGCGATTCACGCGAAGAAACTCGAACAAATCTTAACGAATTTTCAAAATAGGCAAATTAAAACACTTTCGAATAGTCACTTTAATAATTTTTCAAAACGTCCTCTTATTCGTGATTCGGAGCACAGGAATTCCACACAAAAAAGGAAATTTATAGTATTTTTTTCAATTCTAAAAAAAAAGCAGTCAAATTTGTCGAAACTTCGAAGTCGAACTTTAGAAACATTAAATATTCTACCAAAAAAATCCAATCGAACCAATTCTCAAAATAGGCGTCAGAAATTAGCCTTCTAATGCTCTCTTTGATCATTTTCTAAAATGTACTCTTGTTCCTGATTTGGAGCACAGAAATTCCATACGAAAAAGGACATTGTTCGTATTTTTTTAATTCGAAAAAAAAAGGCGCGAAATGTGTGGAAACTTCGAAGTCGAACTTCAATTGGGCTGAATATTGTAAGGAACAAACCCAAACAAACCCCATCGATTCCAATTTTCAAAATAGGCAATCCAAAAAAGCTTTTGAATGGTCTCTTTTATAATTTTTTAAAACGTCCTCTTATTCCTGATTCGGAGCACAGGAATTCCAGACAAAAAACGAAATTTATAGTATTCTTTTTATTCTAAAAAAAAGAAGTCGAATTTGTCCAAACTTCGAAGTCGAACTTTAAAAAAATTAAATGCTCTACCGAAAAAATCCAAACGAACCAATTTTCAAAATAGGCATCACCAACAAGCCTTCTCATGCTCTGGTTTATAATTTTTTCAAAAGAACCTTCACTCCTAATTCGGAGCACAGAAATTCCACACAAGAAAATAATATTTTAAGTCACAATTTTCAAATTTCTATTTACGCTCGCTTTTTTCCCAGATCGACTATTGATCGAAGCAAAAAAAAAAACAATTTTACGAAATGCGACAGGTAGAGATGGATCGTTGAAATATCAATTGCAACGACAGTCCGCGGAAGTCGCGAGCGAATCGTAGGCGAAAGTATCTTCGTCCTTTTCTTCGTACGCGAAAGATATATGGCATTAAGGATCAGCGTAGCGCGTTGCACCTGACCAGCCAGCCAAATCGCGCGCTTAAAATACTCCGGCAATCGTTTCAATTGCGAAAGTATAATGTGTATACACGTGATATACCTTGCCATCCATATATTCACGGTTAAATTTCCTAATCGCTCACTCCCGTCATTTGTGTTCGCCTCGTATTATCGCTACACGTGGATAGTTCGCGGAAACACAAAGAAACAATTATTACGAACAAGATGTACACACACCTAAATACGCAGCATGAAAAAACAATACGCACGCATCGATAGCAAAAAACAAAATTCGAGAAAAAAAAACGATTTTTATTTCGCAGATTATTTTCGACACCACTGTGACTGGCCGAAAAAAGGTCGCTTTTTAGGAATTTTTTTTTTGTACCCCATACTTTACTCGGGATTCGGAAGCACGGTATGTTATCAAGCATACATTGAACGCAATACGTGTAAATTTTCATTGAAAAAATTAAAAAATTAACAACGTTATTGAGGTATGAATGACTCTGGATAAAAAATGTGGCCCAACAGCCGGATCGATAACTTGACAATGGGTGGTCTGAAAAATACAAAAAGAAAGTTTCATAATCTATATGAATGTAGTTCTCGTTGTACGTAGCCATTTTTCGAATAAAACAAAATTTTCACAAAATGGCGCGTGGTTAAAAAACACGTGTAATTGTGGCGAAATTTATACTCATTTTTGGGGGCTTGAAAAATAACAAATTTCGAAAAGAAAAAAAAATGCTACGTACAACGACAGCTACTGTAATGACGGAAATTTTTATTTTTGAAAATGGAAAATCCGACAATTATAGCCAGAGTTATGATTTTAGCCAGGTAGAGAAAAGTCGTTTCGAGAAAAACGCGATCGAAAGTTTTAGTATAACTAAATCGCTACCAACTCTCATTAAATCGTCTGTAACTTGGTCAATTTTCCATAATTCAACTCAACCATTTTTTCACATTTTCGTGAATATTGAGAACTTGAGAAAATGCAAAAAACATCGATTTTCTTACCCGTTATAGCCGTGTCGCCTTCAATCGTTAATACTGTACGTTAATATTAAAATAAATAACGTATGCTATCGTGAACCCCCAGAAAATGCACAGTGAAGAGTACTCGTGAAAATACTTTTTTCTCCATCCACTCAAAGTGAAGACAAGAAACCGTTAATGTATTCAAATTCCCCCAAAGAGAAGGATTACAAGAATTAATTATTCTCGAGAGCTGAGCTTTGCGAAAAGAACTGTCGGTCTTGACACACTGAGTCTAATGATGCTAAAGGCTCTCGAACGTGTTTTTTTTTTACCATAAAGACAATAAACGTTTAAAAAGAGGTGAACGGAATCGTTGGGAATGGAAGTGTGAATAAGTCGTAAATGAAAGATTTGCCTCGCGCTAATCCGCATTTTTTGAAAACTGTGAGCCCATCGTGATGCGTATCAACCTTTCGGAATGGAGGAGTTGAATATTATATATATATATATACCAATAATATTTTCGACTATATTGTACAAAAAAATAAAATATGATAAAATAAATAAAAATAAATATAGAAATGTAGAAGAAATAGAAATAAACAAAAAAATAAGAATATAATGTAATATAAAAATATATATATGTACAGTATTGGTCAAAAGTTTTCGATCACTTTCGATAATTGCGAAATTAATTTGATTTCTTATCTTACGAATATACTATACAGGATGTCCCAGAACTGACGGTAGTCTCTGAAATGAGGGGTTCGGGGATGAAATTCTGAGTCAATTGATATAAGTATGTATGGGTCTCAGATCAAACCCTGAATTGTTATTAATTTTTCAATGCGGACCAATCAGGTGCGCCCGATGAGCCAGCGTCGTCGGTGAGCGATACGCGCGTATAGTGGTGGCTGGCGGGAGCACCGTGTCAGTAGTGCCAGCCACCACTATACTATAGGGGTTTATCTGAGCCCCATACACACTTATATCAATCGACTTAGAATTTCAGCCCCAACATTTCAGGGACTACCGTCAGTTCTGGGACACCGTGTATAGCTATAAAATGAATTACACTATTGCAATGTATTTTTGCAATTATCTGAAGTGATCGAAAACTTACGACGTGTACTGTATATATGCTTAAAAAAATATATGTAAACAAACATATAAATTATGAATATAAATACATTTTATATATACATACACACACACACACATACATTCATATAACAGACTACAAGTATATATCATTTAAAAAATAAATATAAATATATATATATATATATATATATTGTATAGTAGAAGATCAACTGTCCTAGGATTTGGGGTACCTCCAACGAGCAACTTTATTTTATGCGTTATTAAAACAAGTTCCGCGGGACTACTCCTCGTTTCAGTGAACTTTTTAACTCTCGCGCAGTATTACGAAATTGCATACGCGCTATTTCAGTGCCGCGAACAACGTTGGTAAAGAAAGTGATTGAGGAATATATGTGTATGCCATTTTTTTAAATGAATGATGAGCGGCAAGGACGGATTGAGAAAATAGAAAAAAAAAGTCTGGACCAAGTACGGTTTCTGCATTCACTTGACCATGCGCAATTTTTTACCGCGAGGCTAAAGACCTTCAAACGATCGACCTAGATCGACAATATTTTCTCTTACGCGATCTATGCTTATGCAATTACACACACACACACACACACACACACACACACACACACACACACACACACACACACACACACACACACACACACACACACACACACACACACACACACACACGCGCGCGCGCGCGCGCACGCACGCACACACACACGCACGCACACGCATATATATATATATATATAAATTAATATATATATGTTAAAATATTATAATTGGGAGTCAGTTTATTCGCTGTGTGATACGATGGCTGACTTTTGAAGCAGGGTTCCTTGAGATTCGAACGGATATTCGGAGTCCAGGTTAGACGATTTTGTCGTTGAGGAAGATTGTTGCACGTTCTTTGTCCCAATTGTAGACATGAGTATTTTTTTCTTTAAGGCAGTAGTCCGGTCTAGAGCGAGATTTTCGACGTCATTTTTGGGTTGGAATAACTTTTAAACCGTTGAAGTTGTCTTGATGAAATTTTACATATGTATTTATTGTTCCTTTGAGAATGTATCTTCGTTAAAAAAAAAATATTTAAAATATTTTCATGTAGTTTTTTTATTTTTTTTACAACATGGTCCGCCGAAAACCGTCCCAATCGGCGCCCACTCTGGGTGATGTATGCATCTGAAAATATATATATACATATATATATTCTCAATCTGTATGAGTACTCTGAGCACTGGCAGCAGAATTAGTACTTAAAAAAATGTTGTTACATAATGGCGGCGTATTAAACTCTGGTTAACGATATTTCATACGTTTTCGGGTATTCGACGAGTTATAAAATGTGGGCAAAATTATCGTTTTACTCAATTCTGCTACCAGTCCTCAGAAAGAGGCTACCGAAGGTATGCGGAAAATTTGAGCTCGATCAGTCAATTAGTTATCGAGATATCGTGGGCGCCGATTTGAAAAACATAGTTTTGAGATAAACACGTTAAAAGTTTTGATACCGTTAGACGAGGTTTGCGCGCAGCCTGCTTATAATTTCTATTACTCTGCTAATTTTTGAAATATCAATAAACGCTTTTCACGAGCGTATTAAGAAAGGTCTGAGGAATAATAAAATGAAAAAAAAAATTGATTTTGTCAAATTTCTAGACCAGACTACTGCCTTAAGAGGCTATTCTACTGTGGCGGCCAAAAAAAGAGCTGTTTTTAATATATTTTTTTTACTGTTGCATGTATCCGTACAAACTCTTTTTTCCCTTAAAGGTACATTCTTACGGAATTGAAAACAATTTTTTTTGGTGCATATAAATGTACATTTATTAAACAATTAATAATCGGGCGAAGGCATGAAAAAAAGTATGTTGCTGACGTTGATGATTTGCGGTCTCCTTGTAATCGGGAACCAAAACTTCAACAACATTCTTAAACTGTATGAGTGTCGCTATCGCCCGGAATAGGATTATTATATTATATTGCAAAATAACGAAAAGTCGTAGTTTTTTGCAAAAAGTGTTTGAAAAACATGTTTCTTTTCGTCATAATTCAGGAGAAAATATAAGTTGAAATTAATATTTTTCACAATCCCTAGTTCTCGCGATAGCCATACATATGCTGGATGTGCAGTAAATTAGTCCAATTAGTTAAGCCGTATTTTCGAAATCACGGACGCCAGGTTAATAAAGTCGTTTCGAGAAAAGCGCGTTTAAAGTTTACTGTACTGTAGTATGCTAAGTATTGTGTATATGTGTATACTCAGGTATAAATTCAAAACAGCTGTTACCAACAGTTGCCAAATACGCGCAGCGGGTAGCCGTACTAGAGCGCGCACCGAGCGCTTCTACTTTAAAGCGCTGTACTGAGTCGACAAAGTGAAAATCGACTTTACCAGCAAATGGATATCAATTTTATGACGGAGCAGAGGTAAAAAATGCAAAAAATTAAATTTCAACTTTTTCATTGCGTCACAGAAGAATAGCCCTTTAAGGGAGACTTTGTCCTTGGAGTGAGATATTTCAGGTGCTTACATTTTTTTTTTTAAAGGAAACGAGTAAAGCTTTTTGAGTGCGGTTTTTTTCTTGCTTTTATTCATGATATACAGAACGTTAAAAAAAATTTCTTTGAAAAAAAAAACCAAAATGGCGGCCGTTGCAGCTCCGCGAAAACAGATGCTCAAATGGCGGGAGGTAAACGGCTGACATCACTGCCCCCTCTTTGTTGATCTGAAACACAAATGCAAAGCATATTATCAATCTGTGACCCTTTGGTCATGGAATGACGGATGGGTTTTTCGTTTAGTACACATTTCGAAAAATGGCGGCAATTAAAAAAAATCGAATTTTCGCGTTTTTTTTCGCATAAAAAGATAAATAATAAATGCAAAAATGTATCTATCGAAAAAACGATCCGTCATTCCGTGAAGACATATTTTCTGAGTATGCTCTCCAAATTTCAGGTCGATATGTTAATTACAGCGGTCAGGAGAATGTCAGCCATTTTTAAAAACGTGTTTTCGAGAAAAACGCGTTTAAAGTTTTGTAATGTGTTTACGCAAATGTGTTTATAATTACCGCTAATCGGCAATGCCTGGTCCATAGAGGCATCCCTCCTCTTCTTCTAGCTGCTCATGTTGAGCCGCTAACATCTCCCGCTGCATTTCAAGGACAAAGTCTCCCTTAAGGGGTCTTCCCACTTTCGACGCTAAAAAGGCTATTTTCATGAATTGTTTAAGTAGGTTTATATTATAGATATTGATATAAAAGTTGTTACACTTAATAAATACCTGCGAAGTACATTATTATTTTTTAAATGTATTTATGTAACCCAAATAAAATTTTAACGCGTTATTCACAAAACAACGTTTTTCGACGACTTGTTGATAAAATCTTCGAAACTACTGAACCGATCCTTATGAAATTTCAACCACATATTCTTTACAACTATAGCTATAGCGCAAATCAAGGATTTTTAAATGTTGATATTTACTAATTTTTTTGCCAAAAACCGTGACAAAACACGTTTTTTTCGAAAAATGTCCGCCAGTTTGTTATTTTTGCAGATATAAAAAATCGTATATAGCCATGAATATACTGAATCTAAATCCGTGTGATTTTTTTGTTTCGGATGATCTCCGAGATTTTATCAACAGTCCAGACCTACCATTTTTTTTGGACATTTTTTTCTATGAATAGTGACTTAAATGAATAAAAGTTTTTTTTAAATGTATTTCGAAAGTGTATTCATTAAGTGTAACAACTTTTATATCAATATCTAGAATATAAACCTATCCAAAAAAATCCTGAAAATTGCCTTTTTTAGCGTCTCAAGGGAAGTGACCCCTTAAGTATCGGGGTGAGAACAAATTTTGCAAAACTGTCAATTGAAAGAAAATCTTGTTTCCTGTCCCTCGTAATTTGGAAAATTTTGCATCCTCCTAATTGAGAAATAATTAGAAAAAATAAGTTATAGTTTGCTAAATTAAGCGATAATATCTTAGTAACATTTTGCTGTTCTTCTGAATTAATTTATTATTTTTTTTTTTTTTTATTGGTTTTTTCCTTAGGTACACGCTTTTCGCGTTTGTTACCGATTCTTCCCCTCATTATGACCGTTCATTCCTCTACTGTTCACTCCTTTTTTCTCCATCTTTCTCTCTGTTCCCCCCTCTTGCGGCCGCAGCCGACTTCGCCCTCTGTATTATATTCATCATGACATTTTCTGTCATGGGTATAGGGAAACTGCGGAAAACCTATACCAATACAGCCGGTCATCGAGTTCGCCCCCCAGTCGTGGAACTAGTCTTATTTTGCCGCGAAATGCCGAAGACAAACATTTCACGACGAAATGTACGCGACTGGGATTCGAACCCGGGATCTCCCGGTCCGCTGGTTTAGTGGCGAGCACGCTAACCACTAGACCATCGCACCGGTAATTCATTTATTAATTAATGAGTAATTTATTAATCGATAATTAATTAATAATTACTTTATTAATGAATAATCAATTAATTATTTATTTAATTATTTATTTCGCTATAAATTTAGGGCGAACTTATTGGGATAAATTTGTCAGGACGAAATTTCGTTTTTATGGGATTGCAAAAAGTCAATAAAGAAGAGGCAAGAGAGAAACAGGGTTGCGATTCCGACACGTGGCAATGGGATCCATTTTTCAAGGCACCGGTACGACCATTCGATGATTTTTCCTTTCTCATTAAAGAAGCGTCCGATTGGCCGATAAAAGCGATCAAGGAATCCGGAGGTTTCAACGGGTCAAAAAAAATCCGTCGCATCGACCTCGATCTTTCGATATAATTATCTTTTTACCCCAAAATGCCTGCAATTGATTCAGAACGTCACCAAAATTGCGACGATAATTCGAAAATTTGTTGCGATCGAAGAAAAAGAAATATCGATCCCAGCAATGTACGCGGCTGTTGGGTCGAAAAATGGAAGATTCGACCTCGCAGATCGTAACCCCCTTTACTCTCCTCCTCGCGCCGGAGACGAGAATTCCTCAATTGCGTAAGATCGCAGTTTGATCATCGAAACAGGTTCGCGAGGGCCGTTGAAATACTTAACGCATGTCGCGAAAAAAAGTAAAGAAAAAAAAGCGTAAACCCATTTAAGGCGTTACCCCCACTTGTAGCGCAAAAAAGGCCTTTTTCATGAATTTTTTCAAAGAAAACTACAAAACTTTTTTAATCGATCAATATGCCATCTTAAAGAACACATCTTGAAGAACTTTCAGTAATTTTTTTATTGAAAAATATTACATTGTTTAGTGGCAAATGGCCGTCAATGAAATAATGTTTTTATATACACGGTTTGCGGTGACCAACATTGCGGCGAAGTGCATCATCTGAAAAAAAAATGCGGATGAATTTAGTCAAATATAAGTATAAACTAGTCTTTAATCAAAGGATTTTAAAAAACATTCATTTTTCTCAAAATGGCGGACAGTCAAAGTTAATGGTTCGATTTTAACGAAAAAAAAACGGCCGTTTTTGGCTATAAAACGGCCATTTTTTTTTCGAAAAAAAAAATCGAACGATTAAAGACTACATTTTTATGTATTAAATAAGCCTGCAAAATTTCAAGAAGATCGGTTCATTAGTGTTCGAGTAATCTTGGTCACCGACTTCAGAAATGCCATTTTGAGAAAAACGCGTTCAAAGTTTCAATTTCAGTTTACACGAAGAAAATATTTTTTTTTGTAAACTTACATAGAGTCATCTATTCCGGGCCCGTTTTTATAAATTCCAGCCTATTATATGAACGTTGTGAATGCCAGGCACACGACCCTTTTCATCGAACAATGCATTGAAGGTCGGAGGGAGGGTCGAGCGCGCCAGACTGCAGACTAGCCGGTCGTTTACACAACGGATTCTTCTCTTTCAACGCTCATATCTCAGTCAATTTTGTTCGGATCGACTTGAAATTTTCAGGACATATTCTCAGATACTTATACTTCAAAAAAATGCAATAAAAAAAAATCGATTTTTTCAAAATCGCAAGTGGAGGTAACCCCTTAACCGAAAAGTTTTGAATTCGAGGCGGTATCTGATTGACCCGGTGACGACGAGGCATATCGCCGTGATTCGCTTCCTTCCTTGTTGCCCACGCTGCACATATGAATAATTGCATGCGAATCTTTCTTTCATTTGACTCATGCGTAATTCCAAAGTTAATTCGCAAGTCATGGGCGGCTATCGTGTAATTGACTCGATTGATAAATGACTGCACAAATTCGACGTTGAGTCCCGTCTTCAAATTCACCGAGAAGAAGTCTTGTCGTTTCCATTCGAAAATGAAAAACCTACACTGAGAGAAATGTATGGTAACTTCAACCATATTTTATATTACCCTGAGGGAATAACAATATTTTAGAGCCATGGTTACTGCCTAAAATATAGTACTGCTTATGATATTTTAGCAGCTGTGTTAATTATGCTCATACGTTAACCGCGACCAACAATCTTACGAGCATACATTGATTGTTTAAGGCGTTACCCCCACTTGTAGCGCAAAAAAGGCCTTTTTCATGATTTTTTTAAAATAAAACTACAACACGTTTTTAATCGATCAATATACCATCTTAAAGAACACGGCTTGAAGAACTTTCAGTAATTTTTTTATTGAAAAATATTACATTGTTTAGTGGCAAATGGCCGTCAATGAAATAATGTTTTTATATACACGGTTTGCGGTGACCAACATTGCGGCAAAGTGGATCATCTGGAAAAAAAATGCGGATGGATTTAGTCAAATATAAGTATAAACTAGTCTTTAATCGAAGGATTTTAAAAAATATTCATTTTTCACAAAATGGCGGACAGTCAAAGTTAATGGTTCGATTTTAACGAAAAAAACTGCCGTTTTTGGCTATAAAACGGCCATTTTTTTCGAAAAAGAAATCGAACGATTAAAGACTACATTTTTATGTATTAAATAAGCCTGCAAAATTTCAAGAAGATCGGTTCATTAGTGTTCGAGTAATCTTGGTCACCGACTTCAGAAGTGCCATTTTGAGAAAAACGCGTTTAAAGTTTCTCTTTCAACGCGGATTCTTCTCTTTCAACGCTCATATCTCAGTCAATTTTGTTCGGATCGACTTGAAATTTTCAGGACATATTCTCAGATACTTATACTTCAAAAAAATGCAATTAAAAAAAAATCGATGTTTTCAAAAACGCAAGTGGGTGTAACCCCTTAATGCTATATAATATAGTAGGTTTTCATAAAATGGATATTTCCTTACACTATAAAAAAATAGTGATTTTTACCATATTGAATGGTATGTCTACTAAATGAATACAATATTTGATAAATTCAAAAATTCTCCATTGAGAGGACTACCTGTATTATTGTTTATCATAATTTATCATTCCCGGGCCTCCTGAAATGATTCCTATCGAAGGGAATATTTCGCCTGAACATGGATTCGAACCTACGACCTACCTATCTATACTACACACGCTGCCATTATGCTACCGGGTACTTATGTTATTTTGATCGTAGATTTGGCATAACAGATAAAAGTAATTCCAGCTGCAATTCCGAATAGCTGTTACCTCCGACATAGGTTGAATTTTGCATACAGTTAAATATAGGTTGATCGAGCTGAATTTTTTCAAAAACCTTCCTTCTAATATTTTAAGACAACCCATAAAGGGATTTTTGGCGACTCCCAACAGTTTTCGTGATATTGAACTTTTAAGTTTTTTTAAACTTGTTCTTGATCATACCTATATATGTTATCGCGCTCTCCATTTTGTCCAAATAAATCCAAACAAACCCAAACCCAAAAACTATAGCGCGTTGCCATAAATACCTTTAGGGATTTTCTTAAAATACTCAAAGGAAGGTTTGTGCAAAATTTCAGCTCGATCAGAGGGGCGTTTCAGAAACCCAAACGAACCCAAACCCAAAGACTATTGGGCGTCGCCATAAATCCCTTAAGGCATTTTCTTATAATATTCAAAGGAAGGTTTGTGCAAAATTTCAGTTTGATCAGGGGGGGTTCGAAACCTCACCCGACATCTTTGGTTCGATATGACGTTAAGTTTGCATCGTTGGAATGCAACGAAAACGATTTTTTTTTATTTTCCAAATTTTCTATGGCAGCTTTGAGATACGAAAATCAAGCAAACAATTTTGCGGATCCTTCCTTAGCGATCTGAAACAAATTCGCATAATATGATTTTGGATGATCATGAGTATAAGAAATTGAGGAGAATTTTCAAACCATGGTTCAATAAAAGGACCCTTTTTCGCAGCCTATAAAAATGTGAAAAAATGTTTAAAATTGTTTTTTTTTGTCATACCTTTTTTTTGTGAACGCTCAATTGATGGATGAATGACTATTGCAGATGGCGATGCTGGTGCACACTGTGATCGACAGTTACCGTGACATAATGGATAACAAGAGCGATCCAAGGGTCAACAATTGGCCCATGATGGGCAGCCCTTTTCCAACTATATTCGTGTCTCTCGTCTACGCTTATTTCGTCAAAAATCTCGGCCCGAGATTGATGGCGAATCGAAAACCCTTCGAGCTCAGGCGAACGATACTCGTCTACAATCTCATTCAAGTCTTCATCTCGGCCTTCTTGTTTCACGAGGTAATGGTTAATGTGTTTGGAAAAAAAATAATCTGTCAAATGTAAAGAGAGACCAACTGTTCTTAATTACATTAGAAACGAATCAGATGGAATTAGAAGTTTTCTCAATGTTATTGGAAAAGAACTGGATGAAATTTGATTTTGTTTCAAATGATATTAGGAAAGAACCAGATGCCATTCGAAGTTTTCACATTATATGAAGAAATAACTAGACGAAGTTAGAATTTTTCTGAGTGCAATGAGAAAAATAATTGGATGAAATTAGAACTGTTCTACATAAAGCTGGGAAAACTCTAAATGAAACTATAATTTTCCGAAGTGGAAACAGAAAAGCACTAACATACGTGGAACTGGAAATTTTCTACAAGAAGTGAAGAAATAATTAGATAAAATTTGAGCTTTTCTAATGTAAGTGTAATTGGACATGAAATAAATGAAAATAGAACTATTTTGAAAGAAATTAGAAAAGAACTAAGTAGATGAAATTCGAACTTTTCTACATAAAATGACAAAGGCATTGTCATTACATGAAACTGCAATTTTCTCTAGGAAATTATAAAATAATTAAATAAAATTGGAACTTCTCTAAGGGTAATTACAAATGAACGAAATGAAATTAGAACTCTTCAAGTGAAATTAGAAAAGAACTAGATAAGAAATGTTCCAAATAAAATTATAAAACAACTGCATGATATAAGGACATTTCTAAATGAAATTAGGAAAAAACTAGATGAAATAAAAAATTCTAAATGAAATCTGAAAAAAACAAGATGGAAAAAAAATTTAATGTAATTATAAAGGCACTAAATAAAACTTGCAACCATTCTAAATGAAATTACAAAAGAACTAAATAACATTTGAAACCCTTCAAAATGAAATTACAGAGGAACTGGATGAAGTTTATCACCATTCTAAATGAAATTATAAAAGAATTAGATAACATTTGAAACCCTTCTAAATGAAATTACAGAGGAACTAGGTGAAGTTTATCACCATTCTAAATGAAATTATAAAAGAATTAGATAACATTTAGAAGCTTCCTAAATGAAGCGGTAGCCTTTGGTGGCGAAGACCTTTATGATAATTTTTTTCTCCTGTCGAGCCTCATTTTCTATATCAAACATCTCAATCAACACCATCGAGAATTCAATGAAATTGTATTCTGAAATTTTCAGAGTTTAGCTGCCGGTTGGGGTGGCTATTACTCGTTCAGGTGTCAACCTGTGGATTACTCCGATAACCCTCTGGCTGTGAGAATGGCGCGTGGATGCTATTTGTACTATCTGTCGAAGTTCACCGAGCTCTTGGACACGTTATTCTTCGTGCTTAGGAAAAAGAACAATCAGATCACGACGCTGCACGTCATTCATCACGGAATAATGCCCATGTCCGTCTGGCTTGGAGTGAAATTTTACCCAGGTAATGATGAGCCACGATTATTAATCAATTCATATTAATATTATAATATGATAATTATTCATCAATTAAGGAGGAAGATACCTTTAGACGAAGAAAAAATCGCTGATTATGTTACGTGGTTTAAAGAAATGGTTAATCTTTAAAAATGGCGGAGGTATCGCACGGTCGTCAGACGGCGTGACTCGTAGCGTCGGCGGGATTCATCTGACAAAAATCCAACGAAGATTTTTCTTTCATTACCAGTCATGCCCGGAATATGAACCAAGAAAAAGTGAAAAATGTTGAAAATCGATAAAACGGTACGCTTGAATACAAAATGATCGAATTTTCCGAAAAAAATGGCAAGATTTTGCAATAAAAAATACCTTTTTTCATCTTCAAAAATATTTAGGTTTACGTTTTAGACAATAAGGTCAGAAATAATTGTGCCAAATTTTATTAGAATCGGTCGGTTAGTTTGTTAGCTATACGTTACGCTAGTTTTGAAAATGCCGTTCAGAAGACCGTGTCATACGTCCCATGTAGGGTGATCGGTAGTGGCCAACGATTGGCCGATGCGCGACGCCGAGCTTGCCAACATTGGCACTCGAGCTTGGCCCGATCATCGACCGAGCCTCGGATGATAAGAGCGGCCCGATATTCGCAATCAATATTGGCCCTAGAATAGCTTATGAGAATCGGCCGAGCATCGCGTAGGGGTTCATTCGAGAATCGGCCAACAATAAGTCCCCGTCAAGATTGCTATCATTGGCACTCGAGCTTGACCCGATTATCGACCGAGTCTTGGCGGATAATTGTGACCCGATATAGATCACCAAAATTGGTTCTGCACTGCCAAAAAAAATTGTTTCTTTTTGTATTGTAATTCGTCATTACCTGGTCTTTCGAAACGATTAGTTCGAAGAAAATATTTCACCTATATGGGACTCGAACCTTGAACCTACCTACTCATAGCCAAGCACGCTGCCCCTATGCTACCGAGTGCTCGTAACATTTGAATCGCAGATATGCCATAAGAGACCAAATGGATTCTCATCATTATTTGTATCAAATAAACTATATCAATTAGTTAATATCATCGTGATAATTAGAGAGTGTTATCGACTGACATTTTGGAAAATTTCCAAACCTAACATATATATATATATATAATTCCTCTCGCTCCACCCTCTCTACTCCCACAACCCTTTAATATGTGTGTTCCAATAAAGACAGACCATTTGTTCATTAGTTCAAGTTTAATTTGAATAAATAAATATATTTAAAATGAATAATTCCAATAATGGAATGCAATAGGAGAAATTTGATTTCACGAAAAATCTAGTTAATTCAAATAAAAAATAAATAAATAGTCGCGGTTAGTTAATATTAATAGAATTTTTCTGTCAGTGTAGGATGATTCATAAAAATGGGCAGAGTATCGCGTATGAGCTCGTTCGAGAATCGGCCAACATTGAGTGCATTGATTTGGTAGTATATTTGTTAAGAATAATGTCCAATGGACTCGTAAAAAGATTTATCTCGTCTCTCGATGACTTCGACGCGAAACAATGAATCGTCAATATACGAATTGCGGTTTGATCATGCGTTACTCGGCCGAACACTGGCCTCGTATCGGCAAAAACATGATTGGCGAGTCTATACTTCGCCAAACATCGACCTCGTATCGATAAGCCAATGATTAGAGAGCCTATATTTGGCCGAACATTGGCCTCGTATCGGCAAACCAATGATTGGCGAGTCTATACTTCGTCAAACATCGGCCTCATATCGATTAACCAATAATGAACGAGTCTACACTTGGCCGAACATTGGCCTCGTATTGGCAAACCAATGATTGGCCAGTCTATACTTCGTCAAACATCGGCCTCGTATCGACAAGCCAATGATTAGCGAGTCTATATTTGGCCGAACATTGGCCGCGTATCGGCAACCCAATGATTGGCGAGTCTATACTTCGCCAAACATCGGCCTCGTATCGACAAGCCAATGATTAGCGAGTCTATATTTGGCCGAACATTGGCCTCGTATTGGCAAACCAATGTTGGCTAGTCAATACTCAGCCGAGCATCGGCGTACAATTGGGCAAGCGATCATCGCCCCGCCGAAATTGGTCCAAGTATTGGCCGTTACGGTTCGATTGGCGAAACCTACATTGGACAAGACTACTTCTACTTGACAGCGCTTTTAGTGGATAAATGAGGAACGACATTTTTGTCTCACTAACGATGACACTTTCCACCATCCAAAAATGCCGGAGTTTCCAGACCTGTATGCAAGACCGTGGATAGTACCAACGTTGTATAGTAATTGTTTGCATTTTTTTTTTGCTCGCCAACAGGTGGTCAAAGTTCGTTCTTCGGCATGCTGAACACATTCGTCCACATATGGATGTACGGTTATTACTTCCTCGCCGCTCTGGGACCAGCGATGCAGCCCTATCTCTGGTGGAAGAAGTACCTAACGTCGATGCAAATAATCCAGTTCGTTTTGGTGATGATCCACTCGTTGCAGTTGCTCTTCATCGAGTGCGACTATCCGAAGGCGTTCGTCTGGTGGATCGGAATACACGCGGGTCTCTTCTTCTTCCTGTTCAGGGACTTTTACGGCAAGGCGTACAACGACAAGGCCGCCGTGGCCAAGGCCAAGGAGCCGAGGGCAGGCCAGTTCGACGGCACGGGAAAACTACGGGAAAACGGCGCGAGCAAGGAACAATCGTCGATCTACGCGAACGATTACAGAGTCGCGACCGGATACATATCCGACGAGGGACTGAGAAATCGCGTTTACATCGACAAAAATGGCGGCTTTAGTCAATCGTAAAGTCAACCAACAAAATAAAGACGAGAGACTCTTACGCGATAACAAGCATCGATTACTCCGATCATGTGTGCGCGTCTTTTTTGTTGTTGAGCTATGTCGTTCAATATGGGGAAGAAACGGCTTCGCGGGAGAAGATTGAAAATCGTAAAAAAAGATCACGTGAATGAATCGCTCCGAATTAAACCGCGAAAGTGTTTCCTGACGGGAGGACTTTTTGAAAATTGCCTGATAATATCACACCGTCATTTGTAAATTTATTGATTCTTTTTAATTTTGATAAAATTGATTTTTTCTTATTCGAATGATTTTGATTAATTTATTGGTCGATTGGACGATTTTATTTATACGCCAGTCGAATGATCTTGCTCAATTTTTTTTACTGATACATTTAATTAATTTGTCTTTATTTATTTCATTCATTTTTTTCAACGTACGTGCATTTGCTCTTGTTTTCTCTCGAGAAGTCGCGAATATTTCGCGAGAGAAAAAATGCGAAAGGCCCTGAGAATAAACTTTTATTTATTTTATAGACGGTGTTTTATTGTCATTCGTCGGAGTTATCGGTGAATATTTATCGAGATTGTGCCGTGGAAACTCGTGAGGTTGGAAAAGTCGTCACGGTCCTTGGGACGTGACAAAGTGGCATGTAGCACGATGATTGATTGATCGGAGTACGTATGAGCGTGATGCATTTCGAAGCCTGGATGAGCTCACGATCGTTTTACACGCAATTTCGATTACATACCAAAGATATTGACTGATTTGATGAATTATGATGAAAAAAAAATCACACATTCCTCAGATTCACGTTCATGGGAAGAAAAAGCTCTCGCCAGCCTCGGGCTTCGACTATTCTCGTTGATGCAAATGTCTGCAATGCTCAAGCGCTCGATGTGTACCGAAGGTGAATTTAAGCGACCTTTGCTGAGCGCTTTGGAAATACAAAAAAGAAAGAAAACCGATGAAAAATAAAAGAAAACTCGTATTGTACGAGAAACGAGGCGACTGTTCATTTGTTCGGGACGAAGTGCAGGCGGCCTCGCAGTGGAAATGTCGAAACGAGGCGAATTAATTGAGGAAACGACGGATCAACGCGAATCAATTGAGGAAACGATGAAATAGCGAATGAAACAATTGAGGAGAGTGGCTCAATTGAGGGAGAATTAATTGCAGAAAAATTGCGAAAAAAAAATTAATTTCATAGATGAACGTTTGTTTCGCATTTTTCGCCGAGACGATTGAGATTTTGGAAAAACGACGAGTCTTGCGTGGTTGTCCGCTTCAACGTTGAGGTAACGACAGTCCTAATTTGCCCAAAATGTCAACCGTCTGGGAGAAAAACGCGCTTTTGGTGGCCGTTTACACCGGCGCGGGGGAGACAGCACCGAAGTCGAAATTAACTCCATTTCCAAGTCATTTTTAAACGATACGTTTGTTGTAAAAATTATTAAATTAGCTTGTAATCGTAATTATTAAGGTAATTTGTAACTGTCAGTACATCAAATTGTTGGTCAGGCTGGAAATAAGATTACATTGTAATGATAGTGTTAAAGATAAAAATACAAATTATGTCAGTAAGCATAATAAATTCAAGGGAATGAAAGCGTATGCGTCGTTATTTTTTGGAAAATAATCTAGTCTGAACCCCTACACTGCCGTTTCTTTTACCAGTAGGGGTATAGCCATTTAAAAAAAATCAAAACATTATTGAATTCTCCTGTCGTTACCTTTCCGTTTTATCTCCGATTAATTGAATACAATTTATTCCGCTATCCGTCCGCTTCGCTCCCAATTCAAAATTGAAATATATTACATCGCAGTATTGCTGTGAACCCTTCCTTTGAATTGAAATGGAAATATTGAATTTGAAATAAAATGCACACTTTCCCAAAATTGAAAGTTTTAAATTTACAACAATTTAATTGTATACTTTGCGAATTTTAATTATGCAGACATATTAAGAAATGTTTAAAGTGTATCCTGGATTCAATAAAGACCGAATAGAGGGGTGGTAAGGGCAGGTGGATGAAGTACTATGCGGGTCCAATTGATCCAGTGTGTCAAACCCGTGGCCAAATATGTGTCAAGAAAGGGTTATGGGGGAGATACCTGCAGGCGAGGAAAAAGTCGCCGATTTTCAAGAATTTTTTTTAAAGGAAAAATGTCTTCGCTATTTTTGCAACTTAGAGTATGTTTCACTACTGATTTTCGCTTTCACATGGTCTTTTTTTTAATTTATCTTTGAAAATGGCAGGTGTATGGCACGGTATTCTAAACGGGTTACAGCGGATGTTGTCAGACGGCGTGACACCTACACTCAGAAAAACATTTGGTAATACCAACTATGTATATTTAGTTGAAACAATTTTGTTTGTAGCAACCTAATTTTACTCGCTTGAAATACAATTCGATTCAAGTGACAAAGCCAGTTTAGTTGAAACACCCAAATTATCATGTCAAAATAGCAATATCTCCCTGGCCATATAATGAGTTGGATTAACTACATCGGAGTTCATACAAGTAATCCGCGTGTTATTTGAACTTTATATTTGGTCGTTATATTGGCCAATAAACTACATTTTCCGACTGAATTAATTATTACGCATAAAGCGAATGATAGTTGGTTCTACAATTAAATAAGTTAATTGAAACAAATGATTTAATTAAAGTTACTTCGAGGTAAGACCGTGTTTTCTTTTTTCTACGATGTGCATATTTTTCAACTATTGATTGCTATTGCTACTTGAGTTCTTGTGGATGCAATCGATCACTTTTTTCCCGGCACGATTTCTAGATAACGACTACATTTGGCAAATCCGACCACGGGCGCGCTCTGTTCGATCGCTGTGAGCGATTAGCGCAAATGTACCGCTCATGTCGAGTACGCCGTACCGTTCCTGTTGCCACCTCGTACGCGCGTACGGTACTGGTACATTACCGGTACGCCGTACGGTACGCTGTACCGCCAATTTACTAGCACGGTGCCGATACAGTATCGCCACCGTGCACTGCAGTACGGCGTAACTCCACGGTAGCGATACCGTGGAAGTACGACTGCGCTGCTATCCCGTACCCGTACATTACAGTACTCGTACATTACCGGTAATGTAGGGCACGGCGTACTCCACATTTGCGGTATGCTGTACTAATGGTACGCTTGGTTAACTGGGTAGTGGAAATCGCGAAGCAGTGTAGTTTCAGATGCATGCACGAACAGCGCTACGATCGCCCTTTCGACTCCCGGCTGTTCACGTCTTCTTTTCTGGCTGTTGACGTGCATCTCCCCCTGTGAGCGTGTAGAAAACTACAATATTCATTGTGATAAGTTTTGTGAGACGATTTACATCGAAAACATAAAAATGTGCGAAGTAGAAGTCATCTTGATAGATTGGGGACTTCAATCGCTTGTTTCTACATTTCGAGTAAAGTGTACGATCGTCATTTCTTTTTGTCCGCCATTGTTGTCACGCTGCGTGCTATCCTTCGAGAAAAACATTGTACGGCGTCTCTCGGGTGTTGATAGTAAACTTAGTGGAAGCCGGTGAGTTTCATTTAAGGGAGACTTTGTCCTTGGAGTGCCATATTTCAGGTGTTTAAATTTTATTTTTTTTTAAGGAAACGAGTAAAGCTTTTTGAGTGCGGTTTTAATCTTGCTTTTATTCATGATATACAGAACGTTAAAAAAAAAATTTTTTTGAAAAAAAAAACCACACTGGCGGCCGTTGCAGCTCCGCGAAAATAGGTCCTCAAATCGCGGGAGGTAAACGGCTGACATCACTGCCCCCTCTTTGTTGATCTGAAACACAAATTCAAAGCATATTATCAATATGTGACCCTTTGGTCATGGAATGACGGATGGGTTTTTCGTTTAGTACAAATTTCGGAAAATGGCGGCAATTAAAAAAAAATCGAATTTTCGCGTTTTTTTCGCATAAAAAGAGAAATAATAAATGCAAAAATGTATCTATCGAAAAAATGATCCGTCATTCCGTGAAGACATATTTTCTGAGTATGCTCTCCAAATTTCAGGTCGATATATTAATTACAGCGGTCAGGAGAATGTCAGCCATTTTTAAAAACGTGTTTTCGAGAAGAACGCGTTTAAAGTTTTGTAATGGGTTTACACAAATGTGTTTATAATTACCGCTAATCGGCAATGCCTGGTCCATAGAGGCATCCCTCCTCTTCTTCTAGCTGCTCATGTTGAGCCGCTGACATCTCCCGCTGCATTTCAAGGACAAAGTCTCCGTTAACGTTGCGTGCTCACCAAGTGCATACGAATTGAAGGATTGCTAAGGGAATCGTGATTGAAATTTCTTTACGGGCCATAGTTCTCCCGTAATTTCAGATATCGATTAAATTCGGTAAATCCAACCACGTGGATACTCGGTTTAAACCGCTAATAGTTCGTCGCAACCACGCTGTAGTCTGAGACCTGGTGTTGCGTAAAGCAAAAAGACTTGTTTGCGCCAATTCCGCTTCGAGAACACACAAAATCTGATGGTTTCTGTTATGTGGCCTGCAGATAAATTCTCGATACATCAGAAAAAAATATTATTTATCTATACACATTATTTTAATTGATTGCTCTTTTGTTTTTTTTTTCGACACGCAGATTGCTTTTAAGTTTAACTATGTAATTTTCTCAGAGCGCTTTGTAAATTATCTTACAATTGACACCATACAGTCGTACATTGACGTAGATTAATCATAAAAGTTGTTTCTGTATCATCGCAGTATTTTTAATATATACTTTAATAAACAGGCATTATTGAAAAATTACTAATCATCTTGTCTCATAATTCAGCGGATCTATTTACCTTATTGTCCATTTCTATTGTTCCATTTGTATTTATAATTTATCGTAGGGAGAATACTTTCTTCGATGATTTAGATTTAATTGAGTTCCTACCAATTCAATGCATACGTTGCATATGCTCACTGAAATTCATCTGACATTTATCTGACATCTGACATTTTCTCTCATTGTTAAGAACGTGGTTGGACTTTCAGGGTATAGGGCAGCATAGGTGTCGCGATGGGAATAAACCCTATCCACCTACAAAATTTAAAGTGAATCTGTTGAGTGGTTTTTGGTTCATGAATTAACTGACATAAGACCATTTCGGATTTATATATAAGTAGAAAGTAGGATTCGTACACTGACAAAAAAATTGATATTCATATTAACTAGATGCGTCTATTTGATTTTTCGTATTTGAATTAACTAAATCTTTCGTCAAATCAAATGTTTCCCATTGTACTCCTATTGGCATTATTTGATTTAAATATATTTATTTATTAAAATCAAGATCTATTCAATATCGTCTAATAACTGAATATTTTATTTATTCCTAATAAATTTGCGATTCGCTTTCATTTGCTCAAAAAACAATTTAGTTAAATCCACTAAATAGATCTATACCTACAATTTAATTTTTCTTAAAATTAAATAGAATATTCGTCGGCTCAAACTTTTTTTCTATTTGATTGAATTAACGGTCTGTCTTTGTTGCAAGAAAATACTCACACACACACACACACACACGCGCGCGCACACACACACACACACACACACACACACACACACACACACACACACGCACGCACGCACGCACACACAAAAGTTGAGTTTGAAAAACCTATCGCATGATATTTGATAAAACTCACTAATTATCACAATGACATTAACTAATTGATATAGTTAACTAACTTATTGATATAATTATAGGAATTCATTTGGTGTCTTATGCCATATCTGACTAAAATGTGACAAAAATCTGTAGATATGTTATTGGTTTGATTGCATGTATAGGCAAAATGTGTTCTTCGAAAAAAAATTATTACAGAAGGTCAGGGCATAACGAATTATGATACAAAATGATTGTGGTAGAACTCTAAAATAAGTATTTTTTTTTAATTGTATCTGCTACGGCGAACGCTTCGCTAATTGTAGCTTCCATGTACGGGGATTTCCCCTTTTTACATTTCCCACCATTTTCTCCAATCCACATCCCTAATCGATCCCCACCTTGCGGTCGCAGCCGACTTCCCCCTCTGTATCGCATTCACCATGACATTTTTCTGTCATGGGTATAGGGAAACTGCGGAAAACCTACACCAATACAGCCGGTCGCGAGTTCGCTTCCTAGCCTCGGAGCTAGTCGCGTTTCGTCGAGAAAATAGCTCACACACACCCGACACACACACGTACCGGTCCGTGTGCGCGACATCCGTGTAGAACTGGAGCTACGTCACACCTGTGTTTTTATTTCTCTCCGAAACTACGAGACGGTGATTCCAACTCGCGACCTCCAGATGCGTTGATTTCAGAGGCAAGCACGCTAACCACTAGACCAGCACATCGGTTCACTCTAAAATAAGTATTTTATTTTACTTTGTATTTATGAAATATTCTATGCATATAGAACACTTTGAATTGCAGTGTATTATGTCAGCAAATAAAGATTCATTCGAATAGAATCGTTATTTATTTAATTATTAGGTGTCGGAATTATTTCGTAGCGTTTGGCAAGAGATGGCGTAGGTAGTACGGTATTTCGTATTTCGTTGTTACCGGCAGTAATGTATGCAACGTGAAACAGCTATCATTGAATGTCATTTGCTGTACATAACCTTTTTTTGAATCGTAAATAACAACACTTTATAATTTATAACTACACTTTATAATTTGTACATTTTGATGGGATTTCCATCAAAATTTACAGGATTTTTTTTCCGTGTGGGAAGTCCTACCCCACCCGCCGTATTCTTCAGATATGGCTCCTTCTGATTACCATTCGTTCCGTTCGATGGCTCATAGCCTGTCTGAGCAGAAGTTCACTTCTTACGAAGATTGTCAAAAATGGGTCGATTCGTGGATTGCATCTAAAGACAAGGCGTTCTTCCGACACGGTATTTGTGCCCTGCCCGAAAGACGGTCGAAAGTAGTAGAAGGCGAGGGGCAATACTTTCAGTAATGTATTTTTTTATTTTCGTTTAAAATGAATATTTTTTTCATAAAAGAAGACGCTACGAATTAATTCGAAGTCCTAATGATATCTTTTTTTAAATTGGCTTCATCTAACAATGCTTCTCACAAAAGTTGTGCGGAATATTGTTATCTATAAAATAAGTCCTTTTCGAAAATCACGCAGGATTGTTAGTTTAACGGAAAATCATCGGTGAACGGATTTTTCTTGCTTGTACTTATTTTATTAATGAACTTAGTGTTCTGAAACTCAATCAGCATGTAGAAGAATCTATCCCCAAAAGATATCTTTAAATTTCATTGAGCTACGTCGTATAGTTAACGAGAAATTACCGATTTACGTACATCCCGCACCTTTTTATAGCAAGTAATCGAGAAGGGCTACAAGGGGGGGGAAAATTACCTGTACATTCAAGATCCGACTGGACTATATCGCCCGAGACTAGATACTTTAATGTAAGTATTAATATTCTAGAAAAAACATAACATTATGTAGAAAAAAATAACGGAACGAAAACTTTGAACGTGGTTTTCGCGAAACAACTTTTTTCGACCTTGTCCCAGCGAATACTGAAAAACTTATGAAACGATTTTCGATTTTGTGTTTAAAATATTTTTGTAATCGCGGTAACTAAGGGTGTATGTAGCTGATTTTCCAAATGTCCACAATTTTTAAAGACCGCTCGAATAAAAAAGGGCCTTGAAAATAATTAAAAAAAAGTTTAAACCGTCGCCATTTGAGCATTTATCCGGCCAAGCTTTACGGTCCTGGTACGTAGAGGGGAGTGGGGGGCGAAAATTGGGGAATTTCGCGTTACGTAATTTGTGTATGCCCCCTAGTGGAAAAACTGGACGTGCTGGAGAACAAGGGGGGGGGGGTCTAAGAAAAAAATTAGCGGAATTAGTGAGGAATAAGCCAATCAAAAAGAGATGCGCGTACGTAAAAGAATTTGAGATATTGACAAAGCAAGTAGCGCGGAGAGCAGGAAATACCAGTATAAAAAGGAGAAGAGAAAGTGAGAGGGAGTATATGTCTAAACAATAACAACAATAGCTGGGACGAATAAAAAAATGTATTTGGAACAAGTCGGATCGTAGTAGGCCGTGAGACTAGGAAAAAACCTAGTAGATTTAAATAGAGCCTATTTGAATTAAATCTTATTTTGGCAGTGTAAACAGATTTATGTGACTGCAATAATTGTCGTTGATAATCCCCATGATGAATCTATAGTTAGCTTATATCATAGGTCACATTGAGTATCAGTTTTGCATCAAGTATGACAATCACTTACCGTGCGATATTTGGAGCGCGGCGCAATCCAGGTGGTCAATTTTTCCGATGAGTCCTCGTCATCGGATTGGGCGTAAACTCCGACAAGACCAGCGACAAGGAGCCACCCGACGAAGAATCGGTTTAAATCCATAATTGAAACGTTGAAAAGGACAGTAGTCTGAAGCGACGAGTTATGTCTATAACTTGGACGAATAACTTAGTGATCACTATTCTGCGCTGCTCTGTGTACTAATGTTCGCACGTCGGTTCTTGGTTGGTACTGGACCTGTTATATCGTCTTCGTTCTAGTGCTCCGCTGGTTTATGAAAGAAAATAACTTACTTCTTATCTAAAACATTCCTATGCTAAAGATGCAGAGCCGTGAAACACAGCGTCGGCTTTTTTTTCGCTTTGTGGGGTCTTATTTCGCCTGTAATTGTAAACCACGTGCTACGCGATTTGGCCAGTACAATAGGACACGATTACAGCTGATCAGTATTCTCGAACACGGCTGTACAGAATGTCTTGGCATTTGCGCAGCCGATGGCAAACGACTAGACGAACTGTCACATCCGGAAGGAATGAGAGCATAATATTTTCGTTTCCCTCTTTGTTGCCTACGCCTAGCGCAATAGCACGGGATGAGGGTAAAAAGGGGTAGTGCGTGGGAAAGAGTAGAATTAAGGAAATGACACGATGTTTCGAAATTGAGCGATAATTCGACAGACTCGGTGTACGATTGACACTATGTTGTTTATTGCAAGATTACTAGACGGTTTGAAGCGATCAGGTTTACGATGAATGATACAAAAAGGAAAGGCAAAGTTAGCTTACATTGGTTGTGTTTGACACTCCGTCGTTCGCTCGCTCGCTCGCGTGGATGTTTGTTGTCGCTCGCGTTACAAGGGCCTTCGCTCTTGGCTTGGTGCGCTCGCTGGTACAATTGCTGGTAAGACGCTCGCAGGATTTTACGCTGGTCGTGTGTATACTCGACGTGTTTACTACGACGGGCACTACGCGTAGATAGAAATATGAACAGCGCGCGAGGTCGATGAATTGAGACTGATATTCACGGAAAAATGATAGAAATTATACAAGTGTAAAATACAACTTTCGTGACTCGAAAAATGAAGACCGTTCGTATGAAAGTTAATTGGAGATATTCGTAGGTTTCTGAATTACGACTTGATATAAGGAGTTGAGTCGATGGTAGTTGACGGGAGACTGGGATTGAGACTTGATAGAAGAACTTGATTTGATGGTGGCTGACGGGAGACTGGGATTGAGACTTGATAGATGAACTTGATTTGATGGTGGCTGACGGGAGACTGGGATTGAGACTTGATAGAAGAACTTGATTTGATGGTGGCTGACGGGAGACTGGGATTGAGACTTGATAGATGAACTTGATTTGATGGTGGCTGACGGGAGACTGGGATTGAGACTTGATAGAAGAACTTGATTTGATGGTGGCTGACGGGAGACTGGCTTCAGGAAGGAAGTCTTTCTTGATATGAAAATTAGGAGCGGTTCAGTAGTGGGAGAAGGAACCTTAGGGAGAGTGTGGTCTTGGTCATCTAGTTCTTTAGGGATTGGACCATTCGTCGTAAAGATATCGGTTGATTAGCGTGATTGTCGCGGTATGGTGTGCGAATACTTTACAGATTCGTTAGGCACGTGCGTGGCCTTATTTCAGGGCATCGGTTCTGACTAATATGCGTATGCAGAGAAGGAGACCTTTGTCTCGTGTTTCGGCGAAAAAGCGCATGAGATATAGAGTTCGATATCAGAGACCTAAGCATTCGCATGGTTTGTGTTATGTCAATTTATGGCTATGGTGACTTCTCATGTCGAGAAGTTTGTATATCGGACTACGCTGCGAGACCGGATGTCTTATTTTTCAGTCAGTGTTATAAATTCGTCGGAGCCGTCTAGGCTATGTTATGATGAAGTAATCTAGGGTCGCGGCTTCTCTTGGTCACCATGCGGATGGGCCGGCGTAGGATTTTCGGAGTCTGTTGATCGAGCTTTTGGTTGGTTTTTCGTTCGACAGCTCTTCTTGGAATATTCGCCTGAGATCTTGTTCTTGTTGACAGCCAATGGCATAGGAAAAGTCGATAACTGACGGGGCTGCTATCGTGCGTATATCGCTGTGGGTTGAATATGCGTGCAAAACGTACGCACATTCCTTTTTACGCGGTTATTCATCTTATTCTTAGATTTATACATTTAATAATAAGGTTATAACGGCAAATGAGAATATTGGGAAGAACCGAGAGAAGGCACATTCGCTAGGATGTAGCAGAACTACGTTTTTCTAGACATTTTTCTTCAATTTCGAAGCAATAATACACATTTTCTTATACCACTCGAGGCCCGTAACTAAAGTAATGAAAAATAAACGTTTCGTAGACTTGACCGCCCAATGAAAAAAACGCCGTTGTTCTCTGAGCAGAAACGAACACTTTCACACCCCGATCGTTTTATTATCGCGACGAATGCGGTAATCTTTGGGTATCTACGCTTCGTAGGAAATTTTCGATGGTATGCAAAAAAATCGCGTGGACAACGCCATGTTTGCGTCCTGCGAATTCCAGCAGGGGCACAGAAATATCATTCCGTCGGGTCGAATGAATATCGGCGTCTGCTGCTCGCGCTCGATAAAGCCGGGGACGCACACCTTCCGTAAGGTGAGCCTACGTAACCGGAAGGTTTTGATCAACTGATGAACGGCGGTTATGGATACGTTATGGAAGATGTGTGTGAAGCTGGTTTCCGGTGCAGGATCTGACAGCCGATATTATGCTATTACAGTAAAATGTATAAAATTAATAAACAAGTGTTTGCCGTCGGTTTATAGTTTTCAGATAGTTTTGTCTAGACCCGAGTCAAATTTTTTAGCCTCCTCTGAACCCTTGCAGGACCCATTATTTTGTAATACATACGCCGCCAGCCTCCGTTGAACCGACCAAACCCCATTTGTCGAGTTCAGTGCCATGAAGAGACCTCCTCTTGGTCCAGTGTAGCCTCTGTTAGACCTCCCAAACCTTCTTTCGACCCCCAGTATCAGTGAAACGTGCAGAACACAGGCCTCCTTAAGGGGGGATTGTCTTTTTTTTTCGCAAAATTTACCGCTTTTTGGGAATTTTTTTGTGAAGAAAGTATACAACGGAAAACTTGTGAAACTTGGCATATAGTTTTATTGATCTGTTTACTACATACAAAAAAAATTTTAAACAATTTCATCAAAAAATCCGCCTCCCACCCCCCTCGACGCGCGATGGTCCTTTTTTGATGGTGTGCACGATTTCTCAAAAACTATTCAACCGATTGCCTTCAAATTTGGACAGAATGCTCAGCTGACATCCTTTTATCGTTTGATGAAGCAAAAAAGCAATACGTTTAATAGTTTTTTATTTATAACAAAAAATCGATCAATTTTTTTCGAAAAATCGATACTTCAAGTTCAAAACGTCACCAAATCGTCAATTTTTTTTTCCCTTCATCGAACGATAGCTATATGTGTCTAAAGTAAAATGCTTTTTGGGTTTTTGTTGCAGGATGAACGTGAAGGCTGTAATCGTGCACACCATCAAAAAAGGACCATCGCGCGTCGAGGGGGGTGGGAGGCGGATTTTTTGATGAAATTGTTTAAAAAATTTTTTGTATGTAGTAAACAGATCAATAAAACTATATGCCAAGTTTCACAAGTTTTCCGTTGTATACTTTCTTCACAAAAAAATTCCCAAAAAGCGGTAAATTTTGCGAAAAAAAGACAATCCCCCCTTAACCTGCTTTCAATTTCAAACAGTTGCCTCGACCCCACCTAACCCGCTTTCGGCCCAAATTCGATATCTCCTCCATCATCACTCCATTGTGGCCTGATCAGATGATGAATAAATACTACACAATTAATAAAAATACATCGTCGCCTTATCAAATTATTAGTGGAGTATTAATATGGGAAAACAATCCCATTTGCTCAATATCAATTTATTATTATTTTATAGGTGATTCAAAAAAGAATGCTTCTATATGCAGTCTTACTCCAATTCTATCGGATTTATGGGCGTCACGAATTTTCCTGTGAGAAAAAAACTCACAGGAAAATTCTTAAAAAATGCCAGGCTATCCAGCATAAGCTTACGCGACTTTTTACATCCTTGACATTTCCTCTTAAACCCTCTAGTTCTTGAGTTACATTGCATTATCTAGAATTAGTCTTTTTTAGAAAAAAAAATGAAATAAGATTGCGAAAACAATTGTACGAAACTTTATAAAAAATAAAAATGGAGCTCCTGCTACCCCGTTCAAGTTTATCGTAGATAAACGTGACAAATTTTTTTTCTTCATAAGTCAATTCTCAATGGTCGAAAAAAGCTGAAAAACGGTCACGTACAAACGTGCGTACCGGGTCGAAAAAAAAACATTAAAAAAAAATTTGAAAAAAGCAAAATAAAGTTGAATTTGTTCCCTTCAAAACGCCAATTGGTAAATTTGGTTATCTTTTTTTTACGAAGCTATGTAACTTTTAGTGCAGCAAGAAATACCGACTGGTGTATCCAAACTTTTAAGCGCCGGTATATATTATATAATACTATATACATATTATACTCGAAATATGTGG
The DNA here is from genome assembly GCA_963210295.1 of Ophion ellenae. Taxonomy (NCBI): domain Eukaryota; kingdom Metazoa; phylum Arthropoda; class Insecta; order Hymenoptera; family Ichneumonidae; genus Ophion; species Ophion ellenae. The sequence goes on along the minus strand of OY723387.1, from coordinate 6,860,259 downwards.
TGGTATTAATATATTCGAATACACACTACCAGTCAAAAGTATTCGGACACTTCAGATAATTGCAAAACTTATTATCACTTTGGATAATTGCAAACTGATGGTAGAATAATAATTATTTTACGCAGATACTATAAAGATCTGTATAATTAATAAATTATATAGACCTCTATAGTATCTTCGTAAAATAATAAATGAAATAAATTATATTACTCTAACATTATTTGGCAATTATCTAGCGCTCACAAGTTTTGCGATTATGTGGAGTGTCCGAAAACTTTTGGCTGGTAGCGTAGATCTAAATAACATATAATGTTGATATCTATATGAAACGTTAGGGTGTTAATTATAGTCTATTTCATGTTCTAAAAGATTGAAATCGTCGGTTTGGAATTCAACCTCATTGATTTGTTATTTATTTTTTTCCTTTTGTTTTTGTTCTTTTTGTTCATTCAACAATGCGTCGATAAATGGCGATGGCCGATTACCGTCGATTTAAAATAAAATGTTTGATTTTTCTTTGTTTTCATTTTTAGCACGTCGAAAATAAAATAAAAATTCCCCGTGTTCGTATGAAGCATATTTTTATTTCTAACGAGTCAGGGATGTGTGCGGCCGTGTGGATGAACTAGTAGATCGTGTGGATTCGGCTCTCTCGAACCCTCGTTGACCACAAAACTCAACATGTAGGGAAAAAAATATTGTAAATTTCGAGTTTTTGCTCATTTAAAAAAGGAAAACATATCCTTAAAAACTAATTCTCAATAGACAAGGAAAAAAATCGCTGATAAACGGGAAAAAAATCCTTATCAATTGAATACGTCTTTCACCGAACATTATTTACAAACATAAATAATGCTCTACACAACAACCTTCATAATATGGGCGAAAACTTAAAATATCAACAATATCGAGAATAAAAAGACTTCTGAAGAGGACCCGAACCGAGGGCCGAAACGTAAAAACATCCTGTATTTCCACTATTGACTTTGGAATACCCTTCATTGGCCGGACCGAAGCCGAATCCACACGATCTACTATTTTTATTTCTTTCCGCTAAATATCATGATATTAACTAACCGCGTTAATTTGATTCTTTTTTATTTGAATTAACTAGATTTTTCATAGAACCAAACTTTTCCAATTGCATTCCATTATTAAAATTATTGATTTCAAATATGTTTATTTATTCAAATCAATCTATTTAATATCGTCCAATGACTAAATATTTTATTTGATCCTAATAAATCTGTGATTCGGTTTCATCTGTTCAAAAAAACAATTTAGTCATGTTCACTTAATGGATCCAGTTAATTTTTTTTAATTTACCTTAAATGGAATTTTTGCAGAGTAAACCATTTTCTTATTTGATTGAACTAATAGTCCATCTTTATTGCAACACTCATATCAAAGGGGCGTGGGGGTAGAGAAGGTGGAGAGAGAGGAATTATATATATATATATATATATATATATACATATGAGTTTGTTTGAAGAATCTATAGCATGTTATTCGATAAAACACTCTTATTATCACAATGATATTAACCAATTAATATAGCTTATGTGATACAACAAATAGTGATAGGTATTCATTTGGTTTCTCACACCATATCAGCGACCAAAATGTTATAAGCACAGGGGCAGCGTGCGTAGCTACGAGTAGGTAGGTACTAAGTTCGATTCGCATATATGGCAAATATTTTCTTCGAAAAAAATCATTCCTAAAGGCCAGGGAATGACGAGTTACGATGAAAAATCGTTGTGGTAAAGCTCTCAAGAAAGGAATTCATTTTATTTTCGATTTATGAAATATTTTATGCATACACTTAGCTTTACAGTGTACATCGTAAGCAAATAAAGATTCACTTGAATCTCATCTTTATTAACATATATAAATATCTTTGAAACAAATATGATCGTAGTAGGCCGTGAGACAAGGAAAAAACCTATTTTATTTAAATAGATCCTATATAAATTAATTTTTTTTAGCAGTGTACAGTAGGCCGAAAGGGGGGGTGCAGTAGGTTCTGCGGAAGCGCTCGAAGTAGGCCCACCTGAGGTTCCGTAGGTACAGTTGTGGTCCTCACTGACCTCCTTTGAGTCAAAAAGTCTACTTTCTTCCATGCCGGAGGTTCATTGGAAGCCCTAACGCATGATATTTTCAAACATTGTGCCCTCCTTTAGATACCCAATAATCCGCTCTTGCCGATTTCTGCTCGGGGACGGAAGTCTTCATTTTGTGGATTGAACGCGGCTCGAAAATTTCGACTCGGGGAGCGCCGTTTTGAAGGTGAGTTTCAGAATCGAATAACTAAAAAAAAATACACATGTTTACTAATCATTCAAGAATATGTGAAAATTAAACAAAAATTACTATCATGTATTTTTGTACGTTTGTTTTTAACGGTGTGCGAAAAACGCTCCCAAGTGGCGAAAAAACCAAACATATTCTTAATCTGTATGAGGGTTGTGATGTTCGCGCTCGATCAAGACGGAAACAGACACACCTTCCATCATGTGTATGCAACGTGACCAGAACGTGATTCAGAGTCGAAAATTGCTCTAAGTCCATACGATGACAAGCGGTAAATCGTGCCGAAAAGTACGGACACTACCATGGGGTCATTATTAAATAGCACTGTAAATGTATTTGTTAGACTCTATTGTATGTCTTGTTGTAAAATACAAATAAAAAGATATAATGAATGTGGTAATGTTAATTTGATATATATTGAATAATATTCATGATATATATAATGCGAGTATGTCAATTTTTACAGGATATAATTATTTTTATAAGGAATGGCAAATTTATAGACAAATAAAATGGTATGCTTATTGTAAATAAACTTTATTGAATTTTCCATATACTTTATAAAAGTTATATATTTTTTTTGTGTATCCACGAGTTTTGAGATTTATCCATTCCCAACCATTTAACATAAACATCATTGCCCTTTTTGCGAATTATCTTTTCCACGAGATATATGTTTGGATTGGCAACACGTTGCAGTTTGTATTCGTAGAATCCTCCGGCTATCGGATTTCCATTTGGGTCCTCGACTAGGTACGTTACAGGATACGTTTGTTGCACCTTGACGATTTTAAACACTTCAGTGGTCCAATTTGGTGTGAAACCTTTTCCAAATATTGTCCTTAATTTGCTTACGCGCACAAAATCATTGACATTGAATCTTTCAGGAGCCGCAATTTTTACGTTGCTGTATATGGTGGTTCAGAGTTTCTCCGCGATCGCAGGAGTAACGTCGATGGGCCTCATGCCCATCGTACGATGCTTTCGAGCATTGTACTTTATAACGAGTTGCGGTAACGCATCGATCCACTTGTAATTACCATTGAGTGTGAACATTTTCCACATATTATTTTTGAGAGTGCGATCGAATCGTTCGACGTCTCAGGCCTTCATGATAGAATACGTCGAATAATGATTGATGTTGTATTTCTCCATAAGTCGTTGCACGTTTACATTGTAAAATTCTCTTCCTTTGTCAGTTTGAAGATTTTCCGGATATCTGCTATGATCTTGTATGATTTTCGCGATCGTTGACACCCTTTTCGTTGCCAATTTTACTTTTCAGGGGTACGGCCCTTGCATACCTGCTCAACACATCGATAACAGCGAGTATGTAATTGTAGCTTTGTTGAAATTGTAACTTTGTTGAAACGCGAATACGGCCGCATTTCGACTACGTCAGCCCGCCACAAATCATCATACCCACGTACGATGACAGGACTTTGCGGAAAGTTTTTTCTTGCTGGAGCATGTAATTCCTCCGCTAGCCACTTTTCTTCAAACGTTTTTTCTTCTCCGAGCATATCTTTCGTTGAGGAGACGATTTTTTCCAAATCTTCCTGCGTTGTGCCAGATACAGCGTCGCACAGTGGTTCCAAACGCCGAAAAGCTGGCCAAAAATCGAAATCATCGAAAAAACGGATGGTGGTGGGTATATATAGGTTTTGGAGGTCGCTGAATCCGAATCTGATGTTAGTTTTTCGAAAAAAATGAGTCAAAAAGTCAAAAACAAGATGGCGGACCAAACAAAATTTTATATCAACTTTAAACAATAAAAAATGATGTTATAAGGAGTTTTTGAGGTCGCTAAATCGAAATTTGACATCAGTTTCATAAAAAAATGCAAAACAAAGTCAAAAACAAGATGGCGGACCAAAAAAAATGATTATAATTGTAAATGATAAAACCCGTTGATTAAGGGGTTTTCGACGTCGCTGAATCAGAATTTGACATTTAATCAACTTGGAAAAAAATTTTAATCAAGTTTTTTGAAAAAAATAATTTATTGTTTATAACAAATTCATTGTTTATAATGTCAAAATCATTGGTAGTATACTCAACATTAAATAACTTAAACAAATTTTTTTTGACGATATTGGGCTTCATATAACGTAAAAATCATATTTTTAGCCATTTTTTTAAGTAAATTTTCAAATTGCATTTTCTCAATTTCGGGCAAATTCGGGCAAAAGTTATTGGCGTCATAATTTAGTGCTATGATGCCCTTACCATATGCAATTAATTTCAGCCCGGGATCTAGCGGGACTTTCGAGAAAATGGGAAAGTAAAAGTGGCATAAAAATGACGAAATTTTGTGATTTACAAACAATAATATATAAACAATGTACAAGCACTTAAAATTTCAAACAAAACGTATTTTACTAACCTCAGATATCCCTCTCTTCGAAACAATTCACTTCACCATGAATAATTAACACTAACTTGTCTAAATTAAATGTTTAAGTCAGAAAACACGTGACATTCACGAAATTTAACCTTAACTTCACGACGCCACGCTGCCAACAAGTGTGTATTATTGGCATTGGTAATGCTGCGTTCTTAAAGTACAGGTACCAACCTAACATATGGCACACAAAAAAGTCCTATATTTATTAACGCGATTTTCCCTATATTTGGCCAGCTTTTCGGCGTTTGGAAACACTGTGCGTCGGTTACATACTGAATCGTTTTGGGCATATCGTTCATAGTTATTCGAATCGCATCCTCTAGTGCGATGAGTTTCTTCTCAAATTCATCCAGGCGTTCTGTTAACAGGTTAATTTTCATTGCCCCGTAACGTTTATTAACAGCATCGTAATCCCCTTCAGTTAGGGCTACGTCTCGTATTTTACGTGATCTTGCATCCAAGCCTTATTTTTCTTATTAGCCTAGTCCACTGATCGTATGAATTATCCTGCTCTCCAAGCGATTATCCAAATTTATTGATCGACATTTCGGTATCAATAGTGACGAAGGAATTATGAGTACCATCGATGCATAGGTTAATTTATAATGAGACCAGCTTCGCAAAGTTTCTCAATAACCGACATTATCTCATTGTCGTGAGCGTTGTTACCCGCGTGTCGTGAAGCTTCCAACAATCGCAAACGATCGACCAACTCGTTGGGATCATTCCATTGCACATAATCGATTTTGTTGTTATTTAACGTCATGGCGAGCGGTATTTCTATACCTCTTCCAACTTTTCGGTCGAAAGTTAATGGTCCAATTATATATTTATACTTGAAGACTTTGTTACCCAATACTTTTTGAGTTTATTGCTACCACGTCGATGTGCATTTGTTGCCAACAATATACTTTTATATTTGTTTTTGTCTTCCTCGATGTATATTGCATCGTCAGAAATTCTCTTGAAGATTAATTCATAGAGTCAAGGGGTTCCCAAGTATTTTATGCAATCGATGAATATATTATCATCATTATCCACATCAAAACGCTTATCGCCTGACATCATTCCTTCATTAGTAAATTTGACCCCATATACGTAATCCATGCTGGAATGTTTGTCTTGTGAAAGAATAGATAAAATATATTGTTAACCGAGTGGACCGAAATGTTCCCGCAATGTATTTTGACCTTCAGCCGTTTGTAATTGACGTTGAACTGAAGACACAAATTCGGGCGTAGTCTCAAAAACGTCTTCTTTAACAATGGTGGCTGGTTGCAAGGGTACAGCAGCCATCGACGTATCATCCAGAAATTCCTTTCGTCGCTTGCGTTTCAAGTGATTCGGTGCAGAAGTTACCAGCGAATCTTGGAATAATGAACGTGTGCGCTTTGTTTCTTGTTTCACATCCTTCTCTAGATCCTTTGCTTCCGACCCATGTAGAGATTGATCGTTGGCCCTGGGACGGGCCTTCACAGTTAGCCTTTCTAGAATATTGGGCCGTGAGTATTTACCAATGAGGTGCCTTTGTAGAAATGATAAGAACGGCCCGATATCGGCCAACAGAGCCAACAATTATTGGGCCAATGATTTAATTCATTGTAACGCCAATGTTGGTGATTGCACTTGGCCCTATGTGGGCCCTCTTAAAGGGCCTATGTAGAAATTGACCACTGGCTCTATGATGGGCCTTCACAGTTGGTCTATCTAGAAGATAGTCTATCTAGAATATTGGGCCGTGAGTTTGCTTGGGTTTGTTTGGGTGCGTGATAAATATTCAGCCTATATCGGGCCAAGATTGGATACATATTTCATGGAATAACCTTAAAAGAAATTGTGATTTGCGTATATGACAGGTTTCAAAATTGGCATATTTTACTTACTTATGTTGGTTATTCACAAATGCCAATAATAGGCCAAGACTTGATTACAAAAACTGAACTACAAAATATAGACGATAAATGTATGACGTGCCAGTTATTTGCCTATTCTGGCACAATATACAGATAGTGAATAACCCAAGGCTCAAATAAAATAAAATCAGGTATGGTCTGACCCACTTAGCCAATAAATGGCTTAGATTAATTAAATGTAATTTCCAGTATTTTAGCATTGCCAGCTTTAAAATTGGCAAATTTCGATTAACTATCACGGCTGTTTATTGGTTTTGAAAGATGGGCCAGGATAATCTTTAGTAATGAGCCGATATTGTGCCGGTTCTCAATTTATGACGGGACAATAATGGGCCAATGTAATTGCTTGTATTTTAGCATTACCAGTTTTTTAAATTGGCAAATATAGTTCAACCATCACGGCTATTTATTGGTTTTAAACGATGGGCCGATATTGTGCCGGTTTTCAATTTATAACGGAACAATATTGGGCCAATGGAATTATCAGTATTTTAGTATCCCTAGTTTTTAAATTGGCAAATTTAGTTTAACTATCACGGCTATTTATTAGTTTTTAAAGATGGGCCAGGACAGGCTTTTAGGATGGGCCGATATTGTGCCAGTTTTCAGTTTGGAGCGGAACAGTAATGGGCCAATATTATTTCTCTTTTGTTGGCTTATAGGATGGTCCCAATATTGGCCTGATCGTAACATTGGGCAACTCATGGCAACCTCTACATGGGGACATGCTTAACGATTCAATTTCCGGGCCAAGAGATTCAAGAGCAGCTGATTTTTCAACAATCTGCTTGAGAGGTTTAGTGATTGGCTTGAAGTGTCTCTCCAATGTAACATCTTCCATTTTCCAGTCTTCAAAGCTTCATATTTTTTGCGTATTGAGTCGCTTTTTTCGCAATTTCCCTTGCAATCTTTTCATCAGTATCAATTGTCGTCGTCATGTTACGCCCACGTGAAATTATTTGTCGGTAGTTGCACAGCTGATGTCTCAGTGCTGACTGACTACATCACGGTATTGCAAACTCGTTAAATCCATTTCTATATCGACCACTGGACAATGAGCTATCTTTGTCAATCACCATGAAGCCGTATTTGTGTTGCCAACATTTTTAACATCACCAGAAAATCTTCATACGATATATTCGTATTTACATCATTGTAAACATGTTTCAAGTTTATACGATCTCGTTTAAATAAAATCAGTACATTCACATTGTCACGTATAAAATGCTTGGAAACCTTGGCATATATTTGGCAAAGGTAGAAATAATCAACGCTCGAGTTTCTGCCGATCGCAAACTACTCCTTTACTGTATTTTGCTTGTCACATGCTACGTCATCGAACATAAAAATGGAGTTCGGAAGGCCTTCGTGCGGGGGGATAACATCACTATAATTTGAGAATTAAAAATTGCCAATTTCGTCGATCGATGTCAACAGATTTTCTAAATATTGATATTGTTGGATGGTTTGAACCAAAATTTTAAACGCCCGCTCGTTTTGGGCAACTTCACCATGCGTCCGGCGGGCCGAGCGACTGCGGGTTCGGTCCCCGGTAGCAATGTCTTATTTTTTATTAAACATATGTTCATTAAATATCATAAATACCGTAAGGATTGTTAATCCGTAAAGCTGCCAACTCAGCCACGACACTCATTAAGGACACAGAAACATTTACGATACACGCTTATCGATAATGTTTAGTGTTGAAAAAAATCGCCGAAACGACCGTGGGAAAGGCTCAAGGTTTCTCTTTGAACCTTCCACGGTCGTTTCGGCATTTTATTTTTTAACGCGGTTCGTCGTTAATTTTTTTAACCCGCATTCTAGGCATAAACAGACAACCGAGGGAAAACAACGATCTCGATACATGTTTTTCACTTTGAAATTCATTCAAGACGGAATGACACCTCGTTGCGGCCGGTATGGTAGAACAATTAAATCAATTTCAACAACAATTCAACAATTAAAAATCAAATTAAGAAAATTTGAGGGGCAGACAGCTGTTCGTCTATCTATTTGACGTTTTTTGGCAAAGTTTCGACGGGATCTGAAGAGCCGTTTCAGAGATTTTTGGGTATCTATAATTGTTCTTCCATACCGACCCCGATGAGGTGTCATTCCGTCTCAATGCACATTCTAATCCGGAGTACGGCCACACAAATATGTCGAGCTCGATCGGACGGAAAACTTAGCTCCGTTCGCCTGTCGAGTAAGCACGATTTGCGAGGGGCGGAAACTTTTCCCCCACCGAGCCACCCATTCTTGTTCGCGGTTACTGCGATACTGACGTGAGCGGTGATCACGACTCGCGCGGCTACAAGGAAATCTGCAACCTTGACAGAGGCAATGATCACAACCCGTGCGGAAATTGAGTTGGGGCTGTGATCGGGCCCCAATAATATTCCCCTAACTTTATTCGGGCCCTAATCTGGAAGCCACATGAGGGCCGTTAGCGGCCGGTCACACTTTGTCAACAAGGGCCATTAAAGGCGCCAGTACCAGGGCCTTCAAAGTTGCCTCAATGGCGCCTCATCAAAACCATTTTAGCGCCCGGAAAATGCCTCAACGACGCCTCATCATAACCATTTCAGCGCCATAAAATATCCGTATCAGTGGATATACGTGTATGTTAAATGCGTCAGGGTATATCTGTATATGTTTTTATGTAATTGTTCATGTGCATAGGTGTGGGCGTGAGTACATGTCTATGTATGTGTGCGCGCGTAGAAATGTGATTGCGTATTTGCATGTGAGCCTTTATGACAAACTGCCATGACAAAATTAATACAAAAAATAATGTGAGGCGAACTCTCTCCACTGCAAACATTTATTTTTGAGGAACTATCCACTATGATAACATTTTTTAGAATTGTGATAGCTTGTAACACTTAAGTTTGAAATTATAAGATTATCACATTGATTATAGTTATAGTCACAGTCTGAAATGAGTCTGTAAGGGTACAGAACGCGAAGGAGCGACATTATATGTCCGCTGTATCAAGTAAAGTATTAATGACTCCAATAAAAGTAATATTATCTTAGTTTTAATTAGGAAATTATCAAGTAATTGAATAAGTAATTCTCAATCATTAATATATCACGGAAAAATATCAATATATCACGGGGAAAAAATACACCACGGAATTCACTTGTTTTTCAGCAAGGTCCACATAGATAAGTCATCTCGATGAGACTTAACGCATCCTGCGCCCCCCATGCCAGTCTTTTGCATTATTTAAACAAATATATTCTACTACACATCCATTCTAAGGAATGGATGTGTAGTAGAAATAAAAAAATATATGGGTCTACTGAATCACTAGAATCTATTTCCATTGAGAGAAAGATCTGGAAAACAAAGACCAATTTATTTACTTATCCTACACAGTCAGATAAAGTTTATGAATGGGAAATATCAGCGAAGTCTTCAGAAGAAATAATTTTCCCTATGATGAGTATTGAGCGGAAATTAGTTGCTATAAAAATATCGAGAAAACCGGTTGGGACTGTTCACACTTATGCGCTAGCATTACTCCATGTATGAGTGAAACCATGAGTAATTGTTTGTATCTATGTAAAAGGTCTCTTTAATTTCATAAATAAATACTGTCTGATGTTTGTCTGCATATTTGTGTTCATCGTCGATTTTTTATTTGCTAATGCCCTTACGCTTTTTTCCAATTTGCGTTCGATAATATTATTCGATCGATGTATGTTGATAATCGATTTGAATAATTGAAATACCATCAACGATGTAGCCTAAGCTATTTATACTGGTTTATCGCTATAATAGTCAGATCTGGGCCTATTGTGGAAATCCCTACTTGTTTATCCCTATACTGGCCAAGTCTGGGCCTGTTGTGGAAATCCCTACAGGTTTATCCCTATAATGGCCAAGTCGGGTCCTATTGTGGAAATCCCTACAGCTTTATCCCCATAATGGCCAAGTCGGGGCCTATTGTGGAAATCCCTACAAGTTTATCCCGATAATGGCCAAGTCTGGGCCCATTGTGGAAATCCCTACTAGGGAAAGCACTAGGGAAGCCCTGAAGGCCCTTATTTTTATTAGGGATGCCCTATCAGTTTTCCGCACGGGAACATTATATTCCCGAACGCGCCGCCGCGATTTAGCGTTCGGGAATAAAATGTGTACATCTCCCTACTAATCTCTAGTAACAGCTATTCGGAAGTCCGGCCGGAATTACTTTTATCGTTGTGTATAATAATTGATTGTGACTCATGTAATTTACCAATGATTTAGAAGAGGCCTGCTCATACCCCCACAAAATACCGTCCTCCGCAAAAGGAATACCTTAAGTCACATCTTTCTTACCGACGGTCGATAATTCTCCCGAATCTTGACACGCGATTTGCGCACCACCGGTTCTTGATAGCTTAACAGCTGATGATAAGCTCGCGATCGGTACTTTATCCGAGACGGTTGATATTGCAGATCTCCCAGGGTCTGAAGTTTAGTTAATTTGGGTAATTGACCGACGTATCCTAGTGCTATTGACCGCTAGCGACACCTGATCCTCCAAAGGATAACTCGTTCGAACGATTTACTTTTTGTGCAAATGTACTTTAAAGAGTTTGGAGCCTTAGCCACAATCCAAGATTAAATTTGAAAAAAATATGTGTTTTTGTCTATACTATACTGAGTCTTTGAGGTTAAAAAAAATAACCATAAAACACCAGAGATATAAACGTAAAAAACTTTTTTTAAACAAGCTTTTATTTAAAAGGTACTGTACTAAAAAGTAAAAAATAATGTTCAGTAAATTTGAAAATCACCAACATATAACTACAAAAAAGTCCTTTCCTTGGTCACTCATCGTAGGTGCAAGTACTTAAAATGTACATGAACGTAGATATTTTTTAAATATGAAATATAAATTTTCGAAACTTGAGGCCTTTAAAGAATTTTTAAAGAAGGATTAATACTTATGGCGTTTGACGTCTCAAGTATTGAAAATTTATATTTCATATTTTTTAAATATCTACGCTTACGTACATTTTGAGTACTTGCACCTATGATGACCTATGAAAGTCCCTACCAAGGAAAGCACTTTCTCGTAGTTATAGTTTTGACTTACAATTTTACTGAACATTATTTTTTACTTTTTAGTACGGTTGCTTTTAAATAAAAGCTTGCTTTTGAAAACTTTTTTTACGTTTATTTTATTTTATGTTTTTAGTATTAGAATTTGTTTGTTTATTTGCCATCCTAGACCCCCATGCCATTTAGAAATTGGCGCAATTAAAAACCTCGCCTTAGGTTATAAAGGTTTCGCGAGAAACTTTATAATTGTATAATTATAAATAGTGGTAAAGTCAGTTAATTAGCCCAAACTCGATGGTCCCACCATTTGCCATTAGGAAATTTCATTTCCACCTCCCACCGCCATTATCAGACTCTTGTTATCAAAGTGCTCATGATAACAAAATAAATGAGCAAATATGCGAAAGTTCAGCTCAATCGGATGCCGATAAGTGCTTGAAAAATGGATTACAAATTTTGTACCAGACATGCGAACGAAGCAAGTTAAATAAAAGCTTGTAAAAAACAGTTTGATGCATGTAATTTTACGTATGGTTAAATAGGCAAGACGTTCACGCTACGGGTGGTGTAATTATTTTGGCAACGGATTAACGCAAAGTAAACCTGTGTAAACATTTAGAGAAAAAAAACCCATGTTGCTCATCGTAAACTATATACATTCGATGTTTAACCATCGAGGTTTGATAAAAGATTACGAATCTTGTCTGGCGAATGAAGAAGACTGCTGCCAACCTCAATGTCTGCAAAGTTGCCGTATTTCGGCAACACTTAAGGGGTTTCCTCACTTTAGACGCTAAAAAAGGCTATTTTCATGCATTTTTTTCATAGGTTTATAGTATATATATTGATATAAAAGTTGTTACACATAATAAATACACTTTGAAAATACATTTGAAAAAAAATTAATTATTTGTCACTATTTACAGACGAAAGTGATAGTTAAAAAAATGTCTTAAAAAAATTGTAGGTCTGCACTGTTGATGTAATCTCGGAGATGGATCATCCGAAACCAAAAAATCGAACGGTTTTAGATTCAGCATGTTTATGGCAATTGCGCATATCATACGATTTTGGATATATGCAAAAATAACAAAATGGCGGACATTTTTCGAAAAAACAAAAAAACGTGCTTTTTCACCGTTTTTGGTAAAAAAATTAGTAAATATCAAAACTCAAAAAAATTAGTAAATATCAAAACTCAAAAAAAAGAATATGTGGTTAAAATTTCATAAGGATCCGTTCAGTAGTTTCGAAGATTTTATCGACAAGCCGTCAAAAAACGTTGTTTCGAGAAAAAGGCATTTAAAGTTTGTTTGGGTTACATTTACAATATATATTTTTTTTAATTTCAATGTACTTCGAAATTATATTTATCAAGGGTAACAACTTTTATATCGATATCAATAATATAAACCTATTGAAAAAATCATGAAAATAGCCTTTTTTAGCGCCTGAAGTGAAAAGATCCCTTAATATTAATTAATCTCGGTACATAAATATAAATAGGGCACAATTATTAATAACTCAAAATGTCATTCTGAGTTTTATAAAACTACGCTGACGCATTTTTTTCTTTATAATAATCATCGATAATGTTATACTTTTTCAAGTTGGTAGTAACACAACATTCTTTTCTTATTTACGTTGTAAACGATATAAAAATGCATAATTTTGCCCTTCAATTGTATATTTTATGAAAATTGAGCATGTACACAATAAATGTAAACCTCGTATGCATTATTTTAAAGTGCATTGAAAAAAAAATTCATAAACTGTCATCTGACTCAACTGGACGGTTCCAAACTCCTTAAACTGCAATTTTCCTGCTCTTTCTCCTCTCCCCCTCGCCCACCCTCTCACTTCCTCTGTATTAGTCACTATTGATGTTAATTAGTATTTAGTTTCATTCATTTATTTTCACTTGTTTATATACGTCGTATGATTTTGGATTTTGCATCATTCGACTTTTACTTTTGTAATTATATAAATGAACTTTCGTATTGTTTTAATCGTGGCCACAAAGATTTTTTCCATAACCTGTGTGTATATATATATATATATATATATATATATATATATCAATCTCTCTCTCGTTTGCTTCCTTTCCTTTCTTGCCTAAAGGTTACACCAAGGCATTAAATGAACTATCAATCGATCGATCAATCCTTGTAGTAGACAATATTCACATGAATTATTTGTTTGTATAATTAATCAATTTTTATTTGTTTTCATATTTTGTTATTTCACGTCATGCGATTTTTTACTTGTGCTATATTTTTAAACGAAATTTGTCTTATTATGATTATTGCCACAAAAATGTTACCATGACATTTAAATGTATATATAATGTGTGTGTGTGTACACATAAAAATATATATAAAAGGTAAAGGGTAATGTTCGCACGTTAACTGGAGGCCTGAGAATCGAAAAAACAGTTCCACTGGAGAAAAGAAAAGACAGAATTATTTAATCAACGGATATTATGGCAAGAACGCCACGAAAAGATATTCAAAATATCTCCACATGTAAATTATGCAACCGTTAGTCATCGCGAAGCTTCGTAAAGATTGTAAATGCAACTCTTTATGAACTTATTTACAATATGGAGCGATGCATTGTACATACGGAAGAGATTTCAATTTGAGTTACTTGTAATACAAATTGTTAGGATTACTTAATTCAATTTTCAATTCAAATTATTAGTATTTTTCTCTTCAAATTTTAATGCGAATTATTAATATTTAACGCGTGCGAAGGGAAATTCAATTTGAATTGTTTGTAATACATATTATTAGTGTTTCTTTTCAATTTCTAATCCGAATTATTAAATTTAACGCGTACGAAGGGAAATTGAATTCGAATAATTTGTAATAGAAATTATGAGTATTTCTCACTTCAATTTTCAATTCGAATTGTTAGTCATTTTCTCTTCAATTTTCAACTCAAATTATTAGTATTTTTTCGTGAATTTTTAATTCAAATTATTAATCTTTTTGGTTCAACGCACATTTATATTTGAAAAGTAGAATACGTGACTTATAATTCTCCGTTATTCTTGTGAAAAGACTAATTGTTTGAGCAAAAATTTTTTTTAAAAAGTAATTATTTTAGAAATTATTTCTGCTGACTCAAACCCTCTCTCGTGTCGTCCCTAATACTGCGGAAACTTTGATACATGTTTGAACCGTCTATTTTCATTCATTCGCATTTATTCGTATTGATATTTAAATTAGATTGTATGAAAATACCGTTTAATACAAACGTATGTAAATATTATTCAGTCGTTGTAAATTTGCAGGACAGGTTCTTTACTAAGGCGAACAAGCTTAGTTTTTTCCAGCCACTTTGTTATTAATTCTCTGACGCGTATGGATGAGATTTCTATGACGTAGATTTTGATTTTCTGTGTGCGTAATAAGAATTGCATTAAAGTCAAGGCATTTTCCGCAATACATTTAATTTTAAGATTGAATTTGACGAATCAGATGTTAATTGAAAAATACGATGAATATATTAGGGCGTGTCGAGAAATAAAATTTTAATAATTTCTTTAGTTCAATAATTTTTTTTCCCATACGATTTAAGTCGAAAATCTGCTCGCTGATTGGACATCTCAGCAATAGGTGAATGTTCGTCACATCCGGTTAAAGATTCAAAGGTGACCCTGATAGCTGTAAAAACCTTTTCCGAAAATCTGGAGATAATTATTTTTTCACAAATTACAATTGTGCGAAAGGTGCATGGATTCCTGAGGAAAATAAAAAAGGCATTTTTCAAATAGCTGTAGCATGTGTGACAATCATGATATCGAGATTTAAAAAAAAACTTTTTTAAGCTTCAACCGTCATTCTTGAACATTTTTAACCGAATTCAACAAATATCAAGGGGATAGATACCTTTGGGCGGGGAAAAAATTTGCTGATTTTCACGATTATTTTTAAAGGAAAATAAAGGCAAAATTTGTTCACCATTTTTGAGACTTAAAATATGTTTTATTACGACTTTTGGCTATTACGTGGTCTTTTGAAAGATAACAAAAAAAAAATTTTATTGCTGTTTGGTTCAATGCGTACCATTTAATCGATTATCAACATTTTTCACTTTTTCTTTCGTTAATATTCTGCGTGTGAGTTTAAGGGCTTACCCGGGTTTGAAAACTTCAAAAAATGTTATTATCTAATAGTACAATATGTCTAGAATTTGTTCCCAAAATTTTAAGGGGTTAGGCCACAGTAACGGGAATAAAATCATGTGCGAATTTAACAATTTTGTTTCGTATGAAAAAGTGATTCACTCATAAAATGAATTACACATCTATTTAGTATGAATATCAAGCTGTCATTTTTTTTTCGATATACAAAATGGCCGTCTAATAATAATTTCTTTTGTTATCTTTTTTTAGGCGCTCCGCGGCGTGACATTCAGCATCCACAATTTTTTACCTAGAACAAAAAAACAAAAATTCTCGTCAATCTACATTAGAATACATAGAGAAGTACGTACGGAATAAAAAAAGTATTGTTTTATTCAAAAGTTGTAGGTATTTGAACTTGAATCAAAGTTGAAGTAAATCGAGTGAAAATTGTTGAAGATATTTGTTACGCCAATATAAAAAAAGCTGTTTCGAGAGAAACGTTTAAGGGGCTATACCAGTGTGAACGCTGAAAATTTGGATGATTTTCGGGAATTTTTTGGAAGAAAAGTGCTCAATTAAATGTTTCGGAAAATTAAGAATATATTTGGCTCTATTTGACCTATATTACATAATTTTTTATAGAAAAATATTAAGATCCAAGCGACTTATGCGCTGCCTTCGGAGGCGCAAAAAAAAGTTCCTGCACTGCTGACATGATTCCGGCCGATTGAGTAGCTGAAACCGAAAAATGAAAAAAATGTCGTTAAACTGGAAGGTATTTCCTGTACAATGACGTAGGATTTTCGAAAAATATCAAAATCTAACAAAATAGCGTAGTTTTCTTGCCTATAAAATGGTCGTTTTTTTCAATGCCAAATCGTCAATTTTCATCCAATCAAAAATATCCTACCTCATTGTAGAGTAAATATATTCAAGAGTACTCGATTCACATTTCAAGTGAATCGGATAATTGCTCTTTGAGTTACAATGTCAGCAAATTTGAAAAATCTCATTTCGAGAAAAACGCGTTTGAAGATTTAACTATCGATTTTTACAAGATAAAATGATATTGATATAAATGATAATGATATTCTTGAAAGTATAAACTGTCGAAAAAGGTAACGGAAGAAAATCAATTTTTTGAAAGTGTCACACTGGTATAGCCCCTTAAAGTTTTACATATGCCTCCGGCCGTGCCAGAGGTGGGCTTACGTTATACGCTCAAAGTCGGTTAAAAAAAAAAAATGTCTTGCCAAAATTCGAATAGTAACTTATTCTTATGATGATAAAGTACCGTCTTAGCGAAAAAAAATCGATTTTTTTGAAAATTCTACTGTGTTCAATTTTTTTTTCAATCCTTCGTTCAATCACGAGCTATGGTTATTTACTAATAGAAAAAAATTGGTTTTTTAATTTCAGGGAAAGCTGTCACGAGTTATCCTGACCACGAGGACACTTTTTTAGGGGTCTCCGTAAAGAAGGTCCCACCGGCTGAATTTCCCAAATTTTTGAATAAATTTTTTTTTTAAATATTGTCAAAAATGTTGCCTTTTTATGTGCTCAAAATATGA
>OY723387.1:6766809-6842658 GCA_963210295.1 Ophion ellenae | reverse complement strand
GGTATTTTTGAAATTTATTAATCTTCAAAAATGAGTTACATAAATACATTAAAAAAACGTTTTGTATGTATTTCGAAGGTGCATTTATTAAGTGTAACAACTTTTATATATCTATTTGTAACAACTTTTATATATCTTTTATATATCTATTTTTATATATCAACTTTGATATATACCTATCAAAAAAATTCATGAAAATTGCCTTTTTAGCGTCTAAAGTGAGGAGACCCCTTAAAGTATATATTTTCGGTGAAAAACGCTGTATTTTAGTTAAAGAACGAAAGGACGGATCGAAAAAAAAATCCTTCGTTTAAGCACTCATTTTTTATATGAAAAAGAAGCTCGTCAAATTTGGAGTGGATTCATTTTCAGAAAAACGCGTCTAAAGGTTACTAGTTCTCAAAACCTACCTATAAACGCTCAGAACTCCTTCAATTTTGAACGACTCCACTTGAAACTTTCATCGAATATTTTTGTCACGTTAGATTTTGAGACTCCGTCGAAAACCAAACATAGATATATTTAAAAATGTCAACTAAGTGTAAATCAGTATCATATTTATTTCAAAGTATACTCGTTGAGGCGGAGCTAAGTAGTTGAGCTCTCCACTTTGTTGCGTATTGGCTCATTACGAGAATGATATGCACGAAAAGAGGCCAGGGGAACAGAAGATGATTATGCATGGAGGTTCGTGAACCTTCTCCAATGATATGAAGATCTCCATACTTCGATCTATCGAGATTTACAATTGTTTCAATCTGAATACAATATTATTATAATCTATTAATGGAAAAAATTGTTTATTGGATTTTACAAATATTCACGATTATTTTAATGTGAAGTCGTAATATTATTATTGTTCGATAGGTCCAACACGATTCTGTCATGCTTTGATTTATTCTCACTCCTTTTTCAATACGTTGAACTTTTTTTATTATCTATTGTTCATTACTTCTTATCGGTGTCACGTTCTTCTTAAGTTAACCCTCTAAGAATCTTTTGACAAGTATTTCTCTTATAAATGTTTATTATTTATCACTGGGCATTAATTATTCCGTTATCTTTTATTTAAAAAAAAAATATATATATATATATATATATATATATATATATAATTTATTTAACTCCATTATTTAGTTATTATTTATCACTGGCCATTCATCATTCAGTTATTTTGTATTGAACAATTATATTATTCATAAAATTCTGTTATTTACTCATTATCTATCATCATTCATATTTTCACATGTAATATCCATTATTTGAAATATTTCATTTCTTACATGTCTTTCTCCCTCCACTTCGATGTTCCTTTTATTAGCTCAAATCCGGGATCTCGTAAATCCATTGCGAACTCGCACTTTCCACACATACTTCATTCGACTTTGCATAATCGTTGCACACAACAGTACATTACAATTACCCCTCTAAATATTTATTATTTACCATTTAGCATTTATTCACTTTTCATTATCGATCATTTATCGTTTAATATTCATTATTTACGATTTCAATTTGTTCTATATCTTCTTCCTTTACTTCGAGGTTCTTCAAATAGCTTCCACCCATCCCCGCTAGATATATAGGGAACTGGCACTTTTCTCACATACTTTATTCGACCTTGCACAATCGTTGTACAAAACAGTACGATACAATACAACAAAATTATAATATACCAATTTACTGTGTAATTATTAGTACTTATACGAATTTAATTCATTTTTTTTAATTTTTTTCATCATCTTGTTTCTATTATTGTTCATTATTCCAAAATATCGATCGAAGATACGAATACTTTGCTAGATCGTTTTTTCTCCCGTTTTACATGTTGTGGAGTCGAAGTGAGTTCGGATTTTCGAAGTCCGGCGAAAAAAAAATGGTATTTCGATCGATAATTCAAATCGCTGAGTCTGTTTTATTACTACTAATATTCATATATATATATATATATATATATATATATATATATATATATATATATATATATATATATATATATATATATATATATATATATATATATATATATATATATATCCACCTTCGGAAGGATACCTGCGCTCGATAAATTTTGGCGAAATATTACCTCACACACATTGATCAATGTAAACATTGGATATTGGACCCGGATATTGGCCTCGAAATAAAGCTACATATACGCGACTGTATCGATTCGCCAATTGTTGACTAATAGTACCTATACTTTTTTTCTTATTCACGGCCGATCTCACGACCACACTGTGCGAAGGTAAATAACGCGTTTCGCGCGCAATGCATCGGCAAAAAGTGATCGAGTCTATAGAGGCGTCAGATCTGAGGGGAAAAAAATTTGATCGCCTTTTTCATTGGCTTTAATGACGTATAAACATCACAAGAATGATATACATGAGTAATTACACACAAACGTGTTTTTTAAAGAATTTTTAAAGCTCATTTTTCGATATTTCAAAATGTGGAGTCGAAATTCGAACATTTGGAGTTCTTTAGGGGCGAGATACCTTTAGGCGCGGAAATTTTTTGCTGATTTTCATGGTTTTTTTTTAAAGGTAAGATTTCTTTACCATTTTTGAGACATAGGATATGTTTTATTAATACTTTCGGCTGTTACATGGTATTGAAAAAATTTATTCATCTTTAAAAATGGCGGCGCTATGGCACGGTCTTCTAAACTGCTTATTCGAAACTGGCGTGACGTATAGCCAACAAACTAATCGACCGATTCTAATGAAATTTTGTACAAATCTTTCTAACTTTATTGTCTAAAAGGTGAACCTAAATATTTTTGAAAATTTAAAAATAAAGGATTTTTTAAATTGCAAAATGTAGGGATTTTTTCGGAAAATTCAATCTTTTTGTTTGTAAGCGTGCCATTTAAGCGATTTTCGACATTTCTCACTTTTTCTTGGTTCATATTCTGCGTATGAGTATTAATAAGAGAAAAATTTTCGTTGGTTTTTTTCTTCAGATTAATCCCGTAAACGCTACGTGTCACGCCGACTGAGAACATCCGCCGCAACCCGTTTGGAAGACCCTGCTACACCTCCGCCGTTTTTAAAGTTAAATAATTTTTTTAAATACCTTGTAAATACCTTTTTAAATACCTTTTAAATACCTTGCCAAAAGTATACAAATGTACAAATACTAATGTTGTGTACTGTACGTTAGGTTTAGGTTAGTCAAACTTCTACTATTCTTTTCAAGTTTGTGCAATTTACATGGTTATCCCGAGTAGAAATATTGTCAGGCTGGCCTGATATTTGATCCGGGCCTGATCACGTTGTAGCACAGAGGCTTTACTTAAGGTATGCCTTAATTTGCCTGATCCAGCTGGTGTCAGGCCATAGTCAGGCAACTGGATGTACGGTCGCCTCCGGTTGCCTGATCCGGCTGACTTCGAGCTAACCTGCACTGATGGCATCACATTCATCGGTTGGCCTACGCTGTCCGGGTTAACCCGCACCGATGGCATCACATTCATCGGTGCAGGTTAGCCTGGAGAGTGTAGACCAACCAAATATTTTTCTATTTAATTTAATTTTTATTTGATTTAAATCTTATTTTATTTTCATTTTATTTAATTTTTGCCTTATTTAAGGCATTATTTATAATTTCGTGCCTTTTTATATTTTGAATATTCGTGGTACTTTTTATTTCAGGAATAAATAGGACATCCTGAGCCGGGCTTCATTTCATCATCTTGAGTAGGCCACGCTTTTTTACTTTGATGAAGCCTTAAAAAAATGAAGCACTGATCAAGCATTGGTGTTTCACTCTGATCAGGCCTCGATTTTGTACCCTGATCGGGCCTTGATGTTTTTACCCTGATCAAGCCTTGATTTTGTAGACTGATGAGGCTTTCATCGTTGATCCAGATCAGGCCGAAGTCAGGGATTGCGTTTCAAAAATGATCAGGGCTTGATAAAAAATCCTGATCAAGGCTGGATAACGAAATCAGGATGCCTAACCAGGTCTTTATTGCAGCCGGAGCAAGATTTCTACTCGGGATCATTAACGTTTTGTCGAGTACAGTTCGTTAGAAGACATTATGCAAAGTGACTATTCGAAAAAAATTATAGTAAAATTTACTTATAGCGAAAGCGTGAATCATTTGCAGTTGGAGCAACCGCAGCTTAATAGTTTTAAGTGGAGATATACACCTAGATGGTCGAGGTCGAGGATTTAGAAGCTATGAACATTCCGTTGACCGTAGAAGACCTACACTATGGGCCTGGTATCGATGATTCCATGTAAGTTGACAAATTTCATTATTTAATCATTCCCAAATTTTCAAATGCGTTTTTCTCAAAACCACGTTTTTCAAATCGGTACCCAAAATTTCTCGAAAACCAATGGACCGATCGCCTTGAGAGTTTTTGTGGTTATTCTATACACCATTATCTAGTACTTGTCATAGGATTTTTTTTTCCGTTACTTAGTTTTTGTTTTATAGGCAAAAGAATAACTAATTTTTGGTCCAAAAATCACCATTTATGTTCAAACGTCCGCCATTTTGTCATAAATCGACATTTTCAAAATCGACTATGACAAGTACTAGATTATAGTATCTAATTTAATAATCTTTTTGGTTTTTTTTTTCAGATGATTTTTGAAGAAACGCCAGTGGGTACCGTATACGCAGATTTTTTTACGACGCTCCAAGGATCATACAATATCCTTGTATATTTTGGATATTTTTAAATAAAGAAAATTAAACATATTTTTGAATGTATATACTTTTAGATAATTAAAAGCCCAATCCGAAATTTCACATAGTTCTCCTTGAAAAAAATTCACAAAAATGACCCTTTTCTGGCTTCTAGGTGTATATAAGTCTGTAAAGTGTGTATATAAGGTGTATAAAAGTCATCGAGGTAGAACTCTCAGTTGCGTATTATATTTTATTTTGGATTTATGAAATATTCTATGCACTTAGTAGACGGGCATTGATGCCTTGTACAAATCACTATAAACATCGTTGCAAATCACGGGCAACATTTTTAAATCAATGTATATATATTTCATTTCACTATTAGAATCTTGGGGAAGTCAATTTTAAATAGTATCAAAGAATATCCATGTTATGAAAAATTACTATACTACAGGGTGTCCAATAGGAAGTTGCTAAAACTAAATAAGTGTCTCTTCCCTCCATGAATTCAATAGGGGTCCTTTTTCTGAGGCGCATACCCGAAGCCCCGCAGTTTTATTCCAGCCGTGGTTGAAGCAAGTACGCGCGCGGCAAAATGAGTGAGCTCACCACGGAAGAAAAAGTATATCTTATTGAGTGCTTCTTCTCGAGGGGAAAAATTTATAGTAATGCTTATAGAGGGTTTCGTACTAAGTTTGGAACTCATAGAGTTGCCAGCGAAAACACTCTGAAAAGGTAAGAATTGAATATTTATTCATATTCATCTATCACACAACTTGTGTTTCAAATCAATTAAACTGCATTGAAGTAATTTTACGTTAATTTTTGTAGGATAATCGATAACTTCGTGAAGTATGGTACACTCCAGGACCGTAGACACGAGTTGCCAGGTCCATCTGTTACGGTGACTACACCAGAGAAGATCAACGAAGTTGAGAATTATTTCAAACAAAATCCAAATGATTCGATTCGGAGAGCTGCTCAAGCATTAAAAATAACCGAATCATCATTACACAACATTTTGAAATATTTTTTAAAGTTTCATCCGTATAAAATAAGCACTCATCAATTGTTAACTGAACATGCCATGACGAAACGCATCGAATTTTGGAACACTATTACGGGAATGTTTGAAGCCGAAGAACTTAATGAGAAATTGATTATTTATTCCGATGAAGCACATTTTTGGATGAATGGGTACGTAAACAAGCAAAATTACCGGTTTTGGGGGACGGAAAATGCCAAAATATCGCTAGCGAAGTCCCTTCATCCACAGAAAGTAACGGCATGGGCAGCGATTTCAGCAAAAGGAATTTATTTGCAATTCTTGAAATCTACGGTAACAGGAGAGAGTTACAAATAGCTTTTGGAAACGAAATTCTTCCCTTATGCAAAAAAGAGGGGACAGGTTAAAAATGTTTACTTCATGCAAGATGGAGCGACGCCGCACCGGACTCATGAGGTGTTTGAAGCTATTCATCGCGTATATGGGACTCGAGTAATCGGTCTGGGGTACCCTAAATTTGCTCAAGGCGGACTAGAATGGCCTCCGTACTCACCGGACCTGAACCCTTGGGATTTTTTCTTGTGGGGTTACATTAAAGATCATTGTTACGCTAAAAACCCCAGCACAGTAGAAGAACTGATCGCGGCCATCCAGGAAGTAGTTCGCGGCATTACGAACGATATGTTGGACACAGTTTTTCACAGTTTTCAAATGAGAATTGATTTTTGTGCAGAATCTAACGGTTCGCACTTCGAAAATATCTATCATTGATCACTGTACTTTTTCGTTATTTTTATAAGATGTAATAAATTGACATAAAAAATATTTGACTGGGTTTTATTTATGTGCGTTTAAAACTGCAGAGTTTCCTCTATTTAAAGCAATTGGGCTTTTCTGATTCTGTGCGCGTGTTTTAAAATGACAGTCGATTAGTTTCAGCAACTTCCTATTGGGCACCCTGTAAATCAATGTATATATATTTCAGTTCACTATTAGAATCTTGGGGAAGTGAATTTTGAATAGTATAAAAAAATATCCATTTTATAAAAAATTACTATACCATATAGCATTGAAGAATAAACATACGTTTGTATGATTGTTGGTTGCGGTTAACATATGTGCATAATTCATGCAACTGCTAAAATATCAATAAGCAGTACTATACTTTTCGCAGTAACTATGGCTATAAAATATTATTGTCCCCTTAGGGAAATATAAAATATGATTAAAATATGGTTGAGCACACCATACATTTCTCTCAGTGTGGCCGCGCGTTTGCGTAAATTCATTTTTCGTGGCAGCTTGTATCGTGACTTGTTGCATTCTTTGATCCCTCGTTCCGTTTTTGCGTTCCGCTCGGCAAATTTTTTATTCGCCGTTCACCAATGAATTCAAGATTGCACGACGATCGGAGCTCCATTCGCGTGCGCGATTTAACGGCGCGTGCTGCGTGCGCGAGTCTCATTATCGCGCGCACGCGAGAACTCGAGGATTTTCCAATTTAATAATCGGAAAATTCCATCTGTGTATGTGGTGTGTGATTTCTACGCGCTAAACTTATTTATCGCGTCGCGCAGACGACGAAATATGTTATCCCGCGTCGGAGTGACGCGACCGGTCACTCGAAACCGGTTGTTTTATTCGCCGAAATGCGATTGATGACAAAACCGGTCATCGATAGAGTACATATACATATTTATTCGCGTGAATTCCCATTTTGTTGGGGAGTATAATCGTCGCTCCGATGAGTACACATTCCATGCATTGCGGTAGAATCTTCGCGGAACGTCATTTACAGTAAACGTCACCACACCTCCGGTTAGGGTAGTGGTGAGCCATCGGATGTCAGTGAAATTCACGCACTGAGAAAAAAAAACAAATTGAATCAAAAAAATATATTGGTCGATTCAAATAAATGTCTGATCGCGGAGTGCCACCGATATATGAGATTGTTACAATACTATAAAATATTGAAAAATGTCATTGATTCAAATAACATATTATTTTATTTGAAAATCTCTTCTGTTCTTTGAATATCTACATTATGCTTAAGGGAGACTTTGTCCTTGAAATCGGCGGGAGATGTTAGCGGCTCAACATGAGCAGCTAGAAGAAGAGGAGGGATGCCTCTATGGACCAGGCATTGCTGATCAGCGGTAATTATAAACACATTTGTGTAAACACATTACAAAACTTTAAACGCGTTTTTCTCAAAGACACGTTTTTAAAAATGGCTGACATTCTCCTGACCGCTGTAATTAACATATCGACCTGAAATTTGGAGAGCATACTCAGAAAATATGTCTTCACGGAATGACGGATCGTTTTTTCGATAGACACATTTTTGCATTTATTATTTATCTTTTTATGCGAAAAAAACGCGAAAATTCGATTTTTTTTTATTGCCGCCATTTTCCGAAATTTGTACTAAACGAAAAACCCATCCGTCATTCCATGACCAAAGGGTCACAGATTGATAATATGCTTTGAATTTGTGTTTCAGATCAACAAAGAGGGGGCAGTGATGTCAGCCGTTTACCTCCCGCGATTTGAGGACCTGTTTTCGCGGAGCTGCAACGGGCGCCATTTTGGTTTTTTTTTTCAAAAAAAATTTTTTTAACGTTCTGTATATCATGAATAAAAGCAAGAAAAAAACCGCACTGGAAAAGCTTTGCTCGTTTCCTTTAAAAAAAATAAAATGTAAACACCTGAAATATGGCACTCCAAGGACAAAGTCTCCCTTAAATATAATTAAGATCTGAAAGCGTTTACTACTGGCCTGTTTATCCATTTTATGATTGGTGTATTCGAAACATTCAATTTATTGGGTTTTCGATAGAAACATAATTTTTTTTTAATTTTTACATAAAGATCATCTTGCACTGATTGTGAGAGAAATGTATGGTGTGCTCAACCATATTTTAACTATATTTTATATTTCCCTGAGGGGACAATAATATTTTATAGCCATAGTTACTGCCAAAAGTATAGTACTGCTTATTGATGAATTATACAGTCATGTTAATCGCAAACAAACATATGTTTATTCTTCAGTGCTATATAATATGGTAGGTTTTCGTGAAATGGATATTCTTTGATACTATTAAAAATTCACTTATCCAAGATTCTAATAGTGAACTGAAATATATATATATATATATATATATATATATATATATATATATATATATATATATATATATATATATATATATATATTGATTTAAAATGTTGCCTGTGATTTGCGACGATGTTTATAGTGATTTGTACCATATTATAAGATACAACCTGCTATATGCGTATTTGGTGTGTTATACAAGTGTTGGTACAAGGCATCAATGCCAGCCTACTGAATACGTAGAATATTTCATAAATCCAAAATAAAATATAATACGCAACTTAGAGTTCTACCTCAACGATTTTTTATTATAATTCGCCATTCCCTGACCTCCTGTAATGATTTATTTCGCAGCAAATATTTCGCCTAATCGGAATCGAATCTAGAATCGAACTGCCTACGTTCTGCCTATCCTATGCACGCTGCCGATCCGCTACCGAGTACTTTTGGCATCTTGAGCACAGATATGGCATGAGAGACAAAAGTAATTCCGGCTGTACTTCCGAATAGCTGTTACCTAAGATTTAGGTGAAATTTTGCACAGATCCTTTTTTTATAATATAAGTCACTGTTCGAATGGATTTTTGGCGCTTCGCAAGAGTTTTGTACCATATAATAGTGATTTATACCATATTATATGATACAACCCTGCCAAATGCATAGTAATGTGTGTCCTACAAGAACCGAAGGGGAACTACAAGGAGTTTGACCTAATGTCCTACTTTTGCAATGCAACAAACATACTACGCAACAGTTTGTGAGACACGTGTAGTTGTCAAAACTATTGAGCGGCTATACCAGTGTGACACTTCCAAAAAATCGATTTTTTTTTGCCTTTTTCGACAGTTTATACTTTCAAGAATATCCTGTAAAAATTTCAAGGCCGTATCTCTATCATTTTATCTTGCAAAAATCGATAGTTAAATCTTTCAACGCGTTTTCCTCGAAATGAGATTTTTCAAATTTGCTGACATTGTAACTCAAAGAGCAATTATCCGGTTGACTTGAAATTTGAATTGAATACTCTTGAATGTATTTACTCTACAATGACGTAGGATATTTTTGATTGGATGAAAATTGACGATTTGGCATTGAAAAAACGACCATTTTATAGGCATGAAAACAGACATTTTTTTCAAAACTACGCCATTTTGTTAGATTTTGATATTTTTCGAAAATCGTACGTCATTGTACAGGGAATACTTTCCAGTTTAACGACATTCTTTCCTTTTTCGGTTTTAACTACTCAATCGGCCGGAATAATGTCAGCAGTGGAGGAACTTTTTTGTTGCGCCTCCGAAGGCAGCTCATGCGTCGCTTGGATCTCAATATTTATCTATGAAAAAATTATGTAATATAGGTCAAATATAACCACATATATTCTTAATTGTCCGAAACATTTAAGGCGTTACCCCCACTTGTAGCGCAAAAAAGGCCTTTTTCATGATTTTTTAAAAAGAAAACTACAAAACTTTTTTAATCGATCAATATACCATCTTAAAGAACACATCTTGAAGAACTTTCAGTAATTTTTTTATTGAAAAATATTACATTGTTTAGTGGCAAATGGCCGTCAATAAAATAATGTTTTTATATACACGGTTCGCGGTGACCAACATTGCGGCGAAGTGGATCATCTGAAAAAAAAATGCGGATGGATTTAGTCATATATAAGTATAAACTAGTCTTTAATCGAAGGATTTTAAAAAATATTCATTTTTCACAAAATGGCGGACAGTCAAAGTTAATAGTTCGATTTTAACGAAAAAACGGCCATTTTTTGGCTATAAATCGGCCATTTTTTTTTTTCGAAAAAAAAATCGAACGATTAAAGACTACATTTTTATGTATTAAATAAGCCTGCAACATTTCAAGAAGATCGGTTCATTAGTGTTCGAGTAATCTTGGTCACCGACTTCAGGAATGCCATTCTGAGAAAAACGCGTTTAAAGTTTCTCTTTCAACGCGGATTCTTCTCTTTCAACGCTCATATCTCAGTTAATTTTGTTCGGATCGACTTGAAATTTTCAGGACATATTCTCAGATACTTATACCTCAAAAAAATGCAATAAAAAAAATCGATTTTTTCAAAATCGCAAGTGGGGGTAACCCCTTAATCGAGTACTTTTCTTCCAAAAAAAATCCCGAAAATCACCCAAATTTTCAGCGTTCACACTGGTATAGCCCCTTAAAACTATTAAACTGCGGTTCCTCGAACTGCAAATGATTTACGTGTGGACTATAAGTAAACTTTACTATAATTTTTTTCGAACTGTCACTTTTCATAAGGTCTTCTAACGAAGTATACTCAGAAAGCGTACGTTAGAAAGTTAACGATGTGAATTGTACAAACTTGAGAAGAACAGTCGAAGTTCGACCGAACTAAACCTAACATACAGTATACAAGATTAGTATTTGTACGCCGATTTTTTTATAGATCTTAATTAACCATATCTATATTTTCAAGCCTTTTACAATAGTGAATAATGATTTCGGGGATAATAGATAGTTAAACACGCAAACCATATATTTAGGTATACTGTTTGCTTATAGCCGTGTTGACCATATTATGATTGCGGTGTCAATAAACTATAACGAGTTTCACTGTCCCCACTTTTACCATGGGCGTTTGTTGTAAATACCATGGACTTTTCTCTCAGTGTACCTTATATAAAAATAAAAATATTCGTACCTTCCAGATCAATAATACTTTTTATTAATTTTTAAACGCAAATTAAAATGTCGGGCTCATTTTGAGATACCCTATATTACCCGCGCACAAAATTTGTTGGGAAATCCCCAGATTCTACCATATTCCCATATGGATTTGATAGGAACGCCACATGTAGCGACTCGACAAGTGGATTCCACGCTATTTCCCGATTGACGTAGTTTGAGACTTATATTATTCAAAATTGTCAATCGAAATTTGTTAAATATCCAAAAAAAAAAAATCCTTTCGTCGTCCCGTGCACAACTTTGTTGAGGAGTCCCCAGATACATTCAGATCCCTATAGGCATTTGTGAGGGACACCGCACATAGGGAGTCCTCATTGGGATTCGATTGGATTCTGCACTGTTCCCCGATCAACACCGCTTGAACATTTTTACCACGCTCGAAACGAAAATATGTTAAAAGTCTCGGGAAAAGAACTCGGTCTTTCGACACGTAGTTGAAACAAACAACAATTACAGTGGATTTTCAGGCATGTGACTTAACGGAGACTTTGTCCTTGGAGTGCCATATTTCAGGTGTTTACATTTTATTTTTTTTAAAGGAAACGAGTAAAGCTTTTTGAGTGCGGTTTTTTTCTTGCTTTTATTCATGATATACAGAACGTTAAAAAAATTTTTTTTTGAAAAAAAAACCAAAATCGCGGCGGTTGCAGCTCCGCGAAAACAGGTCCTTAAATTGCGGGTGGTAAACGGCTGACATCACTGCCCCCTCTTTGTTGATCTGAAACACAAATCCAAAGCAAATTATCAATCTGTGACCCTTTGGTCATGGAATGACGGATGGGTTTTTCGTTTAGTACAAATTTCGGAAAATGGCGGCAATTAAAAAAAAAATCGAATTTTCGCGTTTTTTTTCGCATAAAAAGATAAATAATAAATGCAAAAATGTATCTATCGAAAAAACGATCCGTCATTCCGTGAAGACATATTTTCTGAGTATGCTCTCCGAATTTCAGGTCGATATGTTAATTACAGCGGTCAGGAGAATGTCAGCCATTTTTAAAAACGTGTTTTCGAGAAAAATGCGTTTAAAGTTTTGTAATGTGTTTACACAAATATGTTTGTAATTACCGCTAATCGGCAATGCCTGGTCTATAGAGGCATCCCTCCTCTTCTTCTAGCTGTTCATGTTGAGCCGCTAACATCTCCCGCCGATTTCAACGACAAAGTCTCCCTTAAATCGAATTTCAAGATATACTTTTTTGAGCTTTTGATACTTTTTAAAGATAAGATTTATACTTTTTCAAGGGGTGAGATATCGTTAAGCGAGAACAAAAATTTGCTGATTTTCATGGCTTGTTTTTAGAAGGAAAGATTTCTTCACTATTTTTAAGACTCCGAGTATGTTCTCTTTTTGGCTGTTACATGGTATTTAAAAAAAAATTATTAGTCTCTAAAAATTGCAGAGGAAAACGACCTATAATTTTGTTTACGGACAAGAGCTGTAAATAATTATTTTATGAGAACAAAAATTATAATTCTTGGGTTAGAAGTGTGAGGTAAATTTGAAGGATCTGTTTCTAAAGAAAAAAAGGATGAATTGATTGTGCCGGTTTGTTTTTTGGTTTGTTTGGGTTAGTTTGGGTTTTCCGATCAAAGGAAACGAAAATAGAGCTCAACATTTCGCCACCCTAATGTATATATATATATATATATATATATATATATATATATATATATATATATATATATATATATATATATATATATATATATATACAGGGTGGCGCATTTAACGTGACCACCCCAAATATCTCTGTTGCCTTTAGAGCGACGAAAAAAATGTCAGGTGGTAATTTGATCGATTTCGAAGAGCTGATACATTAGTGAAAAATTCATTTTTGTCAAGGTCATAGTTTTTGCGTCCTCACGGCCATCAATGGTTTTTCATATGAGAACATGTTTTTTTTTATTAAGACGTTTTAGCTGATATTCAAACGAATCCGACGACCTATGATATCATGACCTTGAAATGATTTTTCCCCAAAATACACCATCAAATGCCATCTAGGGTGACCAATTTTTTTTTTTCGGTGGAGGCACTGACGCACAGTGAAGGTCGCCTCCACTTTTAAAAATGGAATGGTACATTTTTTCCAATTATCTTGTGGAGTACCTCAAGCCGCATAAAAAACGTTAGGAGGTCAAAGTCGTTTAAGGTCATTCAAGGTCACCTATGATTTGTATCATCGATACTGACCTTGTATGACACTGAACGACTTTGACCCCCCAATGTTTTCATGCGGGTGACGCGCTCCACAAGATGGTTGAAAGAAAATGTATCATTCCATTTGAAAAAGGAAAGGTGACCTTCGATGTGCGTGAGCGCCTTCACCGAAAAAAATGGTCGCATTTGATGACCCCCTTCACACCGTACAACTTTTGTCTGGAACATTTTTTTGTGACGTCGCTAATTACCGAGTTCTTTCGGGTGGCAGAGATAAGAGGGACACCCTATATACTGGGTGGATCAATAACTATTTTTTTTTTGCAGGTGGAGGTACTTCGGACATTTGAAGGTCAAATCCATTTTTTTTAATGGATCGGTATGTTTTTTTTCTGTATCACGAAAGAGGAGCTTAAAACGAGTTCAACGACCTATAACATAAGGTCATTGAAGGTCATAGAAAGTACAGAAAGGCGATAATACTTACAGTTTAGGTAGTAAATAAAATTACCACGTTTATAGTATGTGTTCTAAATGACGACCATCATTATCAATGCGTACGTTATCATGTACGTTTACACATTTCTCAGACTGGTACAGAAAGTACAGAAAGGCGATATCACTTACGGTTTACTTCACTGAAAATAAACACTGTTTCGAGGACACTTTAATAAGTTTGCACGATAAGATAAACATGATAAGATTAGTATCGATAAATCGGTCAATCGAGTACAATGTATCCGTTTGAAGAGCAAGTCGACATGCTTCTTATTTATGGCGAATGCCAACAAAATTCTGTAAGAGCAAAAACCTTATATGGTGAACGATATCCACGTCGGTCTCAGCCTCCGCGTCAAACATTTAAAAATGTGTGTGATAAACATAGGCAAACCGGTAGTTTAAGTGTCCGTAGTGGTGTACACCAGAAGCGCGTAACGAATTAAGGCGTTACCCCCACTTGTAGCGCAAAAAAGGCCTTTTTCATGAATTTTTCTAAAGAAAACTACAAAACTTTTTTAATCGATCAATATACCATCTTAAAGAACACATCTTGAAGAACTTTCAGTAATTTTTTTATTGAAAAATATTACATTGTTTCGTGGCAAATGGCCGTCAATGAAATAATGTTTTCATATACACGGTTTACGGTGACCAACATTACGGCGAAGTGGATCATCTGAAAAAAAAATGCGGTTGGATTTAGTCAAATATAAGTATAAACCAGTCTTTGATCGAAGGATTTTAAAAAATATTCATTTTTCACAAAATGGCGGACAGTCAAAGTTGATGGTTCGATTTTAACGAAAAAAAACGGCCGTTTTTTTCGAAAAAAAAATCGAACGATTAAAGACGACATTTTTATGTATTAAATAAGCCTGCAAAATTTCAAGAAGATCGGTTCATTAGTGTTCGAGTAATCTTGGTCACCGACTTCAGAAATGCCATTTTGAGAAAAACGCGTTCAAAGTTTCAATTTCAGTTTACACGAAGAAAACATTTTTTTTTGTAAACTTACATAGAGTCCTCTATTCCGGGCCCGTTTTTATAAAGTCCAGTCTATTATATGAACGTTGTGAATGCCAGGTATACGACCCTTTTCATCGAACAATGCATTGAAGGTCGGAGGGAGGGTCGAGCGCGCCAGACGGCAGACTAGCCGGTCGTTTACACAACGGATTCTTCTCTTTCAACGCTCATATCTCAGTCAATTTTGTTCGGATCGACTTGAAATTTTCAGGACATATTCTCAGATACTTGTACTTCAAAAAAATGCCATAAAAAAATCGATTTTTTCATAATCGCAACCCCTTAAGAAATGAAAATCGGTATGCTCGCAAGCGTGTCTCGAGATCCCCTCATTAGTTCGCGACAAATTGAAAATGAATCTGGCATTAGCAGGAGCACCGTCACAAATTTCACCCGTACCATGTTAGTCTTCACCAATAATTGCATGGGAACGACTTCATGAATGGCGTAGAGTTTTGTCGAATGGTTCAGCGTCAGATCGAAAACAATGAGTCATTGCTTAATACCGTTTTACTTACTGATTAGGCAACATTCACAAATCATGGGAACGCTTATTTGCATGACATGCATTTATGGGCACCGGAAAATCCACATTGGCTGCGGCAGGTTGAACACCAGAGACAATCGTCTATGAATGTATGGTGCGGAATCATAGGTGCTAAAATTATTGGTAGTACAGCCGTGCTGTTGCTGAAAAACCCCGTAATCGGAAAAAATAGAAGAAGGCTAATTTTTTGACAGGTGATTTTGTAGGTGCCGCGGGTGCTAAATCCAAGTTTGCCTTAAAATCGAGGTGTAGGGTTTTTTTAGGGGATGAAAGGGGATGGGGGTGGATGAATGCCAAACTACACCCCCTACGACGTCGGCGCCGTGAGACGAAATGTGCAGAAAAATCCAGGCATTAGTTCTGTCCACAGCGCCGAAGTCGTGAAAGTTCATTTTGGGGGTGAAAAAGTGGGTTGAAATTTTGAAAAATCAGTTTTAATTCTATAACTCAGAAAAAATTCGTACACTGTTTGTTCAAATGGGAAAGTTGTAGCCCTTGAAAAGACGCGTCGATCAAGTATGTGATCATCATTCTCCGATAATATCTTCACCCGCAAAAAATGGTTAAAATACCAAAAAAAAAATGGTTTATTGAATAACTCAAAAACAATTGATTTTTCGGGTATGGTTCAAATGTACGAAATGTAAAGAATAATTTTCTCTATATTTTCGTTGATATGGACCACCCTTGAGTTTTGATTTTCTAACCCGCGATTGGATTTTCTAACGCGGGTTGGAAATTCAAAATGAAATTTTGGGTAAACTATTGAGTGTACGAAATCGGCGCTGTGGAATAATTTGTAGCTTGAACCCTCAGCTACAAATTTTTGTGGACTCTTGTCCACAGCGCAAAACTCGTGTCTCTTATTTTCGGTTTCTGTGAACCTTATAGTTTCGAAGATATCCAAGGCGCTAATAGTTATTGATCCACGCTATATATATATATATATATATATATATATATATATATATATATATACGTGGGTCATTTGATAAGTACCTAGCCTACAAATGAAAACACCAAAATTTTGCTAAAAATAAAATTTATTTTTCAATGTAGTCTCCTTTTAGTTGAATACACTTGGCCCAGCGGTGTTCCAATTTTTTTAACCCCGTTGAAAAAAATGTTATCTCTTGGTCTGCAAAATAGGCCTCCGTGGCGGCGATTATTTCGTTATTGGAGTGGAATTTCTTCCCGGCGAGTGAATTTTTTAGATTCGGAAACAAAAAAAAGTCGCACGGAGCCAAATCTGGAGAATACGGTGGATGGGGCAGCAGTTCATAGCGTAATTCGACCAATTTAGCCGTGGCGAGCGCGGAGGTGTAGGCCGGTACATTATCATGGTGGAAAAGCACTTTCTTTCTCGACAAATGGGGCCGTTTTTCTTTTAACACGGTGTTAAATCGGCTCAATAGTTCGGCGTAGTACTGTCCCGTGACCGTCTTGCCCTTCTCCAGGTAGTCAATAAAAATCACACCTTGAGAATCCCAGAAAACAGTGGCCATCACCTTTCCAGCCGACGGGACCGTCTTCGCCTTCTTTGGAGCAGGTTCACCGGGTAAGGTCCACTGTTTTGACTGCTCCTTGGTCGCTGGAGTATACCAGTGAATCCATGTTTCGTCGACGGTCACGTAACGACGCAAAAACTCTTTTGGATTGCGATTAAACAGCTCCAAACACTGCTCTGAAGTGGTCACACGAATGCGCTTGTTGTCTGCAGTCAGCAAACGCGGCACCCACCTTGCGGACAGCTTCCTCATGCCCAAAGTCTCATGTAGGATATGCCACACGCGTTCTTCTGAGATGCCTACTATCACAGCTATCTCGTGCACCTTTAATCGGCGGTCTGACAAAACGATATCGTGTATTTTTGTCACGTTCTCCTCCGTAGTGGCTGTTTTTGGAGCACCTGGGCGTGGATCATCAAAAACCGACGTACGACCACGTTGAAACTCGTTATACCAAAATTTAACGGTCGCCATCGAAGGAGAAGCATCCCCATACACTGCATCCAAGCGTTCTTTAATTTCACTGCGCGATTTCCCTTCCAAAAACAAGAATCGAATCACCGACCGATATTGTTCTTTCTCCATTCTTTCAAAAATCAACGGACACACTTGCTTTCACACGCTCTCAAAAGAGAACTACAAGTCCGATCCGGCTGAAATTTTGTCAGTAGCCGTCTACAAGACGGTACTACACTATAGTGTATTTCTCTTGCAATAGTGGCACCATCTAGCGGTGAGGCTAGGTACTTGTCAAATGACCCACGTATATATACATATATATATATATATATATATATATATATATATATATATATATATATATATATATATCACTACCCACTTGTGTGGCTATATCAGCCACACAAGAAGTTTCATCGCTTTTTTAAAAATGACGATATCTTAATTTACCAAGCGGCGTTTCAAAAGAGACATATTTAGATCCATTGAGCTTTTAAAAAAAAAAATTTACTATTTTTTTTAACCCGGTACACACTTTGAAAGATAGTCGTTTTTTGCTTTTTTTTGGGCGTTGAAATTCTGGCGCACGAGTCGTAAAAAAAAAAGTTTAACCGTTCTGTCCACGAAAAACTTAAAGCGGGGAGTACAAGCTCCAATTTCATTTTTTTTAAGTTTTGCACGATTTTTTTCGCATAAATATTCAACTTTGTGCAAAAAAACGACCATATTTATACAATGTAGCCTAACTCTAAACCTACTGGGTTTTCGTAAAATTACTCAGAGGGTAAAAAGTTACATACAATCATTTTGGATTTACCAAAAATAATTCAAAATAAAAAAAAAAATTGAAAATTTGAAGAAAAAAAATCTTTAAAAAATTTCTTTAAAAAATTTGAAAAAAAAACGGAAAAAATAAGAACAACTTGTCCCACATCTCCCGGGGATTTGTGGAAAAAGTTGCAAGAAGCTTGGGCCAGTCTGGAGCGTGGTCAAATCGACGAATTGATCGAGCGGATGCTCCGTCTTGTGAAAGCTGTGATCGCACTGAAAGGCGGCTTTTTATATTAAAGAGCCGTATAGATGAGGTAAGAGACCCAATTTTTAAAGATAAAGAAATATTTCGTTGACTTAAGAAATCATTTAGAATTTTTTTTTCTTCGAATTTTTTATTTATTTTTTAATTCTGCAAAAGTGTCGTTAAATCCAAAATGATTATATGTAACTTTTTACCCTCTTAGCAGTTTTACGAAAATCCACTAGTTTCAGAGTTAGGCTAAATTATATAAAAATGGTCTTTTTTTGCAAAAAGTTGAATATTTATGCGGAAAAAAATCCTATGAAACTTTTCAAAAAACGAAATAGAAGCTTGTACTCTTCGCTTTAAGTTTTTCATGGGAAAAACGGTTAAATTTTTTTTTTTTCACGAGTCGTGCGCTGAAATTTCATCCCCCAAAAAAAAGCCAAAAAACGACCATCTTTCAAAGTGTGTATCGGGTTTTAAAATAATGGTAATTTTTTTTTGAAAAAAGCTCAATGTAGCTAAATATGTCTTTTTTGAAATGCCGCTTGGTAAATTAAGATATCGTTATGTTTCCAAACTTTCGGACGGTAGTGTATATATATATATATATATATATATATATATATATATATATATATATATATATCTATATATATCTATATACATAAACATATACATATATGTGTATGTATATATATTGCATTTATTTAAATCCTGTTACCAATACTTTAAAATACTTATACAAGCAAACGTGTTTCTCGAAGTATTGCAACGTTGAAACAATTTAAATTCGTCATGCGATGCACTCGAATCGTGATTGTATATCGTACACTCTCCTCACACGTCGTACACCTCCGGAATCCTGCGATACTGCGAGCTCGCCCACGTTGATCGTCCACGATATTTCTTTATGATGCTCGTATACGATGCCGCTCCTTGCCAGACGCCACGATCTCCCATCATCTCGCGACGCACCATGCGCATATTGTCCTATGAATTCCAAAAAATGTTTTCTACATATCCGTGCTCAGCCAAAATGCCGATTCGACTGGAATTTGCGGCCTACTCTTGATGCAATGAAATTCCGAAAAAGTTCATGCGCGCCAATAAGAACACTGCGTTTCAGTTACCATAATGGTCGAAAATTATCGTGAGATTCGTTTTTACGGAATTTTTGTTTTTCTATTTTTTTTTTGGATCCTTCGAAAAATGGATAAATATTTGTAATTTTTTTTGCCATTTTTTTTGCGCAACGTTGCGCGCCAATGTGGAAAGTTTGCGGATAAGAATTGAAGAAGAGTGCGATTGTTTGAAGAAAAAAATCGAAAAGTAAATTCAATCTATAGAAAAATATATACACTCAATTTATTCTAAAATCTGAAATAATTTTGAGAAAATGTTGGACATTTATTTTGTATGAAGTTAGCGCAGATGCTGTGAGATTTATATGCAAAGTTATTTTGTTCACAATTGTTTGAGACATTTTAACAATTATTATTGCTGGATTCATTATTTACTATTATTATTAAGAAATTTGTTATTTACTATTGTTGTTACTGAAGGTATTTTTTACCGTTGTTGTTGCTGAATTGATTATTTACTACTATTGTTACTGAATTAATTATTCGCTATTTTTATTACTGAATATATTATTTACTATTTTTAATATTGAGTTAATTGTAATTATTATTACTATTGGAATGATTATTCACTACTATTGTTGGCGAAAAATCCATTTCGCCAGCGTATTTTACACAATCAGACTTTTTTATTATAAAAAAATGCAATTCCATTATGGAATGCTTGAAATTATATACTTCGGACTGGGAATTTATACCTGTGAAGCGTCCCGAACGCCATGCGGCCTTGGCGAAGCGCACGATCTTTCTCATGACTCCATTTCAATGCTAATCAAGGAAAAGTGAGCGGCTCATCTAGTCTTTGAACCAATGGATGTTGCTCGAGAAGGGATCGAGCACCAGGACGCACCAGCCCTTGACATTTGATTCTTGCGACAATGATCTCAAAAATCGTTTATCCAGAATAAAAATTCCAGATAATGTCCAATATGTGCGTTTCCGGATGGAATTCATCCGGAAATGTTGGCGCAATTAAGAGGTTACATTCCTCTCTGCAAACTTCAAAAAATCGTATTTTTTTGCATATTGTTATAGTGTGAACTTTCAAGAATATTTTAAGTCCAACCGGACGCTGAAATTCCAAAAATTGACGAAGTTACACCTATTTTAGTGGAACAGTGGGGGTCCGGTTTATCATGATCCGTCGAGTTTGTACGCGATTCTCTCGAAACTACAGGGTGTCCAATAGGAAGTTGCTAAAACTAAATAAGTGTCTCTTCCCTCCATGAATTCAATATGGGTCCCGTTTTCTAAGGCGCATACCTGAGGCCCCGCAGTTTTATTCCAGCCGTGGTTGAAGCAAGTACGCGCGCGTCAAAATGAGTGAGCTCACCACGGAAGAAAAAGTACATCTTATTGAGTGCTTCTTCTCGAGGGGAAAAATTTATAGTAATGCGTATAGAGAGTTTCGTACTAAGTTTGGAACCCATAGAGTTGCCAGCGAAAAGACTCTGAAAAGGTAAGAATCGAATATTTATTCATATTCATCTATCACACAACTTGTGTTTCAATTCAATTAAACTGCATTGAAGTAATTTTACGTTAATTTTTGTAGGATAATCGATAACTTCGTGAAGTATGGTACACTCCAGGACCGTAGACACGAGTTGCCAGGTCCATCTGTTACGGTGACTACACCAGAGAAGATCAACGAAATTGAGAATTATTTCAAACAAAATCCAAATGATTCGATTCGGAAAGCTGCTCAAGCATTAAAAATAACCAAATCATCATTACACAACATTTTGAAATATTTTTTAAAGTTTCATCCGTATAAAATAAGCACTCGTCAATTGTTAACTGAACATGCCATGACGAAACGCATCGAATTTTGTAACACTATTACGGGAATGTTTGAAGCCGAAGAACTTAATGAGAAATTGATTATTTATTCCGATGAAGCACATTTTTGGATGAATGGGTACGTAAACAAGCAAAATTACCGGTTTTGGGGAACGGAAAATCCCAACATATCGCTAGCGAAGTCCCTTCATCCACAGAAAGTAACGGCATAGGCAGCGATGTCAGTAAAAGAAATTTATTTGCAATTCTTGGAATCTACGGTAACAGGTGAGAGTTACAAACAGCTTTTGGAAACGAAATTCTTCCCTTATGCAAAAAAGAGGGGACTGGTTAAAAATGTTGACTTCATGCTAGATGGAGCGACGCCGCACCGGACTCATGAGGTGTTCGAAGCTATTCATCGCGTATATGGGACTCGAGTAATCGGTCTGGGGTACCCTAAATTTGCTCAAGGCGGACTAGAATGGCCTCCGTACTCACCGGACCTGAACCCTTGGGATTTTTTTCTTGTGGGGTTACATTAAAGATCATTGTTACGCTAAAAACCCCAGCACAGTAGAAGAACTGATCGCGGCCATCCAGGAAGTGGTTCGCGGCATTACGAACGATATGTTGGACACAGTTTTTCACAGTTTTCAAAAGAGAATTGATTCTTGTGCACAATCTAACGGTTCGCACTTCGAAAATATCTATCATTAATCACTGTACTTTTTCGTTATTTTCATAAGATGTAATAAATTGACATAAAAAATATTTGGCTGGGTTTTATTTACGTGCTTTTAAAACTGCAGAGTTTCCTCTATTTAAAGCAATTTGGCTTTTCTGATTCTGTGCACGTGTTTTAACATCACAGTCGATTAGTTTCAGCAACTTCCTATTGGACACCCTGTACATATCTTGACAGGGGGGGATCGATATCTGGAGTACCTTTCACACTATTCACTTGAATTTGCACAGTTAGCGTTTTCAGTTAGCTAACAGTAGTCGTTTTCGGTTCACGATCGCATTTGTTTAATTGGATGAACCATTTGTTAATAACAATGACTTCGGCATGCTGTTTTCCAAGAGAAGAAGTATGTTTTCTTTGGTGAAGCTATCATTTTTCGTATCTTTCGAAATTTCGAAAATTGGATCGTGAACCCATAGCCAGTTGGATATATTTGAAATTTTTTTTTTGTTTTCGTTTCAGATTACATTTGAGCATGGTACAGATCCCGCCGTTTCGGGCCTTGCCGCTGGAGGACTGCAACGCCAACTGCAGCACCACGAACACTTTGAAAGATTTTCTTCCGGAAAAGTTACATTGTAACCACAAATATGTGTGAAACATGCTGGGAATAAAATAATTTATTCCAACCAATGTGTTACTAGAAAACAATTAATCATTCTCACCCTTCAAATTGAGCTTCTAGAGAAGGATACCCCGTTAAAGGAAGGTACCTGAGTAAACGGCGAGAAAAAGAGGTAAACTGCCGGAATTTTTATTTCAAAAACTAATGTTACGATTGGATCCGGGTTTTTTTAGATTGGGAAATATGTACATTGAGGTATGTTTAGGAATTTTCAAAAATAAATTCGTTGACTGGAAGCGATTCAAGCGCGATTATCTCGAAACATAGTTTTCAAAGTCGGTGCCAGATGTATCTCGAAAACGGCTTGTCCGATTTTGTCCAAATTTGAATACAATATTCTTCGATAGTTTTTCTCGTTTGCAACGTGGGGGTTTTTCATTTGATTGAACCATTGCGTTTTTATGCAATGTGTATGCAATTCAAAATCGTCGCAAATTGCGAACGAAAAACGAATGTTAAATTAAAACGGTCGCAATTCCGTCAAAAGTGGGAATTTCAAAAAAATCCTACGTGGCGAACGAGAAAAACTATCGAAGAATAGTATCCAAATTTGGACAAAATCGGACAAGCCGTTTTCGAGATACATCTGGCACCGACTTTGAAAACTATGTTTCGAGATAATCGCGTTTGAATCGCTTCCAGTGAACGAATTTTTTTTTCAAATTCCTAAACATACCTCAATGTACATATTTTCCAATAAAAAAAAACCGGATCCAATCGAAACATTAGTTTTTGAGATAAAAATTCCTGGAGTTTACCTGTTTTTCTCGCCGTTTACTCAGGTACCCCCCCTTAAGGGAGACTTTGTCCTTGGAGTGCCATATTGGAGTGCCAAGATGATCCTTATGTAAAATTTAAAAAAAAATTATGTTTCTATCGAAAACCCAATAAATTGAATGTTTCGAATCTCACCAATCATAAGATGGATAAACAGGCCAGTAGTAAACGCTTTCAGATCTTAATTATGTTTAAGGGAGACTTTGTCCTTGGAGTGCCATATTTCAGGTGTTTACATTTTATTTTTTTTAAAGGAAACGAGTAAAGCTTTTTGAGTGCGGTTTTTTCTTGCTTTTATTCATGATATACAGAACGTTAAAAAAATTTTTTTTGAAAAAAAAACCAAAATGGCGGCCGTTGCAGCTCCGCGAAAACAGGTCCTCAAATCGCGGGAGGTAAACGGCTGACATCACTGCCCCCTCTTTGTTGATCTGAAACACAAATTCAAAGCATATTATCAATCTGTGACCCTTTGGTCATGGAATGACGGATGGGTTTTTCGTTTAGTACAAATTTCGGAAAATGGCGGCAATTTAAAAAAAAATCGAATTTTCGCGTTTTTTTCGCATAAAAAGATAAATAATAAATGCAAAAATGTATCTATCGAAAAAACGATCCGTCATTCCGTGAAGACATATTTTCTGAGTATGCTCTCCAAATTTCAGATCGATATGTTAATTACAGCGGTCAGGAGAATGTCAGCCATTTTTAAAAACGTGTTTTCGAGAAAAACGCGTTTAAAGTTTTGTAATGTGTTTACACAAATGTGTTTATAATTACCGCTAATCGGCAATGCCGGGTCCATAGAGGCATCCCTCCTCTTCTTCTAGCTGCTCATGTTGAGCCGCTAACATCTCCCGCTGTATTTCAAAGACAAAGTCTCCCTTAACGCGGGATATACATTTAGACACGAAAACATTAAGCAATGTTGAGGGATTTTTTGAACTATGAAATAATTATTCCACAATTATCAAACTTTAGGTGTACTTCAATAGTATATTTATGTATACAAAACAATTTTTTTTCGTTAATTTATCATCAAAATGACGGAGCTGTGGCAGAGTGTTACAGCATGGTCGCCGCGGGAGTTGCGAATCGGCGTGCAGTCTAGCTTCCTGTAGACTTCGATTTGCAAAAATGTTCGAACATTTTTTCAGTTAGAACACGTCTAGTTTCTATGTGACGGTAATTAAAATGAAGAAAATGCAAATTTAAGAAAATGGCAAGCGTTTACAAAAAAAAATCAACATTTCTGAAATATGTGGAGTAAAAAAGTCGTTTTTTTCCAATTTTTCGAAAACAACTTTCGTCAAGTAGAAGGTATCCGAGTCCGAGCTGTGAGGCACAGCGTTGATGGGCTGTAACGTTTGAAGTTGTTCGAATTTCGCTTTAAAACTTTAGTAAAATATTCTACATATATAGTTTAAAAAATGAAAAAAAAAATCGGTTTTTTTTTCATTTTTCTAAATGTATATCCCGCCTTAAGGGCCAAAAAAATCGCAACGTTATGATCGCATTTGTATCAGACAATGGAATTTGCATCAACTAGGGCCCTCCACAATCTCGCCGAAATAAATTTCTAATTAATTATTATCCGTCTACTTTTTTGTTTGTTTTTTTTTCGACTGGCTCATACGTCAGAGTAATCGACGTTGAGAAACAAACGACTTTTGTAAACGTCTGCTCTCGAGTCCATTTTTCTCGTCCGGTCGATCTCATGGAGAGAAATCAATATTTTATCTCATGCCTCAGAGCTTTATTGCCGAAATGAATACTGTCGCGTCTTATGTGAGACGAAGAATGTTTTTTTCTTCCTCCACCGATTCAGTACTACGTGTGGAAATGAACAATCGATCGCATGTCGAAGAATTCGAATGCCAGAGCAAAAACAAAATCGCAGTGTGAGGTCGATTTTTTTTTTATCGCCATTAAGGATTTTTGGGACGATTGACGATATGTTATCTTTTGGTTGAAATTTATACAGTAAATTATTTGTCGTATAGTGAATGCACCCTCTAAAGTTTGAGAAGGTTGCAGCGGTCCAGTTAAATCAAATGACGGTTTATGACTTTTTTATCCAGTGAACCTAAAAAAACGGAACGAGGTAGAGATTTTCTCTGTAGCTCCTAATTTTTCATAAAATATATCATTGAATGGCAAAATTATGCATTTTCATACTTTTATTACGTAAATAAAAAAGCTTTTGTGTCACTACCAACTTGAAAAAGTATAACATTACCCGAGTAAAAATGAATATATATAAACATATATAATTGTATATTAATTGATCGTATACAATTGTATACAAAATTTCTGTATATTCTTTTTATATGTTCATATACTATCGTACATAACTGTATATTAGTATATACAATTGTATACGTTTATATACAAATATATAAAATTCAATCGGGCCAATTTTTGTATATAATTGTATATGATCAATTAATATACAATTATATATGTTTATATATATTCATTTTTACTCGAGTTTGTATTTTTAGATAAAGCTATGGTGACACATATTATAACAGTCGAAGAAAGCGATGACATTTTGTTAGTAAAGTATCAAGAAAAAACTAAAATTAATCAACTGATCAGAATTGGAAATTATCTCTGTAAAAAACCGAATAATTTTTATCAAATTTGGTAAATATATTTCATCAAT
Organism: Ophion ellenae; assembly: GCA_963210295.1. Classification (NCBI taxonomy): domain Eukaryota; kingdom Metazoa; phylum Arthropoda; class Insecta; order Hymenoptera; family Ichneumonidae; genus Ophion; species Ophion ellenae. Next base: position 6,816,182 of record OY723387.1, on the reverse strand, counting down.
ACATAATTTGTTAACTTTTAATAAACAATCTTTTGATTTACCTGCTTCCATACGCGAATAAAACCAACAACAACTTTTTCTATATTTAATCATATATGAAGCCATTTAAAGATATACACAATTATATGTATTTCAAAAGAAAATAAAAGTACTCATATACAGTCATATACAATTTTATATACCGTAAATAAAAGTTTCACGTATATATACAATTATATACAACACTATATTAAATTATATATAACTGTATATGATATTATATCTAATTATATAAACTCCCTATAAAAATAGTATCTCCATATGTCATTATATAAAGAAATATGTATAATTTTATCAAATGAAATTTGATGGAAGTACATTTATATCGGATTATGTATACGAATGTATAGAGTTATATACAATTATATATAAACCTATATATAAATATATATGATCGTATATAATTTTTATATAATTGTATCTAAGTACATACAATCAATTTTACTAGGGTATTGATGATTATTATGAAAAAACTGCGTCAGTAAATGTTTCATGCAACTGCGATTAAAATTTTGAGTAATTTATAATTATGCCTATTTACATTTATGTCACAAGATTATTTATTATTAGCATTTATTAAGGGGTAACGTGGGTCGGAAAATATAAAAAAATCCATTTTTAAATTTTATTATCTAATAGTACAATATGTCTAGAATATTTTGAAAACGTTTTAAGTCAATCGGAGTAAAAGTCTAGGAGACAGAGCCTTTGGGAATTACCCCCGGTGGGAAAGACCGGCCGGGAACGACGCAGGTATATCGCATTTTTCTCAAAACACTATTTTTGACCTCGGTGGACACGATTTCTCAAAAACTAATGCCCCGATCTCATTAAAATTTTGCACACTTCTTCAAAATAGCATTGACAAGTGATTGAACGAAGGTTTTTTTTTTCGATTACAACTAATTTTACAAGGCTATACGTAGTGTAAATTCGACCAAAAAATGAACTATTTTGCATACAAGTCTGCAAAAAATTCAAATTTCAATTGATTTAAGAATCCTTTGTTCAATCACGAGCCATACTTATCTACTAACAGAAAAAAATTGGTTTTCCAATTTCAGATGAAGCTATCATGAGTTATCCTGATCACCACAAGGACAATTTTTTAGGGGTCTCCGGAAACCAGGTCCCACCGGCTGAATTTCTCAAATTTTTGGATGAAATTTTCTTGAAATATTGTTGAAATGTTGCTCTCTTATGTGCTTAACATTTTGAATAAAATAATTTATGTATCATATTTTTTTTGTAATAGAGACAGTATGCTTTTTTGGCTTCGAAGCTCACGTAACCCCTTAATATTAAGTGTTGCCGAAATACGGCAACTTCGCGGACATTGAGGTTGGCGACGTCGCTTTTCATTCGCCAGCCAAGTTTCGTTATCTTTTGTCAAACCTTGATGGTTCAATATTGAATATACAGGGTGTCCTGTTATGAATGGATAATCCTGCAACTGCCGATCGGTCAGATCGTATCCTACTATATGCAAGAATGTCCGTTTAGTAAGAGTCCCACGGTTTTCGGGATAAAAATCATCGACTTTTCGTTTTTCACATGTCATTTCTATAAATGATAACTTTTTTGACCCTGTTTTTTAAAATCCTCTTGGTTGTTTGTTTTATCTAGAAAATTCCTTTTCTAAACCATAGATGTTAAGGAAACTTTATGAAAAAATATCTTATACAGATTTTCATACAAACCAATTCGAACATCTGCCCATGTAGAGATTGACCGTTGGGCCTGGGACGGGCCTTCACAATTAGCCTTTCTACAATATTGGGCCGTGAGTATTTACCAATGAGGTGCCGTTGTAGAAATGACAAGAACGGCCCGATATCGGCCAACAGAGCCAACAATTATTGGGCCAATGATTTAATTCATTTTAGCGACAATATTGGTGATTGCACTTGGCCCTATGTGGGCCCCCTTAAAGGGCCTATGTAGAAATTGACCACTGGCTCTATGATGGGCCTTCACAGTTGGTCTATTTAGAAGTTAGTCTATCTAGAATACTGGGCCGTGGGTTTGTTTGGATGCGTGATAAATATTCAACCTATATCGGGCCAAGATTGGCCCGAGATTGGTCCTTATGGATACATATTTCATGGAATAACCTTGAAATAAATTGTGATTTGCGTACATGACAGGTTTCAAAATTGGTATATTTTACTTACTTATGTTGGTTATTTACAAATGCCAATAATAGGCCAAGACTTGATTACAAAAAACTGAACTACAAAATATAGACGATTGATATATGACGTGCCAGTTATTTGCTTATTCTGGCACAATATACAGATAATGAATAAGCTAAGGCTCAAATATAATAAAAGCAGGTATGGTCTGACCCACTTAGCCAATAAAGGGCTTAGATTAATTAAATGGAATTTCCAGTATTTTAGGATTGCCAGTTTTAAAATTGGCAAATTTCGATGAACTTTCATGGCTATTTATTGGTTTTAACAGATAGGCCCGGATAGGTTTTAGTAATGGGCTGATATTGTGCCAGTTCTCAATTTATAACGGAACAATAATGGGCCAATGTAATTGGCAGTACTTCAGCATCACCAGTTTAAAAATTGGCAAATATTGTTTATCTATCATGACTGTTCAATGAATTTAAAAGATGGGCCATGATAGGTTTTAACTATGCGCCCACATTGTGTCGGTTTTCAATTTAGAACGAGACAATAATGAGCCAATGTAATAGCCAGTATTTTCGGATTGCCAGCTTTAGGATTGGCAAATTTAGTTTAACTATCACTGCTGTTAATTGGTTTTGAAAGATGGGCCAGGATAATCTTTAGTAATGGGCCGATATTGTGCCGGTTCTCAATTTATAACGGGACAATAATGGGCCAATGTAATTGCTTGTATTTTAAATTGGCAAATATAGTTCAACCATCACGGCTATTTATTGGTTTTAAACGATGGGCCGATATTGTGCCGGTTTTCAATTTATAACGGAACAATATCGGGCCAATGGAATTGTCAGTATTTTAGTATCCCCAGTTTTTAAACTGGCAAATTTAGTTTAACTATCACGGCTGTTTATTAGTTCTTAACGATGGACCAGGACAGGCTTTATGGATGGGCCGATATTGTGCCAGTTTTCAGTTTAGAGCGGAACAGTAATGGGCCAATATTATTTCTCTTTTGTTGGCTAATACGATGGTCCCAATATTGGCCTGATCGTAACATTGGGCAACTCATGGCAACCTCTACATGGGTGACTTTGATAACCTACGGTGTAAAAAATGTACTACGCATATCGTGCCGATTTTTATATCGAAAAAGCGATGCACTCACATAAAAATGTCCGACGCGCTTGGGGGGCAACGCGCAATGAGCGACAGCTTCTGTTACGCAACGCAGTCTCTTCCCCCCTAAAGCTGCTGTCACTAAACGTCTTCGAGTTATTGAACTTGTTCCATTTGATCCGTGTTTCTATCGACCCCAGCCTACCCTAGAGGATCGATTAAAAATTTGGAGGGTGCATTCAGTGTATAACAAAGAGTTTACTGTATAAATTCGATTCCAATGGTGACAAATCGTCAATCGTCCCGAAACTTCTTTTAGGGGGGAGACACCGTTAGGCGCGGCAAAAAAAAAGATATAAGCTTAAAATATATATAAAGATATAAGCTTAAAAATTTGAAAATAATTAATATAATAAGCACTCAATTGAGAGTTTTGAGACAAAGATTTTGGATCGTAATTCGTCATTTCCAATATGGCAATCGAACCTAAAACCTACCTACTCATAGCTACGCACCCGGCCCCCATGCTACCGAGTGCTTGTAACATCTTGGTCGCAGATATGGCAAAAGAGACCGAATGAATTCCTATAATTATTTGTTGTATCACATAAACTATATCAATTAGTTAATATCACTCGGATAATTAGAGAGTTTTATCGAATCAATAGCATTAAACATGCTATTGATTTTTCAAACATAACCTATATATGAGACATTCCACGTCACTTCAGCCAGTAAAAAAAAATCGACAAATAATTTTGAAAAATTAAGTTACTTCATTGAAAAATATTCACCGAGTGTCGAATTTTTTTTTAATTTCTGACGTTTTTTCTCGTTGATTACCATTTTTTAACATTTTTCCATTCAAATGGCTGTATCTTTGGCAGTATTTAACGTATTTACATTCGTAAAAAACGAAAATGTGCGTCTTTTTATAGCCTTACAGAAAGAAAATAATTTAGATTTTATTGAGCAAGTCGAACGTCCGTTTCAGGACAAAATATGCAAAAATATTTTTTTTGTCAAGCCAAGACACTCGTTATTTTATTTTTTTTTAATTTCCCCGAATTGTGAATACGAAAAACGAATTTTTGGTATTTTTTATATTGTGGGATTCCTAAACACCGTGAAGTAACAGCTATTTTTATATTTTTATTCTTTTATTAATATTCGATTGAAGAGTGTGGAGCACTCCACGGCTCCAATACATATGACATATATGTCATATGTATTTTTAAAACCTGGCACTCTCCAATCGAATATTAATAAAAAAAATTAAAAAACAAAAATAGCTGGTACTTCACGGTGTTTCGAAATCCCATAATATAAAAAATACCACAAATCTGTTTTTTGTATTCACAATTCGGAGAAATTCTTAAGAATAAAATAACGAGTGTCTTTCCTTGAGAAAAAAATATTTTTCCCTGAAACGGACGTTCGACTTGCTCAATAAAATCTAAATTAATTTTTTTCTGGAAGCCTAGAAAAAGTCGCACATTTTCGTTTATTTACGAATGTAAATACGTCAAAGACACAGCCATTTGAATGGAAAAATATTAAAAAATGGTAATCAACGAGAAAAACGTCAGAAAATTTTAACAAATGTCGATACTCGGTGAATATTTTTCAATAAAGTAACTCGATTGTTCAAAATTATTTGTGGATTTTTCTTTACTGGCTGAAGTGACGTGGAATGTCTCATATATATGCAGGGTGAGGCCCATAAAGTGTTACAAAGCAATAGCACTCAAACTATTAATCATATCCAAAAATGTTTCAGACAAAAGTTTCAGTGTTTGAGAAGGCCGTCATACTGGACCACCCTATTTTTTTAATCCGAGGCGCTGAAGCTACGTCAAGGTCAAGTCCACTTTTTTAAATGGAATAGTACAGTTTTTTTCAACCATTTTGTGGAACACCTCAAGCCGCATAAAAAAACATCAAGGGGTCAAAGTCATTCAAGGTCATTCAAAGTCAGTATCGATGATACAAATCTAAATAGATGACCTTGAATGACCTTGAGCGACCTTGACCGCCTAATGTTCTTTATGCTGCTTGAGGTGCTCCACAAGATGGTTGAAAAAAATGTACCATTCCATTTAAAAAGTGGAATTGACGTTGACGTCGACGTAGCTTCAGCGCCTCCACCGATAAAAAAATACGGTGGTCCAGTATGACGGCATTCTCGAACACTGAAACTTTTGTCTGAAACATTTTTGGATATGATCAATAATTTGAGTGCTATTGCTCTGTAACACTTTATGTGCCTCACCCTGCATATAGTGTAGAGGCGCCGACGCACAGTAAAGGTCACCTCTACTTTTTTAAATGGAACCGTACATTTTTTTTCAACCACCTTGCGGAGCACCTCAAGCTACATAAAAAACCATAGAGGGTCAAAGTCGTTCCAGGTCATTTAAGGTCACCTATTAAAATGAAACATAAATCTATATATCTCGGATCACTACCAAATATTTGGTAGTGATCCGAGATATTTAAATTTGTATAATCGATACTGACTAATCCAAAAAGATCATACCAGCGAAAGTCTATACAGTTTACTGCAAACAAAGTAGAACATACAACAGTGTCTAGGCAAATTTAAAAAATGACGTAAAATCACTTTTTACTTTAAAAAAAATCTCGAAATAATTCGTCGAATTATCGAAAATTTTGATTGGGGTAGAATATCCATAAGTCGAATTTCCATAACCGAATATCCATATGTGAATATCCATAAGTGAATATCCAAAAGGCGAATATCTATAAGTAAGTATACAGTAGAAATGAGTGCCAGAAATGGCAGGAGGTAGAGGAAAAGTATCTATAGAGGGAACCCAAACAAACTCAAACAAACTCACTTATCTCTACTTCCCGCCATTTCTGGCACTCAATTCTACTCTATACTCACTTATGGATATTCGACTTATGGATATTCGACTTATGGATATTCGACTTATGGATATTCGACTTATGGATATTCGTACTTATGGACATTCGACTTATGGACATTCGTACTTATGGATATTCGACTTATGGATATTTGACTTATGGATATTTGACTTATGGATATTCACTTATGGATATTCGACGACAATGAACATTTTGACACTTTTAAGACTTCCATAGCCGATGACCATCGAAAATTCAGTTGGTTTAACAACATTGTATCTTTAAATACGTTCAACTTGATTTTTGATTGGCATAACAAAACAGTTGGATATTCGACTTATGGATATTCGACTTATGGATATTCGACTTATGGATATTCGACTTATGGATATTCGACTTATGGATATTCGACTTATGGATATTCGACTTATGGATATTCGACTTATGGATATTCGACTTATGGATATTCGACTTATGGATATTCGACTTATGGATATTCGACTTATGGATATTCGGCTTATGGATATTCGACTTATGGATATTCGACTTATGGATATTCGACTTATGGATATTCGACTTATGGATATTCGGCTTATGGATATTCGACTTATGGATATTCACTTATGGATATTCGACGACAATGAACATTTTGACACTTTTAAGACTTCCATAGCCGATGACCATCCAAAATTCAGTTGGTTTAACAAAATTGTATCTTTAAATACGTTCAACTTGATTTTTGATTGACATAACAAAACTTGCAGCGCAAAAAAAAGGCCTTTTTCATGAATTTTTTTAAAGAAAACTACAAAACTTTTTTAATCGATCAATATTCCATCTTAAAGAACACATCTTGAAGAACTTTCATTAATTTTTTTATTGAAAATATTACATTGTTTAGTGGCAAATGCCCGTCAATGAAATAATGTTTTTATATACACGGTATGCGGTGACCAACATTGCGGCGAAGTGGATCATCTGGAAGAAAAATGCGGATGGATTTAGTCAAATATAAGTATAAACTAGTCTTTAATCGAAGGATTTTAAAAAATATTCATTTTTCACAAATTGGCGGACTGTCAAAGTTAATGGTTCGATTTTAACGAAAAAAACGGCCGTTTTTTGGCTATAAAACGGCCATTTTCTTTCGAAAAAAAAATCGAACGATTAAAGATTACATTTTTATGTATTAAATAAGCCTGCAAAATTTCAAGAAGATCGGTTCATTAGTGTTCGAGTAATCTTGGTCACCGACTTCAGAAATGCCATTTTGAGAAAAACGCGTTTAAAGTTTCTCTTTCAACGCGGATTCTTCTCTTTCAACGCTCATATCTCAGTCAATTTTGTTCGGATCGACTTGAAATTTTCAGGACATATTCTCAGATACTTATAATTCAAAAAAATGCAATAAAAAAATCGATTTTTTCAAAATCGCACATGGGGGTAACCCCTTAAACTATCTGCTTATTTAGCATGTCTGAGCAACTGTTAAAACAACAAAATTTCGAGACAACAAAATGCATTTTGCACATTCAACGATTCTTTTTTCTCAGTGCATTGACGGTGTTCAGATTTTCGGTCTTTCGTGTAAAATTCATTCGGAGTTTTGTGTTCCATTAAAAAAATCGAAGCTTCGAGATCTTCGTAATCGTTGGCAGTTCGTGAACCTTCTCGGTTCACGAACTTCCATTTGTTGTTTTTCATTTGTCTCTCCCTGCCTTCATTCGTGCATATAATTTCTCGCAACGAGCCAATCGTCACACAACGAATTGAAGATCCAGTTCTCTCAATAAACAATAATACCATTGGATGCAGATTAAAATAATTGTTAATCTCCATACAAAGATCGAAGCCTCGAGATCTTCCTACGTATCGTTGAAGAAGGTTGACGAACTTCGATTTATCATTTTTCATTAGCTCTACCTACCTCGCCACGTGCATATGATTCTCACAATGAGACAATCGATACACAACGAAGCGGAGGTTCAGTAATTGCGCTTGCGTCGCGCCACATGAATTATTCACACGACGCGAATGCCCATTTACAGCAACATAGACAATATAGCAAATGTGGACAATGATTTGCGTGCATGTACGAATGCACACAAGTGGGCTGTCAGACGCGTAAATTGGATAATCGCCGTCCAAAGTGCATCGACAATTATCGGTAAGCGGAAGATCGCGTGAAACTTCCAGATCTCATTGCAATTCATGCAAGATCGATAAGTCTGAAGTTGCGGAGGAACTGAAAAATTCAAGAGCGAATGCCGATACTTGGTTGGGTGATCGCAACGCCGCGGACTGGCTCGTGCGCCAGTGTGGCACGCGGGTTTTCGCCAGTTTCCCTGTGCCCTCGTGCGAATCGGTCGATGCATGGAAACGTTGGCTAGTTTTTTGACAGGTGATTTTGGAGGTGCCGCGGGTGCGAAATCCAAGATTGCCTAAAAATCGGGGTGTAGGGTTTTTTTAGGGGATGAAAGGGGATGGGGGTGGATTAATGCCAAACTACAACCCCCACGAGGTTGGCGCTGGGAGACAAAATGTTCAGAAAAATCCGGGCTTTATTTTTGTTCACAGCGCCGAAGCCGTGGAAGTTCATTTTGGGGGTGAAAAAGTGGGGTGGAATTTTGAAAAATCAGTTTTCATTGGATAACTCTTTAGGAAAAATTCATACAATTTTTGTTTAAATGGGAACGTTGTAGCCGTTGAAAAGACGCGTCGATCAAGCATTTGATCATCTTCCGTCAATAATATCTTCACCCCCAAAAGAATTGTTGAAGTATAAACAAAAAATTGTTTATCGAATAACTCAGAAACAATTGATTTTTCGGGGATGGTTCAAATTTACGAAATGTAGAGAATAATTTTCTCTGTATTTTCGTTCCTATAGACCACCCTTGAATTTTGCTTTTTCGAACCCCTCTCAGGGGTTGAAAATTCAAAATGACATTCTGGGAAAACTATTGACCGAAAATAAAGAGATACGAGTTTGACGCTGTGGATAAAAATGTAGCTGAGGGTTCAAGCTACATATTTTTCCACGGCGGAAAATTCGTGCGGTCAATAGTTTTCCCACAATTTCATTTTGAATTTTCAACCCCCGAGAGGGGTTGGAAAATCAAAATTCAAGGGTGGTCCATAGAAACGAAAATATAGAGAAAATTAGTCTCTAGATTTCGTACATTTGAACCATACCCGAAAAATCGATTGTTTTCGAGTTATTCAGTAAACAACTTTTTTTTGTACTTTGACCATTTTTTTGGGGGGTGAAGATACTATCGGAGAGTGATGATAAAATACTCGATCAACGCGTCTTTTCAACGGCTACAACGTTCCCATTGGAACAAAAAGTGTACCTATTTTTTCTAAAGAGTTATTGAATTAAAACTGATTTTTCAAAATGTCACCCTATTTTTTCACCCCCAAAATGAACTTCCACGACTTCGGCGCTGTGGACAAAACTAAAGCCCGGATTTTTCTGTACATTTTGTCTCACGGCGCCGACCTCGTAGGGGTTGTAGTTTGGCATTACAAAATCACCTGTAAAGAAAACTAGTCTTCACGACTGTACTAGTTTCCGAACAACGAAAAAAAGAAAATTCATAACATCGTACTATTGAAATTGAGGAGAGAGATACCTTTAGGCCAGAAAAAATTATTGATTTTTATTATTTTATTTTTTGTATAGGAAAGATTTCTTCACCATTTTTGAGACTTGGGGAAGTTTTATTACTACTTTTGGCTGTTACATGCACTGACAGAAAAATTCTATTGATATTATCTAGCCGCGTCTATTTGTTTTTTTTAAGTTTAAAGTGATTTTACGTGAATTTTGAATTTTTCTATTCAATGTTATACGTTCTGTATCATTTGCAGTCAATTGTGTAGAGTTTTGCTGGCGTGATCTTGACGAACCTTGTAATTTTGGAACATTAAAATTAGGAATTTTAAATCATCGGGGCATTCAACGTTCGGAATTTTAACCCGGCCCCGAGTATTCGAATCTTTGTTTAATGTTATTATTATTCATTAGAACTACTGCCTATGCAATATTTATTATTGATTTTCGGTTTAATTTTTTTTACACTGGAGGCAAGAATTCCTTACTGTATTTTATAAGTAATTACGATTATTCCGATCTTCGTTCAATGTTGTTGTTGTTTATTAGGACTACTTCATATGCACTGTAGTTTTCATTGATTTTCTGTTCAATCTTCTTAATACGCTGGAGGCAAAAGCTAACGATACGTATGAAGATTCTACAGAGTTGGACAATTATTTCAATCTGTATAAAATATTTTTTGTATATTAAAAATATGTTGAAAATATGTTTGAAATATTGTATATGTTAAAAATATTGTTTATTGGAACTGCTGCGCACGTACAATATTTTTCTTCATTTCCACATTTTATTGCGGTGGAGGTAAACATGTATTATTGAATTGTAGACGTAAAAACGATTTTTCCAGTCTTTGTTTGGTTTAATTATTGTTTATAAGGACAATTGTATATGCAATATATTTTTATCGATCTTCTGTCAATTTTATTGTACACTGGAGGCAAGCATTCATTATTCAATTTTATACGTAATTACGATTTTTCCAGTCTTTGTTCGACGTAATTATTGTTTATGAGGACTATTGTATATACAATATATTTTTATCGATCTTCTGTCAATTTTTTTATGCACTGGAGGCAAGAATTCATTATTGAATTTTATACGTAATTACGATTATTCCGGCCTGCGCTCAATGTTATTACTATTTGTCAGGAGTTGCACCTGGGTTTTATTAATGTTCGCTGTAAAACAATAAAAATGAGCTTCGTTGAGGAAGGATTGGAAGAATGGAAAGTCTGCGCGTTGTAGGTTTTCGCCTCTGCAACTTGGATTTTTATGCCTCTACGCCGCGATCTAATTGTTCGCAAATCGGAATGTTTGATGTTGTTGGAGTAATGTAAAATGTTAAGGGGTTACCGCCACTTGCGATTTTTAAAAAATCGATTTTTTTTTATTGCATTTCTTTGAAGTATACGTATCTGAGAATATGTCCTGAAAATTTCAAGTCGATCCGAACAAAATTGACTGAGATATGAGCGTTGAAAGAGAAGAATCCGCGTTGAAAGAGCGTTGATAGAGAAACTTTAAACGCGTTTTTCTCAAAATGGCATTTCTGAAGTCGGTGACCAAGATTACTCGAACACTAATGAACCGATCTTCTTGAAATTTTGCAGGCTTATTTAATACATAAAAATGTAGTCTTTAATCGTTCGATTTTTTTTTTTTCGAAAAAAAATGGCTGTTTTATAGTCAAAAAACGGCCGTTTTTTTCGTTAAAATCGAACCATTAACTTTGACTGTCCGCCATTTTGTGAAAAATGAATATTTTTTAAAATCCTTCGATTAAAGACTAGTTTATACTTATATTTGACTAATTCCATCCGCATTTTTTTTTTCAGATGATCCACTTCGCCGCAATGTTGGTCACCGCAAACCGTGTATATAAAAACATTATTTCATTGACGGCCATTTGCCACTAAACAATGTAATATTTTTCAATAAAAAAATTACTGAAAGTTCTTCAAGATGTGTTCTTTAAGATGGTATATTGATCGATTAAAAAAGTTTTGTAGTTTTCTTTAAAAAAATTCATGAAAAAGGCCTTTTTTTTGCGCTACAAGTGGGGGTAACGCCTTAAATTCCACTGACGTTGTTGAATGCGCGTATCAATAAAAGAGCAAGTTACGTAACCGTTTTGTGGTATCGAAAGAATTACATTATTCAAATCGTACTTGTGATTTTTCATTTATTGACTGCGAAGGAAAATACACGCGCGCTTGATGCGTCAGTACAATGAGGTCAGTCGGAATATTCTCCATTCGCATGGAAAATATTCCGTTTATATGATGGCGAAGATTATATGTTCCTTTTGCATTCACGAGGACGCACTTTGAAAAGTTTTTCGTTCTTTTTTTCAATGTTCTTTCGGATTTGCGAATTTATCGGGGGGGAATTATTTGATAGTAAAGACGCCAGCACACGGCTCAGGGTCACCCATCCGAGTATTGGCCCAGGCCTACTCAGTCGACAAGTAAAACAATTTAGATAAACGAACCATCAAAAGAAGACAAATATTGGGCATGAATGTATCGAGGTGTGAATGAAATTGTTTTTTGACAAAATAATCAATTTTTTCGTGCCAAAAATCAATTTTTTGTATAGAAAGTATTTTTTTTACTGAGTTAAATCAATTTTTTGCACGATAATTAATTTTGTGTGACAAAAATCATTTTTTGAGTTTGCGAAGTGGCATTTTTTGGCACAATAGTCAATTTTTTCTTGCCAAAAAAAAATGGTTTAGTGAGTGAAATAATTTGTTTGGGCCGAAAGTTCACTTTTCCGTGCGAAAAGTAATGTGTTGCGTGAGTGAAATGATTTTTCGGTGCCAAAAATCAATTTTTCGCTGCCAAAAATCAAGTTGATCATAATTTTTTGGGTGAGTAACATTATTTTTTGACACAATAATCAATTTTTGGTGCCAAAATGAATTGTTTGAGTGAGGGGAATCAATTTTTTGCCAATGATCCATTTGTTCGTGTCGAAAATAATTTTTTTTTGCCGAAAATCCATTTTTTCGTACCATAAATCAATTTTTTGTGCCAAAAATCAATTTGTTGTCTCCGAAAATCCATTTTTTCGTACTGCAAAATTGTTTTTTTTTTGCAAAAATCCATTTTTTCGGTTAAAAAAGGTGAATTTTTTTTGCCAAAAATTCATTTTTTTTTTCGTCGCAAAAATGCACTGTCTCAAAAAAGAATTTTGCAGCACGAAAAAAGTCCTCAAAAGTGTGCTCAAAAACCAATAAGTTGCGAATTTTTGACCAATCGTTGAATACAATTTGCGATCGAATCGATATTCACGATCCCCTCGATACATAATCGTGAGTTAAATGCAAAAGACGATCGCGGATCACGTTGACGAACGAACTAAAAACCAATTACCTCAAAAAAAAAACAAATCAGCATGCTTCGGGTGCAATGCATAATTGTTACGAAATGAAAGATCAATTACCTCGGAATTGTCAATCGCATCGAAAGGAATTACCATATGTGCTTCGGAAACTTTGAATATTCCGGAAATACATTACCAAGTCCCAAGGAATTTACGACTGTCGCTAACACGCGGACGCAGCTCGAATCCATTTCGATAAATTATACAAATATCCGAGATAATTTATAATTCGAACTGCACCGGTGGCCGAGTCCTTCAAAGTTACATTCGTCGCGAAAGGAATCGCAAATTTCATCCGGAATTTGTTGTCGAGAATGAATTTGCGATTATGTCTTCGCCACCGATGTGCGCAATGGAAAAAAATGTAAGGCGGAGAAAATCGTTGAAGCGACTTTTTAGGAAATTGAAATTTTTGTTTGGGTAACATTTTATTTTCGTTTGAATTGTTCAAATTTCTTGTGGCAAAATTCAGGTGCGAAAATTTTGGATTTTTCTAAATTGTATAGTAATATACTATACAGGGTGTTAGGAAGAGAGATGCAAAGCCTTAGGGGGTGATAGGTCACCTCGTTAGGAACACATCTAACCTAGGTTACCTTGGTCGAACGTCTAAGGATTTTGAGTTATCACGGTAACCCGTGCGGAAATTGAGTTGGGGCTGTGATCGGGCCCCAATAATATTCCCCTAACTTTATTCGGGCCCTAATCTGGAAGCCACATGAGGGCCGTTAGCGGCCGGTCACACTTTGACAACAAGGGCCATTAAAGGCGCAACGACCGGGGCATTATAAGTTGCCTCAATGGCGCCTCATCAAAACCATTTTAGCGTCCTGAAAATGCCTCAACGGCGCCTCATCATTACCATTTCAGCGCCATAAAATATCCGTATCAGTGGAAATACGTGTATGTTAAATGCGTCAGGGTATGTCTGTATTTGTTTGTATGTAATTGTTCATGTGCATAGGTGTGGGCGTGAGTACATGTGTATGTATGTGTGCGCGCGTAGAAATGTGATTGTGTATTTGCATGTGAGCCTTTATGACAAACTGCCATGACAAAATTAATACAAAAAATAATCCATTCTAAGAAATGGATGTGTAGTAGATATAAAAAAAAATATATGGGTCTACTGAATCACTAGAATCTATTTCCATTGAGGGAAAGATCTGGAAAACAAAGACCAATTTATTTACTTATCCTACACAGCCAGATAAAGTTTATGAATGGGAAATATCAGCGAAGTCTTCAGAAGAAATAATTTTCCCTATGATGAGTATTGAGCGGAAATTAGTTGCTATAAAAATGTCGAGAAAACCGGTTGGAACTGTTCACACTTATGCGCTAGCATTACTCCATGTATGAGTGAAACCATGAGTAATTGTTTGTATCTATGTAAAAGGTTTCTTTAATTTGATAAATAAATACTGTCCGATGTTTGTCTGCATATTTGTGTTCATCATTGATTTTTTATTTGCTAATGCCCTTACGCTTTTTCCCAATTTGCGTTCGATAATATTATTCGATCGATGTATATGATCGATTTGAATAATTGAAATACCATCAACCATGTAGCCTAAGCTATTTATACTGGTTTATCGCCATAATAGTCAGATCTGGGCCTATTGTGGAAATCCCTACTTGTTTATCCCTATACTGGCCAAGTCTGGGCCTATTGTGGAAATCCCTACAGGTTTATCCCTATAATGGCCAAGTCGGGTCTTATTGCGGATATCCCTACAGGTTCATCCCCATAATGGCCAGGTCGGGGCCTATTGTGGAAATCCCTACAAGTTTATCCCGATAATGGCTAAGTCTGGGCTCATTGTGGAAATCCCTACTAGGGAAAGCACTAGGGAAGCCCTGAAAGGCCCTTATTTTTATTAGGGATGCCCTATCAGTTTTCCGCACGGGAAGCTGCAGTGCATGTGTTTCGACATAACCTTCAAATCAATTACGCGTCGTACCTCGACTGCGCATTCATTTTTCGGCTCAACTACTTTTTTCCGCCGCTTTTCAGGTTGCCCTAGCTCCAACCGTCGATTGTACTGTTTTTCGGTTTGCATTTTTCCCTTCCATCTTGTCATTTTCGCCGAACAAAAAAACGAAATTCGCGAAGGATGTTTGACAGCTACGCACTCACGATGTGACGTTCGTATCTGAGCTCAGTGATACCAGGTACTGAGAACTAAATTGCGCGTTTGCCACATTTTAACTTTGTTAATAGCGTATTCGCGATGTAAATGAACAAAAAAGATGAATAACATTTCTAAACAGTCAATTATATGCATTCCACATATTTATCAGCTGAAATTTATTTATTTTACGTAACCGAAAATTTGGTTATTCGGGGCTGGCAGCTGTTACAGGCGCCCGTGTTTATGCATACGCGTCCCCCTCTTGCCGCCTGCCCTGCAAAGACCCTGAGCAGCCTCCTTAATGTGTACTCAATCGACAAACACCAATACAATCATCTGTATCCCCACCACTAACTAAACGGGACGTATTGAACAATTTAAAAAACTTGTCAACAAATAAAACACCTTGTGTTAAGGCGTTACCCCCACTTGTAGCGCAAAAAAAGGCCTTTTTCATGAATTTTTTTAAAGAAAACTACAAAACTTTTTTAATCGATCAATATACCATCTTAAAGAACACATCTTGAAGAACTTTCAGTAATTTTTTTATTGAAAAATATTACATTTTTTAGTGGCAAATGGCCGTCAATGAAATAATGTTTTTATATACACGGCGAGGGGCTATTCGCTATTAAGTGAGGTGCGGAAGAGATTTCCGTGTGAAGTCGATTTCATATGATTTTTGTGATTTCATAAATGATTCGAGCTATTTTTAAAGTCATGCGATTTCACGTAATTTCACGTAATTTCAGTTGATTTCAATTGATTTCATTTGAATTCATCAACTCAGTTTCAAGCGATTGCTGAAATCATTGAAGGGAGAAAAAAGCTCGAAAATGGTTGAATTTCTCTTTTTTTTATTATTCACTAATCTTGAGACTCAAATTTGAATTAAAAATGTTTAAATTAAAAAAAGGGTTTAAAAAAGACACAGATATAGATATTAAAAGAAATGTTTAATTTTTTCACTTGTGAGAACGTGCACATTCTTTCGGATTTTCACACGAAAAGACGTTTCTTATTTTCTCATTTAATTAGACGGTGTCTAATGATCGCTTCGGTTTGTTATTCGTCAATTTAACGAGGTACACCAGCTTCATACAATGTTGCCATGCTAAACCATGGTAAAATTTCAAAATGGTGATAGATCAATAAAATTTGGTGAGTATATTCTTTAGTATTATATATGTCAATACAATTTTTTTCAGATTTTTTCATTGTGCCGTTATCGAGTAATTGAACATTGAAGTTCACGTGTATAAGCATAGCGTTTTTATAGATATAGGTATATATTCCGGGTATAAGAATAAACGCTTGTGAATTATTTGTAAGAAAACGGCACAACCAAAAAAATCTGAAAAAAATTGTATCTACATGAATAATACTAAAGAATAGATTCACCAAATTTCATTGATCTATCACCATTTTGCTGAAGCTAGTGTACCTCCTTAAATACATTCAAATTTGAAAAGAATAAAAAATTAATTTAAGATATACATACCTTCAGTCGAACTCGAAGTCGAACGCAACGCAAAATGAGGCAAGATTTTCAACAGTTTTGTTTTTACAAATAATTATCTCCCGGTATATCTCTCTGCATGGACTGGCGTTGAGCCGCAGACTGACTGCTTGAACGCACGGGCAATGGATTATGAAAAATCATAATAAAATTTCCTTGTTTCGAGAACCAGATGATTCCTAGCGATTTCCTGAATCAAGTGACTTCGTGCTGATTTCAGACGACTTCAAAAAATGTAAAGCTGATTTCAAGGGATTTTAACTACATTCGAATAATGGTGATTTAGTAAGACGCTTCGCGATTTCAAGCGATTTCTTGTAATTTCGCATTCGATTTCGAACAGAAGTGCTTGAATGATTTCACAAGTGAATAGCCCCTCGATACACGGTTTGCGGTGACCAACATTGCGGCGAAGTGGATCATTTGAAAAAAAAAGCGGATGGATTTAGTCAAATATAAGTATAAACTAGTCTTTAATCGAAGGATTTTAAAAAATATTCATTTTTCACAAAATGGCGGACAGTCAAAGTTAATGGTTCCGTTTTTTGGCTATAAAACGGCCATTTTTTTTCGAAAAAAAAAAATCGAACGATTAAAGACTACATTTTTATGTATTAAATAAGACTGCAAAATTTCAAGAAGATCGGTTCATTAGTGTTCGAGTAATCTTGGTCACCAACTTCAGAAATGCCATTTTGAGAAAAACGTGTTTAAAGTTTCTCTTTCAACGCTCATATCTCAGTCAATTTTGTTCGGATCGACTTGAAATTTTCAGGACATATTCTCAGATACTTATACTTCAAAAAAATGCAATAAAATAAATCGATTTTTTCAAAATCCCAAGTGGGGGTAACCCCTTAATGCTATTTAAAAAAATAGCATCGACATAAGAGGTAAACGAGGCAGTACGTAATTTTGGGAAATTTTCCAAAAATCATACTTACGATGATAACTTGAGATCCTTGGGCTTTGGACCAAGGTAGCCTCGGTTAGATATGTTCCTAACGAGGTGACCTGTCACCCCCTCAAGGCTTTGCATCGACCCTGTATAGACATTTTATTTTATTTTATTACTATATATGTCAGCTATATATGTGTAGTTATAAAAACGAGAAAACAAAAATATAAAAAAGAACTTCTTTTCATTCGAACGAGATAAACTCACTGGTTTTATTACTACGTCGGTCAAAGCTCAACATAAACGACAGGGGTCTACATAAACGTGAAACTAAAAGAATATAGTATTTTTATTACATGGTTTTATAGGTTAGGGTTTCAACGCTAATTTGCAACAAAGACTTGGTGAAAATTCCAAAAATTGACCGAGCCATGA
Source organism: Ophion ellenae (assembly GCA_963210295.1). Taxonomy (NCBI): domain Eukaryota; kingdom Metazoa; phylum Arthropoda; class Insecta; order Hymenoptera; family Ichneumonidae; genus Ophion; species Ophion ellenae. Next base: position 6,797,995 of record OY723387.1, on the reverse strand, counting down.
CGATTTTTGTGGAGGGCTCAGATCGCCTATCACCCCACTGCGATTTACTCTTTTTTCTTTTGCATTTTTCTCGAAACTATGTTTTACAAAACGGTATGAGTCGTATCTCAAAATCTACCCGTCTGAAACGCTTCAAATTCGGACACAGCATAGTTTATAACATTTTCTATCATATGACCGAATGATTTTTTTTTCATATGATTACTCATTCGTTAATAAAATATGAGTAAGGTTTTTTTTCGTTCGATAATTGACCTTTCTTTTTGCAGCTTGCCATTTTCGTAGTTTTCAAAATTTTGAAAAAGTATCCGATTATACGAAAGTGTTATTAATATAATAAAAGTATATTTTTGATTTTTAATTACAGATCACCCTGGTTGACAGAACTATCTACACCAATTCGCCATGCAGCAACGATGTGATTTGTTTAAATAATAATAACATAATTGTTTATTAATTATTAGCAGGTTAAAAAAAACTCAAACTCGGCGAAACTATGTAAAATGTTCAAGTTAAAATATTGAAAATTAAATCGCGTTTTTCTTGAAACGTTATCTTTACTCGACCGACATCATAACTCTAACTATAATTGTCCGATTTTCAATTTTTTGTAATTCAAATTTCTGTAATTGCCGTAGATACCGTACATATCGTTGTTGAGCGTCGCCGTTTTTTTTATTCAGTATTTTTAAAGCCCCCGAATATACGTAAAAATTTCGCCACAACGACACTTTTTTCAACAACCGCAATATAGTGAAATTTTTTTTTCTTCGAAAAAAACGGCTCTGTACAACGAGAATTAAATTTACATAGATTACAAAACTTTTTCATTTTTTCGATCGACCATTGTCAAGTTATCGTTCTGGCCGCGAAACCACATTTTATTGAGGTGTAATAGAGGCTCTATTACACCTCAACAAAATAATTTTTGTGATTTATTATAACCTCAATAAATTATTTTTTTTATAATTAATCATTAAAACATTTTTCAATTTTTTCGAATGAAAATTTACACGGAAGGAGTTCAATGTATGCTTAATAACATACTTCTTTCCAAATCCCAAATGAATAATCTAGAGGACCAAAAAAGATCGGAAAAAAATACTTTTCTTCGGCCTGTCACAGTGCTGTCTTCCCATAAAGGAACGATTTTTCCGTCCTCCAATTCTTCATCGGAAAATTTTGAAAATCCGGTACCAATTCTACACCTGTTAACAAAGCATCTTCCTGATTCTTCGGCAAATTGATGAGATATTGTTAAACCGAAAAAAAATGAGTACATTTTTTTTTAAACCATCCACATAAGCTTAAGTCGAAAAAAGTGTCAGTTAAATAATTTAGCAACATCGACGACAAGATGGGCCGAAAAAAAAAAACACTTAAAATGAAATCAACCGATAGTGACGTAAATAATAGTTCGATGTGTGGAGAGAAAAACGAGGCGCGTGTTTTTCGTCAGCGCCGCCGTTCGATATGCATCATCAAGCCGTTGATAGCCTGCGTGCCATCATCGCTTAACAAATTTGGAAGCATCACTCGTCTCGTGAGACCTTGCTAATTTAATTTCAAAACTTTGGTCCAGCTCTATCCTTGGACTGAAATCGAGGATCAAAACTTCTTAAAGCGACACTAGTACCTGCTTCGATTATTGGGGCTCAATATTTTTTATTCCGGTGGCCACACTTTTGGAAAGCTTCGCGTTGGTCCCTTGGGGTCAAAATGACCCCAGTCCTTTTCAAACGACTGCCGTCGAAAACTATCAGTCCAATTGGGTCACAAAAATTCTCGATCATACATTTAACATTCTAGAATATGAAAAATTCGCATTGACGTGAGAAATCAAATAATAAAATGATTTAAAAAAATCTTGAACATAAAAATTCCGAAAAAAATGGGCCTTTTTACTGAAAATCGTAATTACTTCAATTTTTAATTTTTTTTTTGGTAACATTTATCGACGATACACCGGAGATATAGTAGTTTTGTATGGAAAATAGTCGCATAGGAGGCGTTTCAAAATAACGTAATTATCCCGAGATCTGAAAAGGGACCGATGTAAAAATATATATATATATACATATTCCGAACGGCTGTCACCGACAAACTAACGATGGACAAATAAATCGGTAGTTGGGCGATATAGCGTAGTTTTTTTTGTTTATGGAAATGGCACCATAAACGTGTTCGTATTCATTTTATTCGTATTTCGCAATTGAGGGGTTATGCCTCGTTGTAAAAGTCGAAAAATCACTTTTTTCCAAACCAATTTATTTTGACAGTATATCATTTCAGAAATGTTCCCTGAACATTTCTAAGTGATCGGATCAAAATTGACAGATTATAGGATGTTGGTGGCCGTCGGAACGCTCGGAGCGTCGAGCTTTTTCTCGAAAGTACATTTTCAAAATCGGTGAGAAAAATATCTCAAAAACTACTGCAACGATCTTTCTGAAGTTTGAGGGCTTTGAATGTAAAAATAAAGTATATGATCGGAGTATTTTTTCCTATGTATACTTTCCAATTTTTCAATTACCAAAAACTGAAATTTCCTATTCCAATTTTTTTCGCAAAAATCAGAACCTTTAGTTCAAACAGGAGCCTTTTTTAAAATTTGATATTTCGGAAATTTCTTCGATTATTCATAGGACGAACTAATATACTAATCAAATCTGTTTGATTTTTTCTACATCGGATAACCTGGTTCAGAAGGGCATTGCTTAGCGCATAAGACTTTTTCGAGAGTTGCTTCCCGGACGTTGGCTGTAAATCAATTATAATTAAATATTTTTACACAAAAAATTACAGTGTTCTTCAGATGACACTTTATCAAATACTTAATTTTGGAGAAATTTATCATCGCGATTTTCTTTTAAAAAATCGGAAAAATGGACTGTTTTTGACTGTCACAACTGGGCTTAAGCCATTAAGACGGGATATACATTTACAACGATAAAAAAAATCGATTTCTTTTTTTTCTTTAAACGATAGAACTATTATGTAGAAAATGTTCCTAAAGTTTCAAAGCGAATTTCGAAAAACTTCAAACGTTACAGCCCGTCAACGCTGTGCCTCACCGCTCGGATTCGGAGCGGGCGTGAACTTCACACGCGTTTGCAGGACTACTCAAAAACTATTAAGCCGATTGAGTTGAAACTTGGTAGAAATATTGATAATATTCGTACCTTCTACTTGACGAAAATTGTTTTTGAAAAATTTGACTTTTTGAAAAAATTTTGAAAATGATTTGAAAAAAAAACGACTTTTTTTATCCACATTTTGCAGAAATGTTGTGTGAAATGTTGATTTTTTTTTGTAAATGCGTGCCATTTTCTTAAATTTGCATTTTCTTCATTTTAATTACCGACACATAGAAACTATACATGTTCTGATTGAAAAAATGTTTGAATTTTTTTGCAAATCAAAGTCTACGGGAAGCTAGACTGCATGCCGATTCGGAACTCCCGTGGCGACCTTGCTGTAACACTTTGGCACAGCTCCGTCATTTTGATGATGAATTAATTTGAATAAAATTGTTTTGTATACTTAAATACACTATTAAAGTATAACTAAAGTTTAATAATTGTAGAACCATTATTTCTTAGTTCAAAAAATCCCTCAATATTGCGTATTTTTTCCTGTCTAAATGTATATTCCGCCTTAAAGGGGGAGATACCTTTAGGCGAGGAAAAGATTGCTGATTTTCATGATTTTATTTTAGAAGGAAAGATTTCTTCAACATATCCAAGACTTAAGATATGTTTTATTACTACTTTTGGCTGTTACATGGTATTTTTTTTATTCATAAATCTTTAAAAATGGCCGCGGTATAGCACGGTCTTTTAGACGGCGTGACACATAGCGTCGGCGGGATTAATCTTTTTTTTAAACCGCCGAAGATTTTTGTTTTTCATTTACACTCATACGCAGAATATGAACGACGAAAAAGCGACCAATTTTGAAAATCGATGAAATGACACGCTTTGTAACCAAAATATTGAATTTTCCGAAAAAATGACTACATTTTGCAATAAAAAAATACTCTTGGAAAATTTTCCAAAAACGTTTAGGGTCACATTTCAAACAACAACGTAAAAATATTTATACCAAAATTCATTAGAATCGGTCGATTAGTTTTTTAGCTGCTCGCCCTAGTTTAGAAGACCGTGCCATACCTCCGCCATTTTTAAAGATTAGTAAACAAAAATACCATGTAACAGCCAAAAGTAGTAATAACAAATTCCCTGATTCTAAAAAAGGTGAAGAAATGTTTTTTTTGTAATCATGAAAATCAGCAAATCTTTTCCTCGTCTCAAAGTATCTTCACCCCCTGAGGTGGGAGCCTGAATTAGAAGGTCCGAAAAATCGTTTTTTTTATTGCTTAAATCGATAGATAAACTGTCCAAGAATATATTTACAAAGTTACAGAGGCCAATTGTAATTATTTTCTAAGAAACAAGGCCAAAAGCAGTGAAGCCATTGATATTTGATATTGATATTTCCTCCTATTGAAAACTTTGAAGCACGTTTTCTCCAGTTATCATTTTCACGATTTTTCCAAATTGGCGGGCCTGATAGCAAAAAAACTAAACGACCTATTGAATCAAACCATAGTTTATTTTATTCAGTATGAAAATCTCTTCTAAGTGAATTAAAAAAGTTGTCGAAAGTCTTTTAAAATAATTTTTACATCACGTTAAAGTTTTTTTTTAACATTATTTTTTTCAAACCTGATAAAAGTTATAATTTCACGATTTTTTCCAGCTTTTTCTTAGTTCGCGCAGAAGAAAAATATGCGATGATTGAAAATTTTATTGGTTTATTTGGTTCAGTCAAGAATTACGAGCTGCATCTTTCTCGCCAGTCATAAATCGACAGTCATTTATTGTTTCATGTTGAAACATTTTTTTTATACATTTCAAATATAAACGAAAAGATACCTCGATGTTTACAGGGCTCACTTGTTTTTTTTTTCCTTCCACAAAAATTTCCGAAAAAAAATGTTTTTTTTTTATTCGGTGTTTAAGTCGAGGTATTTAAATGCAGCAAGATTCTGTTTCGACTTGCCAGGCTGCCTGTGCTACCTTAAGTTCGGAAGGTGCAGTCATGGCATTTTTTTTCTCCATCGCGTCACTACCGACGCAGCAAAAATTTGCACTATCTTTATTGCTTTTTTCGTGTTTCCGCCGCGACTTGACAGACGTGATCATAATTCCTACGAGTCTGGGCGACCTTCTCAAAAATACCTGGGACATCCCGTCCTGTTCTTGATCACCATTTCTTTCACCTTCCCCCTTTTTCGTTTGTTTGCTCATGCGACAGCCCGATCGAATCTGACGTTTCTCGCCACCAGTTTGCATGAGCTTGGGGCCCAAATCTGGTGGATTTTCCATATTTTTTTCCGACCAGAGTACCGGAATGTCGAGTTCAAGATTTTACACACCAATAAGGGGCTATACCAGTGTGACAATTCTAAAAAATCGATTTTTTTGTCCTTTCGACAGTTTATACTTTCAAGAATATCCTGTAAACATTTCAAGGCCGTATCTCTAATCATTTCATGTTGCAAAAATCGATAGTTAAATCTTTAAACGCGTTTTTCTCGAAATGAGATTTTTCAAATTTGCTGACATTGTAACTCGAAGAGCAATTATCCGATTGACTTGAAATTTGAACTGAGTACTCTTGAATATATTTACTCTACAATGACGTAGGATATTTTTGATTGGATGAAAATTGACGATTTGGCATTGAAAAAAACGACCATTTTATAGGCAAGAAAACAGACTTTTTTTTCATAACTACGCCATTTTGTTAGATTTCGATATTTTTCGAAAATCCTACGTCATTGTACAGGAAATACCTTCCAGTTTAACGCCTTCCACCGCCGAAATCATGTCAGCGGTGGAGGAACTTTTTTTTGGCGCCTCCGAAGGCAGCGCATAAGTCTCTTGGATCTCAATATTTTTCTATGAAAAAATTATGCAATATAGGTCAAATATAGCCAAATATATTCTTAATTTTCCGAAACATTTAATTGAGTACTTTACTCCCAAAAAGTTCCCAAAAATCACCCAAATGTTCAGCGTTCGCACTGGTAAAACCCCTTAATACACAGTGTTGCCGAGTTTGAGTTTGTTCTTTATTGGAAAATAGTCATAAATAATGACAATATTATTATTTAAAGAAAGTGCCGTCGTTGCTGCGTGACCAATCGGTGCAGGTGGTTCTGGCAACTAGAGCCATCTGAGATGAGAAATTTAAAAATGTACTTTTACTATAATGATAAAATACTTTTCCGAAAATCTGAAAATTACGAAAATGGCGAACTGGAAAAAAAAAGTTCGAATTTCGATCACGAAAAAACAGCCTTATTCACTTGCTATTGACAAATGGGCGAACATATTTAAAAAATCATCCGGCCGTACGATAGAAAATGTTGGAACCTATGCTCCGTGCGAGTTTGAAGGGAATCAGACGACAAGATTTTGAGATACGTCTTACGACGTTTTGAAAAACAGTTTCGAGAAAAACGCTAAAGAAAAAACAGAGTAAATGGCAGCGTCATAGCTCGGTCAATTTTTGGAATTCTTCCAAAAGCTTTGGGGCGAATCAACACCAATTTTTGGATTTTTATCTCTTCTCTTTTAGGAGTTATAATTTTCCAAAAAATGCCGATTTCTGAGGGTTTGGAAACGTTTAAGGCGTTACCCCCACTTGCAGCGCAAAAAAGGCCTTTTTCGTGAATTTTTTTAAAGAAAACTACAAAACTTTTTTAATCTATCAATATACCATCTTAAAGAACACATCTTGAAGAACTTTCAGTAATTTTTTTATTGAAAAATATTACATTGTTTAGTGGCAAATGGCCGTCAATGAAATAATGTTTTTATATACACGGTTTGCGGTGACCAACATTGCGGCGAAGTGGATCATCTGAAAAAAAATGGGGATGGATTTGGTCAAATATAAGTATAAACTAGTCTTTAATCGAAGGAGTTTTAAAAATATTCATTTTTCACAAAATGACGGACAGTCAAAGTTAACGGTTCGATTTTAACGAAAAAAAACGGCCGTATTTTGGCTATAAAATGGCCATTTTTTTTCGAAAAAAAAATCGAACAATTTATGACTACATTTTTATGTATTAAATAAGCCTGCAAAATTTCAAGAAAATCGGTTCATTAGTGTTCGAGTAATCTTGGTCACCGACTTCAGAAATGCCATTTTGAGAGAAACGCGTTTAAAGTTTCTCTTTCAACGCGGATTCTTCTCTTTCAACGCTCATATCTCAGTCAATTTTGTTCGGATCGACTTGAAATTTTCAGGACATATTCTCAGATACTTATACTTAAAAAAAATGCAATAAAAAAAAATCGATTTTTTCAAGATCGCAAGTGGGGGTAACCCTTTAAACGCTGATAACTCCTGAACTAATTGAGATATCGACAAGTGGCACGATATAATTTTTTTCGTTTTGAAGCATACTTTCGTTAAAAAATATGAAAAAAATTATCAATTATCAATGTCAACGTTTGTTTAGCTTCTAAAGTGGAAACTATTTTTTTCAAAGGTCATTGACCTTTTTTTATTTTTTCAAAAAATCGTTCTAATTAGAGTGACCCATTCTATGATTTTTATGACTAGTTTTATCATGGGCTCATTTTTCCGTCTATTTTTTTCAAATTACTCATATTTTTTTTAAATTATTTTTATCATTTTAATGTCCAATAATGCTATTAAGGGGGTCGTCCAGTGTGTCAGATCAAAAGAAGAGAAAACGGCCTTGCATGACTTCTTTGAAGAAGAGGAGGATGTACTCTATGGTCTAGGCATAGCAGATTGATGGTGAGACCATTTTTTTAAATTATGAATTATATACAACAACTTTCAAACGCGTTTTTCTCAAAACACGATTTTTTCAAACTGCTGCCATGATATCTCAAAAACTATTTGATTGATTCTGCTCAAATTTATACAGCATCTTTAGTACATATATAACTACAAGTTGAACTAAAATCATTAAGATTGCTTCGTTAGTTTTCTTTTTATCAGCTATATAGACCCCAATACGAATACGAAAAAATGAATTTTTTTTCTGAGGCTTAAAAAAATTGTTTTTTTGGAATTCTAACTTTATTTTAGTTCCATGTAGAGCCTCAAGTTTCACGATTAAAGTTGCGTTTGGTTTTTTGATTGCAGATAAGCAGAACGCCCGGGATCATGGCAGCAGTGGAGCACCTCTTTTTATATATGTGTTTCTGTTGGGCGGTGTATCTCCGACTATATTCTATATAATGACTTTAAAAACTCACGAAGTTTGTTTAAATGTTAATAAAAATTATATACAATTTATAAATTATTTTATTTTAATGGTTTGTAAAAAAAATCCCCGAAAAAGCATTAAAAAACGACCTTCACACTAGACGACCCCGTTAATAATTTTGTGATTTTCAATTCGGCTTCGACAGGCTAGAAACGATTAACGTTTCATTTGTACTGAACTTATCAAAAGAAAGTGATTTCGAATTTTAAAAAATCGTTAAATTCAGCACAAATAAAAAATAAACCGTTTCGGGCCTGTCATAGCCGAATAGGAAATCACAAAATTCTTAATAGCAGTATTGAACATTAAAATGATAAAAATCGTAAAAAAAATATCATCAATTCGAAAAAAAATATCATTAATTCGAAAAAAAATAAAATAAAAAATGCGCCCACGTTGAGACTGGTCTTAATAATCATGGAATGGTTCACTCTATTTTAGAGAATTTTTCGAAAAAAAAGTCAATCATCTTTGAAAAAAATAGTTTTCACTTTAGAAGCAAAAAAACGTTGACATTGATAATTGATGATTTTTTCATATTTCTTAACGAAAGTATGCTTGAACATAAAATAAATTATAGAGCGCCGTTTATCGATGTCTCAATTAGTTCAGGAGTTATCAGCGTTTAAACGTTTCCAAAATTTCTGATATCGACATTTTTGGATAATTATAAGTCCTAAAAGAGAAGAGATAGAAATCTAAGAATTGTTATGGATATTCCTTGTATGGGGTACAATTTTACACCAAAAAAATCGGGAAAGCCAAAAGTGGTCCGGGTCACGGGCTAGCTGAAATGGCGTGGAACATCCATATACTACACTATACTGTACTACACTATATTAAGTACTACACTTTTTCAAGTTTGTAGTAACACAAAAGTTCTTCTTATTTTCGTAATGAAAATATTAAAATGCATAATTTTGCCCTTTAATTATATGTTTTATGAAAAATCAGCATCTAAAGAATAAACCTGTAGATAGTAATTTTCATAGAAAATGGTTAATTGAAAAAAAAAATCATAAACCGTCATTTAACTCAACTGGACCGCCCCAACCTCCTTAAGACCCAAGGCTATACTATGCAATAAAATAATCGTACTTTTTAAATTTCAAGCCTCTTCAGACCCCCCTGGTGAAGTGACGTCGCATCTCTTGACGTCACGAAAAAAGTGGCCCACGCTTTCATATGTATATTTTATTTACGTTCGCCGGAATGTCCAACCGGAAGTTGGATGAACTTTGCAATGAGATACTTTCGCGACATCGTGACCTTTGATATTATATTCTCGTTCTTCCATGTTATTCCGTGACTGCTCTTAATTGTAGACTTAGAATTATCTTAATCGTCGAGTGTTAAGAGCAGCATAAAAATAAAAATTGTCCGTCGATAAACTGATGTGAGTTTTTCGTCTCCCTGCACAATGGTTCTCCCCCTCCAAAGAAAAGCAGCGCCAGAAAATTCCTTTCGAGTTCTGATTTGGCATCCTTGAATATTATCAGAAACAGAGGGCGAAAATCCTGAACGATTTTTTTAAAGGGGCTTCATCTACCTAGAGGCCCGAGAAAAATGGCCAAATTCCGGCTTTTTCTGGCAAACGGTAGGTAAAAAGACGCTTTTTTGAAAACCCAATGGTACGTAGATTAAGAGCCTTTAAAAAAAATCACCAAAATATACAGAAAGACAACAAACACAGCCGCCGGCAGACGACGAAATTTTTTTCGCGACGTTTGGCGGTGGACACTCTCCAGCTTAAACGGTCCATCCGAAATCTAAAAACCAAACGGCTTATTCAAGTTAATAATAAATACGTGTCGTTGACGATCGCTGATTTTTAAAATAATTTTTTTTAACAATGTGGCGTTGATTTGAAACTCGGGCATACAAAATCTATGAAAAAAGTCGTCATTTTTACGCAACTATTAGAAAATGGAGATCGATTTGAAAAAAGGGAGATCGTCAACGACCTTTAAATATTTCTCATCGTACCTCCTATAAATATGGAAATAATCCATCCAGTGGTCCTTGAGATATCATGTCCACCGACTTGGAGAACAGTGTTTCGCGCAAAACGCGTTTAAGGAGGTTGCTCAGCTATAGCGAAATAGTAAGAATTTGCTGAAATTTATCGAGGATATTTGCGAACAGGTGTTACGACTCCGTGTAAAATTTCAAGTGTTTCGCTTGCGTGATTGTTGAGCAATTAATTATTGAAGTTAGGCTCTTCTACACGAGCGACATAGCAAAAGCTTCATGAGAACTCTAATACGACTGTCGCGACATAATAAAAATCGGAAGAATTGAATGTAAATAGGCGGAACTAATCCTTGAGATGTTTATGAATAATTTCAACGAAGAGTACAGCGTTTTATCTGTCTCGTTATCGAGATATTCGTGAAATAAAACAGGAAATTTCGGCTGATTCGCGTAAAACGATAAAGCGCCCTACGGCACGTGGCAACACTGCTGTCAAGTCGGCCATTTTGAATAGGCGCCAAAATTTGAAACGCACAAACTGTTGCTTCCTTGCTATAAATTTCTTACCGCGGTTTCATAAAGGGTATTTCAACATTTTGAATAATTCTTTACAGAAGCTGCAGTGCATGTGTTTCGACATAACCTTCAAATCAATTGCGCATCGTTTCTCGACTGCGCATTCATTTTCCGGCTTAACTACTTTTTTCCGCCACTTTCGAGGTTGTACTTGCTCAAACCGTCGATTGTACTGTTTTTCGGTTTGCATTTTTCCCTTCCATCTTTTCATTATCGCCGAACAAAAAAAAACAGAATTCGCGAAGGATGTTTAACAGCTACGCGCTTATGATGTGGCGTTTCGTATCTGAGCTCAGTGATACCAATTACTGAGAACTAAATTGCGCGTTTGCCACATTCCAACTTAATAACGTATTCGCGATGTAAATAAACAAAAAAGATTAATAACATTTCTAAGCAGTCAATTATATGCATTCCACATATTTATTAGTTGAAATTTATTTATTTTACGTAACCGAAAATTTGATTATCCGGGGTTGGCAGCAATTACAGGCGCCCCTGTTTAAGCATATGCGTTCGCCTCTTAGCGCCTGCCCTGCAAAGACCCTGAGCAGCCTCCATAAAGTTTGAAATATGGTGCTGCTACCGCATGCCCGGCCGACTGTCAGCAGCTCATTCAATTTTGGGAAATCTTTAATGAAATTTTCAGGGAATCTAGCTAAAAGTGACACTATCGAATAAAAATATTTATGGAAAATACTTCCATACAGTTTTCAAACTTTCCAAACTGATTGTACTTTGAAACCAGAAAATCATCAATTTTCTAAAAAAATTATTGACACAATCTTTAAAATGTCACATCAAAAATCTTCAAAAACACATTTACATGAAATTTGGACAGTAGGTTGCTTTTGTGACGTAATCACCCACTAGGAAGGGATTTTTCGAAATTCAACCCTTAAGGGGAGAAAAAGGGTGGCAAAGTTTGTATGGAAACGAAGAAAAATCCGACCAGATATACTTTAAATTTGGTATTCGTGCTTCTTGACATAATTAATGAAGCACGTACTTCAGTGTTTTTAGACATTCAACCCCTAAGGCGGGAAAGAGGGTGGCAAAGTTTGTATGTAAAATAATAAAGAAATCTGGTCAGAAGATTTACTTGAAACGTAGTATTAAAGCTCTTCAACACAATTAATAAAACACGTATTTTAGCGTTTTTCGAAATTCAACCCCTATACGAAAGGGGGTGGCAGAGTTTGTACGGAAAATTTAAAAAATCGGGTCCAATTTACTTGAAACTTTGTATTACTGCTCCTAGACACAATTAATGAAAATTCAGCGTTTTTGGGAATTCAATCCTTAAGGGGCAAAAGTGGTAGCAAAGTTTGTATGGTGAACGAAATAACTGTTCAGATTTACTTGAAACTTAATATCAATGCTCATCAACACATTTCAACGTGTTCTTTAATGAACCATTTCAGAAGCACATTTCATTAAGGAGCATTCAACACAAGTCTACGCGAGCAAAGCCGAGGACGGAAATTAGTATTATAATTATAAGTTTGTAAGTTTCTTGATCCCCTCAAAATTCAAATTTCCTTTCAAATTCGACTTTAACGACTTCAAAAATGATGAAAAACCCAGAGGAAAAATCGTGAAGGTTTTTTCCCACAAAAATCCACACAAACTTACGAAATGTTGTTCATCCTAAAAATAAGAAAATTATCTTAAAAAAGATCTAAAATATGTTAAAAATTGTCGAAAAAAAAAATTCTTTCCGATCAATATAATTATTAGCAAAAGAGCAAAAATCCTGAAAGTTTTTTCCCCAAAAAAAGCACACAAATTTACGAAATGTTGTTCATCCTAAAAATAAGAAATTTATCTTAAAAAAGATCTAAAATATGTTAAAAATGGTCGAAAAAAGAAATTCTTTCCGATCAATTTAATTATTAGCAATATAATTATATCACACTCGAGTTACAATTATCACATTCGAGTTACTCGACCCCTCACACGTTCAACGTGAAGGGAACGAAAGGAAAAAAAAGTTCTTCAATTTTTCGATGTCAAGATGATCATTCTGTAGATCTTGTGGAAATAAAGAAATGCCCGGAATCATTAATACGCAAAATTCACAAGACAAAAAAAGGCACGTCTCAAATCCGACAAAGTTATAAACGCCGGAATGTTCCGAGGCTTGGGAGTTTTTACATGTGCAATTGTAAATGCAAATCAGAAGCGTACTTTTCACGTAACGCGATCGCGCATTATTCGGGGACACTTTTACCGGTAGTGCGATTTTTATTCCGGTTTCGCTAGTTCAAAGTCTTTTTTCGCACGTCACAATGGCAATCTTTGACCCGAGACCCACGCTTATCATCCAATTTATTCGTCATACGTATATAAAGCATCAAAACATTCTGGTGGATCAGGCTACATAGTTATGTTTATAGCGTACGCTCAAAAGCGGCTTCAAATGTCTTGTTACAAAATCTTTGCGTCATATAATATCATATATATTACGTAAAAATTTAATTGTGCAAAAAAATGTCTTCACAGATGAAATGACCGAACAATTTACATATACGGAAAATTTCTTGCACGTCAGTAGACCAGTCGTAATTTCACTTTTGAATTGTCGACAAAAAAACGTTCAGGGTTCAACTTTTTCGAAACTTGAGAGGCTTGTGATTTAATTAAATGGTAAAAGATTTGGTTTTCAATTGCGTTCCAATTTTGTTTCGATCAATTGGAATTGATAAGGCAGGATAATGGAGAAACCGTTTCATATAAAAAAAAACATTGTCACATTCTGTTGCAAAAATCGGAACTCTACAAGCTAGAAATTTGCACATTGCTTTTTTATTAATGAGCAAGTTGCTTTTTTTACACAGGTATACTCATGTTGCTGATAATTACAATTCAGCTTACTCATAGGAGCAGCCTTGGTCGTGAAATATTTACAATCGTTGCATAACATAATTCTTGAAAATTCAAAAAAACCTTCTATACAAATTCACGAAATATTGTTAAACTCGAAAATATTGAATTTATATAAAAACAAAAAATCATCTACAAAGTCCTAAAAATATATCTTCGATCAATATTCATTATTCGTATTACAAGTATAAGATGTAAGATTTTCGATCCTCTTAAGGTCAAAATCTCCTTTTAAATTTGAATTTGGCGACTTAAAGAATGATTTGGAATTCAGGGCAAAAAGCCTGAGCCGATTTTTAACGAACCTCCAAAGAATCTTTCCGAACAAAGACAAAACAAATTTATGAAAGATTGTTTATCCTGAAAAGAATAATTTTATGGAGTAAATTATTTTTTAAATCTCGAAAAAACTGCCAAAAATGTCTCTTTATATGTATAATAATTATTAGAAGAAATATAGTTACTCAATTGACCGGCAAAGAATTCAGAGTGTGAGTGCGTTTGAATTTTTTCGATGAGTTGAGATTGAAAAGGAAAGATACTGTTATCATAATTTCATATAAAAATAAATATAGTAACATTTTATTGGAAAAAATGAAATTGTATAAGTTAAGGAGGTTGGAGCGTTAGCCACAATCCAAGGTTAAATTCAATAAAAAATACATGTTATTTTTTAGACTATACTGAGTCTTTATGAATTTTTTGAACTTTTTTCACTACCAAACACCAGAGATAAAAAATAGTTTAATGTATGTAATTTAACGTGCGGTAAGATGGGCAACACTTTCACACTAAAGGTTATGTAATTTTTATTGTTATTTAGCACCAAGATAAACCATTTCTAACAACGGATTAACGCAAACTAAACCGTTGTAAACATTTAGAAAAAAAAAATCCTCGTCTTGCCCATCGTAAACTATAGGCCAATAAGCTCGTGACGTAAATACGAATAGGCATAATTATATTTTACTCAAAATTTCATTGTGAATTGTATAAAACATTCGTCCTCGTAGTTTTTTCATAATAATCCTCGATAATGTTATACTTTTTCAAGTTGGTAGTGATACAAAAGTTTTCGTACTTTACGTGATAAACATATTAAAATGCATAATTTTGCCCTTTAATTATATATTTTCAAAAATTAGCATATACAGAATGAATCTGTATCTCGTATGCATTTTTTTGAGGTTCATTGAAAAAAAAATGAATAAACCGTCATTTGACTCAACTGAATCGCTCCAACCTCCTTAAAAGCTTGCGCATTGCTTCCTCAGTGATAAGCACGTTGCCTTTTTTACAGAGATATTCATATCGCCGATTTACACATTTTCATATTGCCGATTTACACATTCATTTTTTCGACAGAGATATTCATATTGCCGAAAAATGGAATTGTATAAGCTAGAAACTTGCGCATTGCTTCCTTATCAATGAGCACGTTGCATTTTTTTCCCAGTGACATTCATATTGCCGATTATTAAAATCCAGACTTACTCATAGAGGCAAACTTGGAAAGCGAAATATCTATAATCGTTGCACAAAACAATTTAAATTAATCGCCTTCATTTCGCAAAGAAACTTTTTGACCCAGGCAATTTAGCACAGTTCCATACGAAGAATCGTCAATTCCTCTGAAACTGTAACGACAGTAACAGAACGGTCGATTTTGTCATTTTAAAACATCGTGCTAAATCACCTAGATTTTAATTTTTTTTCACCAACAATGTAGTAAAAACTACCAAGTTGAACGTCATCCAGACGTGTCTGCGTGAAAAAAAAATCTCCGCGAAATGTCAACGAGTCCAAAGCGGATCTTTCCACCGAGAAACCTTCTCTTCGCGAGTCCGACTCGAACTTCGTTTTTTCATATTCACTCGGATTCGAATTTCGCGGGCAAAATTCTACGACTCTAACGCCTCTACCGGCGCAATTCTCAACGCCGAGAACTATCGATGGTCGAAACTTCGGGGTCGATGTTTTCTTTCCCGCGTCGAGTATCAAGGCGCAACTTCGCGTCAGTCGAAGGAGGCAATACCTGCTGTACGCGGCCGGTATCGTGCATAATATTGTCACGAATATTGACAAGCATTTGCCAAAATGGTCAAGTTAACACCGGACTTGATACAACAATCGATGCAGTACATCAATCCGGTTCGCGATCGCGAACTGGACCTGCGGGGTGAGTTTCATGAACAATATTAATACGTGCGCGTCCATAAGCCCCGTGCTTAACCTCTTCGGCAATGCTCTTTTTCCTAAGCGCTTGCGACGTTCACTTTGCGCGTTAGCATTTCTTCATTAACAAGATTTAAAAAAACAGTAAAATCGTAACCCTGTATGATGTAAATACACAACAGGTAGTCAAAGCGAAGTAGAAGCCGTACCACGTGACGTACGAGTGCGAGAAAGCTGAAGTTTTCGAACGGAGCTTTCTCCGAGATGAATAATATTTAGAGCAAAAGAAAATCGTCAAGTTCTCCGTTTGTGCAGTCTACGGAGCCCCACGCTTCGTTTTTTCTCATAAACTTCACCATCTACGAGAAAGCTCCGTTCGAATGTTTGTGAGGTTATGTTGACTTTCTTCGTACTCGCGATACGCAACGGAAAATCACCGTACGTTCAAACGCGTTGTCCAAACAGAACAAAAATGATAAAAAGAAAAGTGTAGTACATGGTGCGCAACTAAGTTTCCGGATTTTTTTTACCAATGAAAAATCGAAAATTTCAAGACAAATTCAAAAAATGGTTCGTTCGAAGTATTGGATTTCAGCATTTAAAAGCATTTCAGTGTTTTTATGGTGTCCTGGACGCTGGAATCGTCGTGTCCCATTCTGGCTGTTTATCGTCGGTAGCGATGCCCATTGACAGTTTCGCCCGGTTTCAGCAGCTCATAGTACACGATTCTTTTCTGATCCCCCCAAACGCAGAGCATTGTCTTTTTTCCTAAGCGATTTGGCCGTGCCGTCGATGTCGACGCTTCGCCAAGCGAAAGCCACGATTTTCTGCGTTTGGGATTCTCGAAATATATCCATTTTTCATCGCCAGTAACAATTCGATGCAGAAAACTCTTCCTGTTCTGCCGCAAAAGCAACATTTCGGAAGTGGCTCTCCGATTTTTCATTTGTCTCTCAGTCAACTCATGCGGCACCCACTTTCCTGCCTTATGAATTTTTCCCGTGGCGTGCAAACATTTCGAAATACATTGCCGAGTGACATTTAATGCCTCGGCAAGTTGATCTTCTGTTCGAGTGTCATCTTCATCCAATAACGCTTGCAGATCGGCGTCCGCAAATGTTTGCGGTCTTCCCGAGCGCTCCTTGTCCCCAGTCTCAAAATCGCCACTTCTGAACCGCTTGAACCAATCTTCACACGTTGTTTTTGATAGTATATGTTCGCCGTAGGCCTCCTCAAGTAACCGACCTGCTTCAGCTGCTGTTTTTTTAGGTTGAAGCAGAAAAGCAATGCTTCCCGCAAATGCTGTTTATTTGGCACAAACTTTGGCATTTGTGAGTTTAGGAAAAAGGTCGTTGTGTTGCGATATTTGTTCATATTACGACTGGGTATTCCTAACAGATGTCCAAGCTATGGAGACACCCAATTTCATACCTGTATACCGAGTACACGTGCCGCTAGCGCCATCCATGTGTGAAAGCCGGGAACTTAGTTGCGCACCTAGTAAAAACCAACAGGAGTATCGCAATTTGGTCGGTACTCAGGAAATAAATTAATAAAAATACTTCCGACGCTTGCAGGATACAAAATTCCGACTATCGAGAATCTCGGAGCCACTTTGGTTAGTACAGCTTTGATTTCCGCAACGTCGTTAACGACGGCCGACGTTGTGCGGTATCTTTGGTCGCTCCTAGCGCGCTTTCCGACTTTGTTGAACGGCGCTAATGATTGCAGGATCAATTCGACACGATAGACTTCTCCGACAACGACATACGCAAATTGGACGGTTTTCCTCTGCTGAAACGCGTCAAGACCCTGTTTTTCAACAACAATCGCATTGTCAGAATAGCGGACGGTCTGGAGCACTGCGTGCCGAATCTCGAGTGTCTGATGCTGACGGGAAACATGATACAGGAACTGGGCGATCTGGAGCCGCTGGCCCAACTGAAGAACCTCCAAAACTTGTGCCTACTGCAAAATCCAGTATCGGCGAAGCGACAGTACAGGGAATACGTCGTTTACAGATTTCCACAGTTGAGATTGCTGGATTTCAGAAAGATCAAGCAGAAAGAGCGCGCCGAGGCGATAGAGTATTTCCGCAGCAAGAGGGGCAAAGAGATGGCCAAGGAAATAGCGAAGAAGGCAAAGTCGCAGACCCCCGGCGCCGGTCTTCCTGACAAGCCCATGAACAATCCCGAGGAAAGAGCCAAAATTCGAGAGGCCATCTCCGAAGCTTCCTCCCTCGAGGAAGTTCAGAGGCTCAGCAAACTCTTGCAATCGGGACACGTGCCGGGCGACGAAAAACGCCAAAATGGTAATGTATCGGGCACCTCTGCGTCGATCGCTCCTCCAGGCTGTTTCGCGAATCGTAGAGAAAGTTGAGATCGGGCGAGAATTTCATGCACTTCGCAGTCGTGTAAAGATCTGACAGAATCAATCGTACGGATGGTGTTGAGCAGTAAAATTTTGGGTAATTTTTTAGATAAGTGACTTCCGAAAAATGAGCCCAACTTTTTTTTTTCGCTATTTTGTCATTTATTGGGTTTTAAATGATGATATCGACGCTGCTTACGAGATGTAGCATGTTTCAGAATTCTTACGAAAACGAGCACGTTCGATGTCACCGCGACAACTAGCATGTTTTGGCTTCCGACGCGAAAACTAGCAAGCTTCGGTTTTCACCACGAAAACTTGCATCTTTCGATATTTAAGGCGTTACCCCCACTTGTAGCGCAAAAAAAGGCCTTTTTCATGAATTTTTTTAAAGAAAACTACAAAACTTTTTTAATCGATCAATATACCATCTTAAAGAACACATCTTGAAGAACTTTCAGTAATTTTTTTATTGAAAAATATTACATTGCTTAGTGGCAAATGGCCGTCAATGAAATAATGTTTTTATATACACGGTTTGCGGTGACCAACATTGCGGCGAAGTGGATCACCTGAAAAAAAAATGCGGATGGATTTAGTCAAATATAAGTATAAACTAGTCTTTAATCGAAGGATTTTAAAAAATATTCATTTTTCACAAAATGGCGGACAGTCAAAGTTAACGGTTCGATTTTAACGAAAAAAAAACGGCCGTTTTTTGGCTATAAAACGGCCATTTTTTTTCGAAAAAAAAATCGAACGATTAAAGACTACATTTTTATGTATCAAATAAGCCTGCTAAATTTCAAGAAGATCGGTTCATTAGTGTTCGAGTAATCCTGGTCACCGACTTCAGAAATGCCATTTTGAGAAAAACGCGTTTAAAGTTTCTCTTTCAACGCTCTTTCAACGCGAATTCTTCTCTTTGAACGCTCATATCTCAGACAATTTTGTTCGGATCGACTTGAAATTTTCAGGACATATTCTCAGATACTTATACTTCAAAAAAATGCAATAAAAAAAATCGATTTTTTCAAAATCGCAAGTGGGGGTAACCCCCTAATTGCTCAACAAGCACGCAGACGAAGTACTTGAAATTTTACACGGAGTCGTAACACCTGTTCGCAAATATCCTCGATAAATTTCAGCAAATTCTTACTATTTCGCGATAGCTGAGCAACCCCCTTAATGTAGTTGTTTTTCATTTTACAGTGTTTAAATTATTTTTTTCAGTTTATCCTTTTATAATTTTCATATCTAACATTTTTATATGTTTGATCTTAAAAAAAATGATCTTTATTTGACCCCAATGTCCCTGGAATATTTGTGAAACTTATGTAGAAAATCGATAAAAGTTAGGGAATTTCCGAGTCAATAATGCGCGAACAACCACGTAAAATCAATCTCCTTAATATCGTTGATGTCGTTGATTTATTTCCGACTATTGTGATACAGCGAAGCTCTGAAATTCTGGTCCGATAAAATTTTCGACTACGATTTTACCCTCGACACGCCCTCAAGCTCGTGTATATCGTTGAAAAATTCGATAGCCGAGCATAATCGATGTTTCAAATTTCAGGCACTTCAAGACCCGAAGCGATGGAGGAGGAAGACGATTGAGCCTTATCGTTGTCTAGCCGAACTCTCCTCCAAACCTCTCTCCTTTAGGTTAAGTTGATAAGAAAATAATGGCTCGCAAGGAGTGTAAGTATGTCGCGCGAAGAAGAGAAGAAAACCAAAACATCGAAAATTTCAACGCGAATTTAACGATATTCGGAACTGTTGAGCTGATAAGATACTGTAAATATACTACACAAATTGCAGTATTAGAAAATAAACTTTTGTACAAACAAATGGACACGCGCACGATAGTCCCTAAGCCTCGAAGCGATTCCAAAGAACCGTCGATTCTCAGAGTATTGAGAATCGAACGAAGAAGACGAGGAAAAAAGTGATTTCTAACGTGAACTCCTGTTTCTTTCAGCCTGGCGTCTGCGTCGTTTTTGACACTGATTATTGTCAGGATCGTTGAGTAATAAAACGGAGAATATTTGGTCCATGCGATTTTTCTGTGCTCCCATGTCGTTTTCCCTTTCAGTTTTACAGGCCCCTTACGCATATAAGTGCGCAATTAGTAAAAAGATAAATTAAGAATACAGTAAGAAAATAGAGAAATGAATGGTTATGAGAATAATCGAACGACGGTTTTTTTCTTCAGCGTTTTATCGTATTTATTATGCTATACTTTGCTCCCTAAAAAACTTTAACAAGTAAAAAAACGCAGAATAATTGAAAGGCTCTCTTGAAAACATCGGTTGTTTCACTATCTACAACATTTAAATTAAACTGAACATATTTTAAATTATATTTCAAACAATGGTTTTATTTCAGTAGTTACTTTTTTTTAATTCAAACGTACAAAAGTATAACTTTCTATGAAAAAAAGCCAAGTAAATTTACGAAAAATGTACAAAAAATTGTCAAATGCTAGAAATAAATATGGTATACTTTGTTTATTTTTTTTGTTTCTATATTTTCAAACTTTCAATAATTATTATGATATATCCCCGGCTCAAGAACCCGGGGAAGGTATTTTTGGGGTCGTTGCGAAATTAAGAGTTGGAACTAAAATTGGTTGAATCGGAAATGCACGTTCATTTACTGGGTTGGTCTTTAAATTGAATTTACAGGGTGTCGGTCGTACCTTAGGACCGAACCGTTCAAAAGCCCAGCTTAGGCTGATTCCTCCCTGGTAGGTTCTCTTAAGGGGCTATACCAGTGTGAACGCTGAAAATTTGGGAATTTTTTGGAAGAAAAGTACCCAATTAAATGTTTCGGAAAATTAAGGACATATTTGGCTATATTTGACCGATATCACATAATTTTTTCATAGAAAAGTATTGAGATCCACGCGATTTATGCGCTGCCTTCGGAGGCGCCAAAAAAAAAGTTCGTCGCTGAAACCGAAAAAGGAAGAAATGTCAAATTGGAAGGTATTTCCTGTACAATGACGTAGGATTTTCGAAAAATATCAAAATCTAACAAAATGGCGTAGTTATGAAAAAAAAAACGTCTGTTTTCTTGCCTATAAAATGGTCGTTTTTTTCCATGCCAAATCGTCAATTTTCATCCAATCCAAAATATCCTACGTCATTGTAAAGTAAATATATTCAAGAGTACTCAGTTCAAATTTCAAGTCAATCGGATAATTGCTCTTTGTTACAATGTCAGCAAATTTGAAAAATCTCATTTCGAGAAAAACGCGTTTAAAGATTTAACTATCGATTTTTGCAAGATAAAACGATTAGAGATACGGCCTTGAAATTTTTACAAGATATTATTGAAAGTATAAACTGTCGAAACAGTCAAAAAAATGGATTTTTTGAAGTTTTACTGGTATAGCCTCTTAAGGTAGTCCTATCGCCAGGTCTTAATCCATAGGATTTTCATTTTTTTTTCGAGTTTCACTAAATATATTAATCGTCTCTAAATTTCAGGGTCGGTTATCGACCTAATTACAGAGAAAAAAATACATTAAAATTTCGTATTTTTGTGAAGGAATTCTGAGACGACATACAAACCCCAATTTCCGGTCGCTACAAAAGTGTATATAATAGTGGGAATCCGTCAGATTCTTAAAAATTATCAGATTTACATACTTGACACTTGTAGTAATCCAATGCTCTCAGAAAAAATAACCCTTATTGACCTAATTTTAATGCAATATCAAGTTTAATTTGAACTTCCGGTATTGGATTTATTACCACTTGCTACGATAAAGAGACGTGACAGCAAGGCAACAGCTGAGTGTAGTCCTAACCTCAACTCACTCATTCGAATTTCCACACGTATTTCATTTTTAACCGACATATTTTGCCGACACAAATTTTCTACGCTTTTTACCAGTCGTGGCCCGAATACAAGAAGACTAGAGGTAAGGAGTACGAACGCTGTGTCGTCGAAACGTCCGCAAAAGCGAGGACGAGAAGGGCGGCGCTGCTCTCCTACCGCACCGAAGTAAAGTCAGCAACAAACCAGTGCCGTACGATATGCAAAAAGCACCCCTTGCTACTTCATATGGAGCCATCATGTCATCAAATTTACTGTACAACCAGTTGGTAAAGGCAACTTCTAAATAGATAGACAGTATTCTTATACATAGATTGTTTTGGAGAATACCAAAATACAGAAATTAAGTCAATGTTTTTTTTTTGTTGCGGACGCAGTAACAAACAAAATTCACTTATAGACACAAAGAAGTTCATAAGAAATTCGCATCCAGACAAAATTTTTACATATTTTCACATTTCATATTTACACATTATGACACGCTATACGGATGAAGAATAATAACGAAATACAGAAATTAAATCAGTTTTTTTTTTGTTGCGGGAACTGTAACAAACAAAGTTTATTTATAGACACAAGAAAATTCATAAGAGTTTTGCATCCAGACGAATTTTCACGAATTATCACACATTATATTCATACATTGTGATACGCTCTACAGATAAATCGATCTTACAGTTTTGATTTTTTCCTATTGTCTTTCGTTTCAATTTTCCTTGCGTGAATATTTTCGTTGACCGATCGCACTGGAAAATATCCTCTTATGACGAGATAATAGTTTATCACTCTCTTCGTGAGCGCTTCCTTGTGTGCTTGGCATCCCACGTACTGCAAACTTTTCATGTCCGAAACTCTATCGAGAACTTGATGGAGAGTTGGTTTTAACGGCAGTTCTCGATCGATCGCTGCTCTCCAAATTTGTCTCGCGTTCGGGCACTGAAAGCAACAATTCAAACAATATAACAAGCTTGTATTTAATTTGACTTTTTATGAAAATAGAAAATCGATATTTCACCCACTCACTTCCCATTTTCACGCCGACAATAAACAGTTTTTTTCCATTAAACAAAATGTGCAAGAGATAAAACGTGCAATATATGAAAAGATTCATATATTGCACGTTTTGTCTCATCAACGGGACACTTGCTCCGTATCTCGCATTTGTGATAATTTTTATTTCACTCGGTACGATAATGGTACGATAAAACGAAACCATCCATTTTATGAATGTAAGTACTATTTTTCTTACCTACGATTGATTGTTTTCGCCGCAGATCACTAAATATATTTTATACCGATACACAATTATTTTTTTTTTCTACATCTAACACAATTCGCAAAATGGGGTAGCCCGAACACGCTTCATGCCAACACGGACGACGAGCGGAAATTATCGATGGCACATGACGTCGGTTGTGTTCTTGTCGCTTAGTTTACTTCGGTGCGGTCATGCACTAGCGACGCACGCAGTGAAAACACTAACTACTAAAATCCACAGTTTCACGGACGCTTTTGGATCGGGCTCGCCACAGGCGTTCGTACTCCTTACCTTTAGTCTTTCTGGCTTTATATTTCCCGCACCTGACATTGTTTTGACAGATCGACGTTGAGAAGCATGGAGTTTAAACTCGCCTGGTTGAGTAAAAAGAGACGGAGATAGAACCAATGTTGCCAAATATCAAACCTAGAAATACTGCGCGGATCGTTCGAATAACTATTTTTTAATTTTTCTAATTAAATGTGAACATTAATTCGACAGTTTAGTTATGGAAAATTGTGGTTATTACAAATTAATTTTTTTTACACGTGTTAAAAATAGAAATTCTACAAGTCTCAAGTATGATCAGTGGTATGACTAGTGTGAGGCAATAGGATTACCTTCAGGGAGGTTTCTACTTTGTTGGGCGAAAAAATGTCAGATATTTCACCAATTTTTTACGTAAATAATATTAAATACCGAATTGGGTGCGATGGTCTAGTGGTTAGCGTGCTCGCCACTAAACCAGCGGACCGGGAGGTCCCGGGTTCGAATCGCAGTCGCGTACATTTCGTCGTGAAATGTTTTTCTTCGGCATTTCGCGGCGAAATAAGACTAGTTCCACGACTGGGGGGCGAACTCGATGACCGGCTGTATTGGTATAGGTTTTCCGCAGTTTCCCTATACCCATGACAGAAATGTCATGATGAATATAATACAGAGGGGGAAGTCGGCTGCGGCCGCAAGAGGGGGGGGGGGGGGACAAGGAAAAAGATGGAGAAAAAAAAAGGAGTAAACAGTAGAGGAAAGAAACGGGCACAATGAAGGGCAAGAATAAGTAACAAACGCGAAAAGCGTGTACCTAAGGAAAAAAACCAATATTAAATACCGAATTATGAAATTTTGTATGTTTACTAAGCGGTCTTTATGGGACATGATAATATTTTTCTTTAAGTTCAACAAAACATGGTACTGGGAGTGGGATGAGCCACGTATGTCGGTGCGCCGGCGATGATATTCTTCGCTTGCGGAAGTCCTAAGCCCCGAACAGGTGATTCGAAGCAAAGAAATCAAACATATTTTTACTTCGTACAATATTGTGTATAAGTCGAACTAGAATCAAGAAGAAAAATTGAAAAATATAAAAATAGTGAACGATCGGAAGGAAAGTTTAGTTTTTTACCAACAAAATTGACAGTTTTTGTTCATAAAATAAAAACGTTTCAATATTTTTGGATAATTCTAGTGCAACTAATGGAGACGTTTGTTGTACACGTGTCTGCCGAGTTTCATAACGATTTCTCGTCTAGGGCGTGTGAGGCCACTTCCGCAACCTTGGAAAAGGTTGCGGAATTATCCATTGCTCTTTGGATTACAATGTCAGCAAATTTGAAAAATCTTCTTTCGAGAAAAACGCGTTCAAATATTTAACTATCGATTTTTGCAAGATAAAATGATTAGAGATACGGCCTTGAAATTTGTACAGGATATTCTTGAAAGTAAAAACTGTAGAAAAAGGCAAAAAAATCGATTTTTTTAAAGTGTCAAACTGGTACAGCCCCTTAAAATAATTCGGCTTGTGAGTGTGTAATTCTGTAAATGTATCATAAACACACGTGCAAAGTGTTCATTAAATCAAATGGATAGTTTCTTTAAAAATAATGCCCCAAAAATCGATTGCTTGATCCAAAAACAGCAATTCCCCCTTAAGAAGTATGTCATAATAACGACCAAAGCCAAACGCAGTTTCGTTGACGAGACGTACACATGTACTGAGAAAAAAAAACTTACGATGTTCTCCACACGAAATTTATTAATCACTCGAGTCATTGAACGATATAAAATGTGTCGAATGTTTTCTAGGCCACACTATTGTGAACAGACACAAAGCATCATTTCTCCACCAATGGAAGACATCAGTTTCCATTCACTGAAGTTGGACAGGCGATAATAAATTTACCCAATAAATAATAAATACACAGCTAACGTGACCCATGCTATAACCAATGTTTCTTCGTGTGACATTCCGTTGTCAAGTAGCCCCCCTCCATAGTGTTGCCCACGGCCACATTTACCCAATACCGTATCGCATTTGCACGGGGGCACAGGGAAACTATGGAAAACCTGTGTCTAAACAAATTACATTTTACTGAGTTTCAGTTCTGTCACCATCGATCACCCATCGATGTATTGGCTTGGGCTAACGTAGCTTAAGGGGTTAGACTACTGTGAAAATGAAAAAAAATAGTTGGCTGCTTCAGGCAACTGTAATTAAAGAGGAAGATCCAACATATTGAACCAGAATTGCATATTAAAGGTAAACTTATTATTACGACATAACTGCTCGTAAAACTTCAAACGCGTTTTTCTCGAAACGGTGTACACGATTTCTCGACCTCTAATGAATGTATTGTCTTGAAATTTAGTACAACTATTCAGTGTAATAGTAGTTTAGTCTTGACCGACGTTTTGCTTTTTAACATTTTTTTTCTCCTAGTTAACTATAATGATGTCATTTTTCTTCGAAAAATTGCAGAAAAAATTCAAAAATGTTTTTTTTGAAAATCGAAACACGATAACAAAAAAAAACTCGGTCAAGTCTTAGCCAATGTTATCTACTTTAAGCAAAGACTCGTTTTCTTTGTTTCACATCAACCGGGTGGTCAAAATCAAGTACACCGTTGAGCCCCTCACGTAGAAAGATCTTTCACGAGAATTTTTATAACTTTTAAATGAAATTTGATACACAACTTTATCAATACACATATAAATAAATAACCAAACGATTTTTTAATTAGCTTACTCATTCCTTCCAAATATATTTTTTTTCAAATAACCCTGAATTTCCGGGTCGTCACAGTAGCCTAATCCCTCAACATTTTATTAATTCTTGCCCAATGGAATTTTATTATCGTGAATTCTAACGTATTGACATTTGCATCGTTGGAATGCAACGAAAGTTAGGGTGGGATATATATTTAGATAGGAAAAAAATAAGCAATATTGAGCGATTTTTTAAACTAAGCAATAATTATTCTACAATTATCAAACTTTAGGTATATTTCAATAGTATATTTAAGTATACAAAACAATTTTTTACAGTATACAAAACAAGCTTTACGGAATTGAAAAATTCCAAAAACAAGGTAAGATTGCATTTATAATTGATACCGCGCGGCGCGCCGGACCGCCAACTTCAAAGCCGTTTTTCCACGATTCACTTTTTTGAACCTTGTGAAAGTTTTAACTCTTGAACGAAGGTTCAGATCGCTTTGAAAATTTTACAACATATCCTTAATATCAGCACCTATCGTTAGTACAGTTGTGTTGTCGCTGAAAAACCCCTTAATCGGAAAAAAATAGAAGGCTGATTTTTTGACAGGTGATTTTGTAGGTGCCGCGGGTGTTAAATCCAAGTATGTCTAAAAATCGGGGTGTAGGGGTTTTTTTAGGGGATGAAAGGGGATCGGGTGGATTAATGCCAAACTACAACCCCTACGAGGTCGGCGCCGTGAGACGAAATGTGCAGAAAAATCCAGGCTTTAGTTTTGTCCACAGCGCCGAAGTCGTGGAAGGTCATTTTGGGAGTTAAAAAGTGAGGTGAAATTTTGAAAAATCAGTTTTAATTCAATAACTCTTTAGAAAAAATTCGTACACTTTTTGTTCAAATGGGAACGTTGTAGCCCTTGAAAAGCCGCGTCGATCAAGTATTTGATCGTCACTCTCCGATAATATCTTCACCCGCAAAAAATGGTTGAAACACCAAAAAAAAAAATGTTTATTGAATAACTCAAAAACAATCAATTTTTCGGGTATGGTTCAAATGTACGAAATGTAGAGAATAATTTTCTCTATATTTTCGTTCCTATGGACCACCCTCGAATTTTGATTTTCCAACCCCCCTCGCGGGTTGGAAATTCAAAATGAAATTCTGGAAAAACTATTGACCGTACGAATTCGGCGCCGTGGAAGAATTTTGTAGCTTGAACCCTCAGTTACATTTTTGTCCACAGCGCCAAACTCGTGTTTCCTTATTTTCGGTCAAAAGTTGTCCCGGAATTTCATTTTGAATTTTCAACCTCTGAGAGGGGTTCGAAAAAGCAAAATTCAAGAGTGGTCCATAGGAACGAAAATATAGAGAAAATTATTCTCTACATTTCGTACATTTAAACCATCCCCGAAAAATCGATTGTTTTTGAGTTATTCAATAAACAATTTTTTTTATACTTGAACAATTCTTTTGGGAGTGACGATATTTTTGGAGAGGGTTGATCAAATACCCGATCGACGCGTCTCTTCAAGGGCTACAACGTTCCCATGTGAACAAAAATTGTATGAATTTTTCCTAAAGAGTTATCCAATGAAAACTGATTTTTCAAAATTTCACCCCACCTTTTCACCCCCAAAATGAACTTCCACGACTTCGGCGCTGTAGACAAAAATAAAGCCGGGATTTTTCTGAAAATTTTGTCTCCCGGCGCCGACCTCGTGGGGATTGTAGTTTGGCATTAATCCACTCCCATCCTCTTTCATCCCCTAAAAAAAACCCTAAACCCCGATTCTTTGGCAAACTTGGATTTAGCACCCGCGGCACCTACACCTGTCAAAAAACTAACCTTCTTCTAATTTTTTTCCGATTCCAACAACAGCACGACTGTACTACGTGTGAATCACCGAAACAAAAATTTCAATGACACAAAAAAATATAAAAATAAAATACCGACAGAAATTTGAGTAAAAAATGTTTATTTTCGAATTTTTATTATAATTTTTTTTAATGATATTCTTGGTTCACACGGAAGATACATGCATTATGCAATTATAAATATGTTCATTTTTTTCAGACAGCCACATCGATCCCGAGAACTTTCACCATCAACGCGCGCGCAGAAAAAATACATTGCTTTATTATGTTATATATCCGCCATTTGTTAATATTTCTGATTTTTTTAACACATACTTAACCATGTGCATAAATGATCGGCAAAAAAATGTTGTCAATACATGCGTCATTTTTTTTAACCGCGTCTAGAAAAGTACCCTCGAAAATCGGCGTAAACGCGTATATAAGGCCTTAATAATAGTTTTTGAGTAATCCTGCACGCCAATTTCGATAATGCAGTTTTGAGAAAAACGCGTTTGAAGTTTTTTAAATTTCGCGTTGAAACTTTGAGAAAATATTCTACATATATAGTTATATCTTTTAAAGAAAAAAAGAAATCGATTTTTCTATCGTTGTAAATATATATCCCGCCTTAATTGTTCTTCTATCGTTCACATTCTTTTTCGCCGATTTGGAGCACGAAAATCACTCAAACAGGTTTTCTCATCCTCATCAAAAATCCACCTCAGTCTATAAAAAAAAAATAATACATTATGATAAAAGTGAAAAAAGTTGCATTCCAACGATGTAAACTTCAACGCCATAAATTTGTATCGTTTTGCAAAGTCTTGAAATGAGCATTTTCAATGCAACCTTGTCTCGCAACGGTACTAATAAAAGAAACTGCATCGATGATGCGTATTATTATACGTATATGTATTGACTGCATCTTCGCTCTCGAACTATTCACCTGCCAATGGCTTCGAAATACTCGTGGCAAGTTTTCTTGTACTTAAAGGTGATTTTCAGTTGCATTTAGTTGATCATATGTACAAGGATACGTAGACAGGTTCCGCGACTTCTATGCTCTATTATTAAACGAGGTGTGTGGCTATTTATACAGGGTGTCCCGTTTATCTTGAGACGTCGAAATAACTCACGAACAGCGAAGTATATAGGCAAACCCCGAGACACGTATCGAGTCGTTCTAAACGAGGAGTACAATGGCAAAAACATTTTTTTTTTAATTGAGTGCCCATTCCGGAGACAATTTCAAGGTTAACCTTCTTTTAAGGCCTTAGGCCACAGTAACGCGTATAAAATGATTTGCGAATTTAACAATTTTTTTTTCGTATGAAAAAGTGATTTACTCATAAAATTAATTATACATCTATTCGGTTTGAATATCAAGCTGTTAGAAATTTTTTTTTTTCGATGTACAAAATGGCCGACTTCTAATATTTTCTTTTATCTTTTTTTAGGCGCTCCGCCGCGTGACATTCAGCATCCACAATTTTTTACCTAAAACTAAAAACAAAAATTCTCGTCAATCTACATTAGAATACCTAGGGCAGTACGTACGGAATTCAAAAAATATTGTTTTATTCAAAAGTTGTAGGTATTTGAACTTAAGAAATGGATTTTCAGTGAAAAATTTCGTTATAGCTGCTCATAAAATGAAAAGTTTTCGATTAATCAGAAATTCCGTACGTACTTCTCTGCGAAATGCAATTAGGAACATAACGTTTAAATTTTAAGTAAATCAAGTGAAAATTGTTGAAGTTATTTGTCACACCAATTGGAAAAAAGCTGTTTCGAGAAGTTTCGAATAGTCGACCATTTTGTACATCGAAAAAAAAAATATATATTTTTTAACAGCTTGATATTCATACTAAATAGATGTGTAATTAATTTTATGAGCGAAGCACTTTTTCATACGAAAAAAAATTCATGCGCTCTAAAATTTATTGTCAATAAACCTACTGTCATTAAACATTTTTTAATAGTACGATATTCTAAGCATGTAGTTTGGAAGTAGGTAAATTCATTAATTTTTCAAAATAATTGCTCACTTAAAAACATGATGGTATGTTTGCTTTCGAATGGGACTGGCTCGCATGTACTCTCTTAATACAGGAATTACATAATTGATCAACTAAAGAGTCTCGAGAAAATCACTTCGTGTTTGTTGCCAAAAAACAGTTTACAAAATGTCCGAATAGAAAAATATTTCGGACCAAAGTAACCTGTTTTTTTTTCCTTACGTAGAATAAGATGCTGCTATAAAATATATAGATTTCCATTTTCAAATTTGACCTGGAAATCACTGAAAACGTCAACCAAATAAATAAAATTATCTTGCCATTTTAGTCCTCGTTCGAATTTACTTGATACGCGTCTCGGCATTTTCCGATTTACTTTGCTGTTCTTGGGTTAATTCGATTTCTCAATATAAATCGGACACCCTGTAAATATATATATATATATATATATATATATATATATATATATATATATATATATATATGCGTATAAGTAAAAATAAAATGTTCCTTGACACCCGCATATCAGCGAGTCGTTCTATATTTTCGTTGCCAAAGTCATAAATTTATTCGCGTTTCGCGTGTGTCTTGTAGTAAAGAGCGGCAAACATGATGCTCGAGCTCAGCGCTACGGATGTGACGAAGTTCCCTAGGAGAAGAATATCCGCCGAGTCCATCGCTATAGTGAAGACCCTCGCTGCAAATGAAATATTTATTGTCACGCAATGAATATTATCATTATTTGTTTTTAACAAAGAGGATTTTTTGAACGCACAAAAATTATCGATGTATTCCGAGCAAACTTACAGGCCTGCATTTCAAAACCCTGTGTTACGAAATCCAAATGGCAATTACTGTACTAGCAACTCTATTGCTTTTGATCAATTGTAATCAGAGTTAAATTGCAGCAA
>OY723387.1:6704309-6764309 GCA_963210295.1 Ophion ellenae | reverse complement strand
CTGAATAACTTTGCTCGACGCTGAGATCGGCGTACATATGGACTGTAATTGAAAACGAAAAAAACGCTTATGTAAAGTTGCTGATTTTTTAGAATCACTGGTACGTGTATACAATATTCATTTGAATACACACTTGAATTAAATTCGTGAACTTACAGCCAAAAAAGTGAGCACTATTTTTGGTACAATTTGAAGGATGAGACACCCGGCCAATGCGAAGTAGAGAATGGCAGCTAAGAACGAGCCGGTGTTCAACTTATTCAGGTACTTCAATACCAGAAATATCAGTACGTATTCTTGGGCAAGTATCACTGGATATTCCATGTAGGAGAGTAACGCGTATCCATTGGTATAGTTGTAACTCGTCATCACGGTGTAACTGGAATTTCAAGTTATTTGCAGATAGCATTGTAGAAACGTATCATGAATATCAATAAATATGCGGATGAGATTGAAGTTTGCATTGTTGGAATGCAATGAACATTTATATTTCCGAATTCCTTAAGGAGGTTGGAGCGTTAGCCACAATGCAAGATTAAATTTGAAAAAAAAATATATGTTATTGTCTCGACTATACTGAGTTTTGAGAGATTAAAAAAAATGTATTCACCAAAAAACACCTGAAATACAAAATAGTTTAATGTATGTATGTCGTGTATTTTTATACAGGATTTCTCGACATCTAAGGAACGTATTGACTTGAAATTTGCTACACTTATTCAGTGTAATAGTAGTTTAGTCTTGACCGATGTTTTTCATCTTAACTTTTTTTCAAATTAGTTATTGACAATAAAACGGTCATGCTTCATCGAAAAAAAAATTCAAACATTTTTTTTAGATGATTGAAACATGATAACAAAAAAATCGTCGGTCAAGTCTTAGCCAATACTACCTATTTTAAGAAAACATTTGTTTTTTTTTGTTTCAGATCAACCAGCTGACCAAAATCAAGTACACCGTTGAGCCCTTCACGTTCAAAGCTCCTGTACGAAATTGTTTATAACTTTTTTAATTATTAATATTTTTTAACGAAATTTGGTACACAACTTTGTTAAAGTACATGCAAATAAATGTGCAAACGATTTTCCGATCATCTTACTTATTCCTTCAAACAAATTTTTCAAATAACCCTGATTTTTGGGTGGTCGCAGTAGCCTAACCCCGTAATTTATTTTGGCACATTTTGTCCACAAAAGTCCCTCAACCATTAATTGAGATACTTATTCAGCGATCCACAATGAAAATCTGAAAAAAAGGATTTTGTACGACAGCAAAAATAAGGAAATGAAAAAATATAAAACAGAACATTTGTTGCATTTCAACGATGCAGACTTCAAACCCGCGCCCGCGTGCTAATGCGAGACTGTGGTGGGCTAGAAAACGAGTCGCTGCGAAACAGTGCGAAGGAATGTTGGAAATAAAAAAAATCATGGAATATGTAATAATAAATGAAAAAAATAATTTATAAATTATGTAATAATAAGTAAAAAAGAATTTATAAATGAGTTAATGATGAATTAAAGAGAAATTAAAAAAATATTGAATAAATTAAAACGAAATTTATAAAATATATAATAATAAATTATAAAAGGAATCTACGAAATATATAATAATAAATGAAAAAGGAATGATGCCGATTAAAATGCATAAGGAAACGAATTAATATACAATCGGATCGACGCCGTTGCTAACGCTGACGCTAAACGTATAAAACTTGTTTTTACAAACCGCCATTCTTTGATCAGAAATAATGATATCAAGAAAGCACGTGTACCGTATGTATCAGCAATAGAGAAAAAGAGATTCAATTATTCGCAAATAGACGTCGTAATTTATTCCATTTGCTGAATGCTCTTTCTGAAACATTTGCTTCCTTACAATTTCTTACTGCATCGAAACTTAAAAATTCAAATTTGATAAGAATATGTGTTAAGGGGTCTTCTCACTTTAGACGCTATATTCATGAATTTTTTTGATAGGTTTATATTATAGATACTGATATAAAAGTTGTTACATCTAATGAATACACTTTCGGAAAACATTTTGAAAAAATATATTTATTTGAGTTACTATTTATAGACGAAAATGGTAGTGGAAAAAATGTCCTAAAAAATTGTAGGTCTGCGCTGTTGATGAAATCTCGGAGGTGGATCATCCGAAACAAAAAAAATCAAACGGTTTTAGATTCAGTATGCTAATGGCTAAAAATAACAAAATGGCGAACATTTTTCGAAAAAAAAAACAAAAAAACGTGTTTTTATTCACCGTTTTTGGCGAAAAATGGTAAATATCAAGAGTTTAAAAAATCCTTGATATGCGCTATAGCTATAGCTGTAAAGAATATGTGGTTAACATTTCATAAGGATCGGTTCAGTAGTTTCGAAAATTTTATCAACAAGCCGTCGAAAAACGTTGTTTCGAGAAAAACGCGTTTAAAATTTGTTTGGGTTACGTAAATACAAACAAAAAAATTTAATGTATTTCGAAAGTGTATTTATTAAATGTAACAACTTTTATATCAATATCTATAATAGAAACCTATCAAAAAAATTCATGAAAATAGCCTTTTTTAGCGTCTAAAGGAAGAAGACCTCTTAATAGTGAATAAAATCCCGACCTCGTCGACTCAATACTCCTAGTAATTAAAAATATTGAAAATCGACCTATTTTTGGGCCCCAAGCGGACCCATTAAGTGCGTCTCGAAAATAAATAAGCACTCTATTGTATACCTATGTACCTATAGATATATAGGGATAGACAAATATCATATAATGATACATAAATAGGTAAGTATATAAATATATAAATCGATAAATAAGTATATAAGTGAATCATTTCCAAGACTACTGTATATTAACCAATCATATTTATAAATAAACAATAATATATGAATAATATCCAACGGACTGTTCGAATATTTTAAAGCGTTACGTCGGAGCAGGAAATAAATGTTGACCTTTTTTTATCGGCTTAAGGCGGGATATACATTTACAACGATGAAAAAATCGATTTCTTTTTTTCTTTAAACGATAGAACTATATATGTAGAATATTTAACCAAAGTTTCAAAGCGGAATTCCAAAAACTTCAAACGTTACAGCCCGTCAACGCTGTGCCTCACCGCTCGGATTCAGAGCGGGTGTGAACTTCAAACGCGTTTTTCTCACAACTGCATTATCGAAATTGGCGTGCAGGATTACTCAAAAACTATTAAGCCGATTGAGTTGAAAGTTGGTAGAAATATTGATAATATTGGTACTTTTTACTCGACGACAATTGTTTTCGAAAAATTGGAAAAAAAACTACTTTTTTAATGCACATTTTACAGAAACGTTGCGTGAAATGTTTATTTCTTTGTTGTAAATGTATGCCATTTTCTTAAATTTGCATTCTCTCAATTTTAATTACCGTCACACTATTCATGTTTTAATTGAGAAAATGTTTGAACTTTTTTGCCAATGAAAGTCGCCACAGTTCCGTCATTTTGATGATGAATTAATTTAAAAAAAATTGTTTTGCATACTTAAATATACTATTAAAGTATACCTAAAGTTTGATAATTGTAGAATAATTATTTCGTAGTTTAAAAAATCCCTCAATATTGCTTTTTTCCTGTCTAAATTGATATCCCGCCTTAAACGATCTATAAAAATCACAAGAATTATACAGGGTGATTTTTTTATCTTGAGACTGCTAAATATCTCCAAAAATAAGCCACATACGACAAAAATGTTCCAACTAAACCTTCAATAGTTTCCAAGGGGCAATTTAATCCTACAGAAATTAGCCGCCTGCCGGCCCCCCTGGGGGTGGGGCGGGAGGGAATTTTGAAATCTCAAATGGAATCCCCTACTTTTCATTACAGATTCGAATTATACATAAAAAATACGTAACTTTTGTCTGAACTTTTTTTTAAATTCGAGATAGATGGCGCTGCACGCGGTGAAGATTGGGCAACCTTCCTTTTCTTCAAGGGAAATCCCCTATGTTTTATTGCATAATGGAGCTACGTCGAAGAAAAGTAACCTTTGTCGGAAACATGTTTTTTTTAATTATCGTAAATATCTACTATAATTTTGTATCCGTTCTTAGCTTCACCCAGGATTAAGGACGTGGACCTGACGGAAATTAAATCCCTTTGGGGTGCTTGATTATTATCGTGAGATTATCGTGAGTCCCCTTGCCTCTCACCATTTTATTCAATAAGTGTTCAAACTGATGACCTTCAACTTTGATGCATTTATTGATCCGTACTTCGAATGATTGTACACAACTCAAAAGTTTGTCCGCTTTAATGTTTGCGCAAGCATTTCTGATTCGTCCAATCATGTTTTCACGAGTTGTTGGCACTTGTTGATAAACTTCAGTTTTCAAGAGACTCAACAAAAAAAAATCTGGCGACGTGAGGTCTGGCGATCTGGCAGGCCAATGTATCGTTCCGCCTCTACCAATCCAGCGCCATTTATACCGAATTAAAAAAAAAGTTCAGACCAAGGTAATATGTTTTTTATGTATAATCTGAATCTGTAATGAAACGTAGGGGTTCCCATTTAAGATTTCAAAGTTCCCCCCCGCCCCAACCCCAGGAGGGGCGGCAGGCGGTCTATTTCTTCGGGATTGAATTGCCCCTTGGAAACTATTGAAGGTTTATTTGGGACATTTTTGTCGTATAAGGCTTATTTTTCTAGATATTTAGCAGTCTCAAGATAAAAAAAATCACCCTGTATACAAAAGCAATTATAGGCGAGATATATTTTTTTTCAGAACTTATTTTCCGAAGCGCTTCTGACACTTACGAAAGAGCCTAGACGGTGAAAGCAGCAATTTGGATTCGTTTAGCCCAGTCGTTGTACAAAGCATGTACTACGACTTGACAACTGAAGACCTACTGTCAAAATGCCTCGGTGGGTACACCCAGAATTCAAATGAGAACTACAATTCCGTCGTGTGGACGATAGTTCCTAAATCAGTTTTGAAACCGCGATAAGGTTGGAGCGATCAACCTCAAAAAAATGCAACCGAAGTATAGATTTATTCTGTGAATGTTATTTTTTTTGTAAAATATGTAATTAAAGGGCAAAATTGTGCATTTTAATATTTTTAATACATAAAAACGAAAAACTTTCGTGTTACTACCTAATTGAAAAAGTATAACATTATCGATGATTATTATGAAAAAACTGCGTCAGCGATCACTTTATACAACTCAGAATGAAATTTTGCGTCATTTATAATTACGCCTATTTATATTTATGTCACGAGATTATTTATTATCACCATTAATTGATATTAAGCGTCTAGATGTGTTTGTAATTTTTTTATTATTTAATCTTGGGTTGTGGCTAACGCTCCAATCACCTTAAATGCGTTTTTCTTGAAACTACGATTTTGAAATCAGGAGAATGCATAATTTGGGAAGTTTTCATCCGATTGACTTGAAATTTATACTGTAGCTTCTTAGATGGATTCTTTGAAGCAGTATACACGGTTTTTACTCATCAACAATTCTCGTTTTTATAAACAAATTAAGGCCGATTTTTTATGGAAAAAAATCTATTCAAAATGATTCCATTTGT
Organism: Ophion ellenae; assembly: GCA_963210295.1. Lineage (NCBI taxonomy): Eukaryota > Metazoa > Arthropoda > Insecta > Hymenoptera > Ichneumonidae > Ophion > Ophion ellenae. Next base: position 6,758,733 of record OY723387.1, on the reverse strand, counting down.
CGAAAAATAAACATATTTTTCAATAATCGTGTGCACTTCTTTAGCGAAATTAATGTAAATGACGATTTTTTTCTTTTGTCTTGGAATCTGATCCATAAAAGTTCTGAATCCTCCCACAGAGCGCCTAAAGGAACGCTCTTAGCTCTGCAACTGCGCTGCCAATCTACATTTTTTCCCTATTTTTTTTTGTATTTGTCAATATATGAGGGATTCTTCGTCAATTCGGCCACTTTTTTTCAACCATCTCAGATCTGCCCCATAATTATTTATATCAAAGTACTACTAAAAGGCATTCTATGTGAATTTTTTCGGAGTTTTTAATTCAACATTTTAGAAAATGCCGTTTTTTTCCAAATTAATATAACTCGGAAACTAGAAGTAACTCAAAAAAAATGTCTAGGGTCTAGGTTCTAGGGTAAAAAAACTGAAACCATACAAATTAATTTTTTTATACCGGAACCTCGCTCCGTGCCAGTCTGGCGATTTTTTTGCGATATTGTCAGACATACTGGAAGACTCTGTAATTTTTTCAGCTAAAAAATGGCTGTTTTTCAATTAAAAAAAAATTCCCCCTTTTTTGGTAAAAAAATCAGCGTTACCGGAACGTAAAAATTATTTCAAGTCGTCCGCTTGAAAGCTAACACAAAACTACAACTTTTATGTACAGACATTTTTTTCAGTTACTTCTAGTTTCCGAGATATATTAATTTTGAAAAAAACGGCATTTTCTAAAACGTTGAATGAAAAAATCTGAAAAAATTCACATAGAATGCCTTTGGTTTGATATAACCAATTATGGGGCAGATCTGAGATGGTCGAAAAAAAGTGGCTGAATTGACGGAGAATCCCTCATATGTCGATTAAACCCTCCAAACCTCATTTCGATTACTTTTCGAGTATTCTCCAAAAAAAATCCCAAAAAAGTTTCTCTTTTCGACGAACCATTTAGATGTAACGCGATAAATAAAAACAAACGTTAAAAAGAATTCCAACAATGTTCCATTTCACTAAAGTTGATCCTTTAACGATTCGAAAACTATTGGAGTATCTTCTTATCGAGCAAAAAATTATTCAGTGTAGCAACCACATATAAATAAAACATGAAACGAGCGATTTGCGATTCAAAATAAAAATGCACTATCTAATTTTTTTAAAAGCGCGCGAATGATCGACAGTTGACAATTATGAACATGATAACGATTATTTTAATTCGCTTCACGATTACAATGTACGTGCATCGAAGTTCTACAAAGTAAAAACCTTTTCGAAATTCGTGAATAAAATCCAACGACCGCAATTGTAACAAAATGAAACTGGAACAAGTATTTTTTATACTCTTTAAGGGGTTAGGCTACTGCGAAAATGACGAACGCTCGTTCGTCGCTTGAGGCAAATCATATGATTACGATAGAAATATTAGGAAAACTTTTAACACGTTTTTCTCACAACCAAGATTTTCAAAACGGTGTACATGATTTCCCGATATATAATGAACGGATTGACTTGAAATGTTGTACACTCATTCAGTGTAATAGTAGTTTAGCCTTGACGGACGTTTTTCTTCTTAAATTTTTTTTTCATTAGTTATTAACAATAATGTCATTTTTCCTCGAAAAATCGGGGGAAAAAACAAACATTTGTTTTTTTGATGATTGAAACACGACAACAAAAAAAAAGCTCGGTCAGGTCTTCACCAATATTAGCTACTTTAAGAAAATAATGGTTTTTTTCGTTTTAGATCAACCGGGTGGCCAAAATCAAGTACACCGTTGAGCCCCTCACCTTTCATAGGTCCTTAAACATATTTTTTATAACTTCTTTAAAAATTATTATTTTTAAGGGGGTATATACAATTAATATTTTATATACAATTAAATTTCTTGTCAATCCGGCGAATATTGTCAAAGTTACACGCACATTTGTAATGACGTGTCAGAGCATTCGAAAGTGCTTTTGAAACTTTAAGGGGCTATACCAGTGTCACACTTTTAAAAAATCGATTTTTTTTGCCTCTTCCGACAGTTTATACTTTCAAGAATATTCTGTAAAAATGTCAAGGCCGTATCTCTAATCATTTTATCTTGCAAAAATCGATAGTTAAATCTTGAAATGCGTTTTTCTCGAAATGAGATTTTTCAAATTTGCTGACATTGTAACTCAAAGAGTAATTATCCGATTGACTTGAAATTTGAACTGAGTACTCTTGAATATATTTACTCTACAATGACGCAGGATATTTTTGATTGGATGAAAATTGACGATTTGGCTGAAAAAAACGACCATTTTATAGGCAAGAAAACAGACGTTTTTTTCATATCTACGCCATTTTGTTAGATTTTGATATTTTCAAAAAATCCTACGTCATTGTACAGGAAATACCGTCCAGTTTAACGATATTATTTCCTTTTTCGGTTTCAGCTACTCAATCGGCCGGAATCATGTCAGCAGTGGAGGAACTTTTTTTTGGCGCCTCCGAAGGCAGCGCATAAGTCGCTTGGATCTCAATATTTTTCTATGAAAAAATTATGTAATATAGGTCGAATATAGCCAAATATATTCTTAATTTTCCGAAACATTTAATTGAGTACTTTTCTTCCAAAAAATTCCCGAAAATCACCCAAAGTTTCAGCGTTCACACTGGTATAGCCCCTTAAACGCGTTTTTCTCAAAACTGTGTTTTCAAAGTCGGCGAGCAAGATTTCTCGGAAACGGCTGAACCGATCAGTCTCAAATTTTAACAAAATCTTTTCAGGTATATTTCTTAGTAACAAATCGAAGGTTTTTTCTCACATATCAATATTTTCTATTTTATAAACAATTTAAGGCCTAAATTTTTGTCAAACATCGATTTTTTTTTTCGAGGAGCCGTCATTTTGTCAAAAATTATTATTTTTCTTATTCCTTCGATCAATTACAAGATAATCCATTGTAATAACGAAATATTTTTGGATTTTTCATTTTAGATCATCCAATCCAGAGATATCGTGCTCACCGCAAGACACCTTTTTTTAGAGGTGCTCCCGGACATCGGCTATAGCAGCTTTCAAAATAATTATTTTTACAAATAAAAAATGTTAAAATACAGTTAAAAGTTACCATAATATGTTTACAAATTTTTACGTCAATAGATTTTAAGGTCATCTCAAGAAAAATTCTTGAAAAATCGATCTTTTCGGACCCCCTGACTGTATATAACCCCTTAATGAAATTTGGTACACAATTTTGTTAATGTACATACAAATAAATGTCCAAACGATTTTTCAATCATCTTAATTATCGCTCAAAAATTAATTTCTCTAAATAAAACTTCGGGTCGTCACAGAAACCTAACCCCTTGAATGATCAACACTCACCTCGTAAGCTCCAACAATAAACCTAAAATGGATATCCCCACGGCACTCTTCAGATTTATTAAATTAATAATCTGTGGCACTTTGAGTATGAAACACGAGGCTATGGTTATGATGCTCAAAGCATCCGCAAACATTTGCAGGTACATCTTCGTCTGCTGATTCGAACGGGTTCGCCCGCACTTTTGGATTTATTATTCCCCAACGTTTTATAGGATCGACGCTTTTTTTCATTTGCAGCTCGCTGGTACGGATGGAAATACTTGTTTGCTGGCAAAACGCGCACTGGTAACTTTGTTTTTATAGGACGGGAGACAGCCGGCAATCCGGAAAGCGACTGATTACGAAACCGCTGTGTGCCCAGCTGGCACTTATCTGCCCCTCCATCAGCTGATCCTGTAGAGAGAGAAAGAGAGAGAAAGAGGGGAGGAAAATACAGAGAAACATTTTATTGATCATGTGCGTTTCCCTCGAGCGACCTCGGCGCTCTTTTCAAGTCGACCTCACGCCGCGCGCCCACCTCGAATTTTCAAAATCCATTTCCTCCGAAACGGCGCAACCGATCGGGACGAAATTTGTCTCAAGCCACGCAGAAAAGTGGCAAGAACAGCGTGGTGACTCTGCGACACGTAAAATGTCGAGCGTTTCGAAGAAAATTTGGATCGAAGTTTGCGGCTTGGGGGAAAAGTGAGGTTAGGAGCTTGTGGGGCAACGAAACTGGTCTCAAAAATTTATTTCAATGTCAACATTGCAGTACAAACGTTGTTAATCAACTACATGCGTATCCAATTAGGCTTAGATTACGTTTCTCCTTTCTCCATCGCGTACACAATAAATTAATTGTTAATCGTAAGAAGGGGCTTATTACGCCTGTGTGCTCTTTATTATTATTTTTCACTTCTTCGTCCTTCTTCATTCGCCTACTCACCTCGTGTGTCATTGCATCTTAAGCATTCCTTTTTTTTTTGTTCTTCTTCTGTATGGATGGAAGTGTGTATACAATGTTATACGTATTTTTGTTAAAGCAATTAATCAGTCGCACATATTTCGTCGAGTTGGATTATTTCGTACGCGTTTTAATAATGCGCTTTGCAATTTTTCTCGACGTCCTCCAACCGCGCGGCTACTACAATTCCCAATCACGGATATTTAGTTTTTTTTCTCCTCTCACTCAGTTTTTTTTTTTTTTCGAATCTGCGGATTTGTTTTGTCCCACCGGAAATCGACGCAGCTCCCTCTTCGTCTTATAATTAAGGGTTCTTTTTTTCTCGTCTTCGTTCTTTTTTTACTTTTCACTATCATCGACTACAACTAATGTCACGTTCTCTATGAAATTGATTAAATAAAATTACATGTGCGTATGTTCACGTGTGTGTGTGTGTGTGTTTTTTGTTCTCTTTATATATAGATTTTTCGTTTAATTCTTTACGTTTACGTCGAGTAGGTAAAGTTCATTTTCTTCATTGCGAAAAAAAAGGAAAAGGAAAGAAAAAAGACAAAGGATATCATTTCATGATTTTTGTTGTTGCGATCTTTGTATCGTGTTATGCGAAAAATGCCGAAATTATCGTGGCTCGTGATACACAAGTTTTTCGTCTCCCTCCTCGATCTCGGACTTCCTTTTTAAATTTATTTTATCTTTATAAATGTCACAAAGTGTGTTATACAATTTATTATAGCTCGGTGCAGTACGAAGTGTATAAAAGATTTTCACGATTGGTTCTCCTTTTTCTCCCTCCTCCCCTCCCTGCTCGTGTACCTCACTACGTTTCAGATTAATTTCGTAATTGTGAGACGTTTTTTTTTTTTTTCATCCGTCGTTCGTTCCATATCGCTCTCCGGCAATATCCGAAATGGAAAATAATTCTACGTAAACGATCGTTCGTTCCCCACGAAAAAAAAACACTTTCCTTTCGTCTCGTCGCGTATTTTGTTTTGTTTCAATCGCTGTTTTTGTTTTTTTTTTCAAGTAAAAAGTGTTCGAATCTCTTGTCCTTAAATTGCTCCGTACGTCACGTTTTTTTTTACCTCGTTATTCATTTATAATCATTAAATTCACGCTAGTAGCGATCGAACTTGGTGATAAAACGTTTTTCTCTTTTTTTTTAGACTAGGAGATCTGGATAGCAATGAGGATGACAATAAATTTTACACATGTGGCGTGGACGTGTCATGGGTCTCTTTCGTGAACGATCGCGAGCAGTCGTGTACAATGATCGGACTCTCGTCATAACAGCGAAAAACCGTTTTTAATCGGGTCGAAAAGTCGTTTACACAATAATAATAATAATAAATAACGTTGAACATACTCGCGGGTGCTTTTTTTTTGTCTATGCGAAATGGAACCATTGTGTCGAGAATCTGTGATTTTTTTGTCATTTTTGTCCTCGTTTAATTATTTAAAAAACGTAAGGAGATAAAAATGTCACATGTACTTTTGCGAATTTATATATATATATATATATATATATATATATATATATATATATATATATATATATATATATATATATAATATTAGAATGTATGGATGAAAAAATATTTCAACTCTTACCTCTTCACACAATAGAATTCGGTGTAAAAAAAAAGAAATGCTGAATTTGAGCTCTCCGAGTCAAGTCTCAATTTTTGTTAATAAAAAATAGCGAATTAATAATAGCCTCATTCAGAAGGAAGCGATGGAGGCAGGAGTGGGAGGAATATGGCAAAGGATAAGCGACGAAGATATGGAGGGAGTAAGAAAAATAATTGAACGAGCTATACGAATAAAAACCGACCAGGAAATACAAAAAGACTGGAACAAAATTGAGAATTCGACGTATCGTAGGGAGTAGAAAAATCGAAAACAACGCATAGAAATGGAAGAGCATTGGGAAGATAAGGGCAGAGGGAAGAACTAAATAAACATGGGCTTAAGATGCAGAAATGTAGGAAAAGAAGGTAAAAAGAGGGGTTATTACGATATCTGTGGCCCCTAATTTGGACCACGTGCCCTTGGTATTTCGATTAAGGCGTTAGGCCACAGTAACGGGTATAAAATCATGTGCAAATTCAACAATTTTTTTTCGTATGAAAAAGTGATTCACTCGTGAAATTAATTACACATCTATTTAGTATGAATATCAAGCTGTTCGAAAATATATATATATATTTTTTTCGATGTACAAAATCGCCGACTACTCGAAACTTCTCGAAACATCGTTTTTTCCCATTGGCGTGACAAATAACTTCAACAATTTTCACTCGTTTTACTTCAAATTTAAAAGTTATGTTCGTAATTGCATTTCGCAGACAAGTACTTACGGAATTTCTGATTAATCGAAAACTTTTCATTTTGTGAGCAGCTTATGAGCAGTTATAACGAAATTTTTCACTGAAAATTCATTTCTTAAGTTCAAATACCTACAACTTTTGAATAAAACAATATTTTTTCAATTCCGTGCGTACTTCTGTAGGTATTTTAATTTAGATTGACGAGAATTTTTGTTTTTTGTTCTAGGTACAAAATTGGGGATGCTAAATGTCACGCCACGGAGCGCCTAAAAAAAAGATAACAAAAGAAAATATTAGTAGTCGGCATTTTGTACATCGAAAAAAAAAATATATATGTATTTTCTAACAGCTTGATATTCATACTAAATAGATGTATAATTAATGTTATGAGTGAATCACTTTTTCGTACGATTTTTTTTAAATTCGCACATGATTTTATACCCGTTACTGTGGCCTAACGCCTTAAAAGAAATACTTTTTCAAAAGCGACAAAAGTCGATATTCGGCTCAGGGGGACGGAGCCGAGGCGATTAAAAAAAAAACACGATACTTCAATATAACACACAATGTTTCCCTAGTTTCGCTATTGAAAAGGTGTTATTACGCGAAAAGTGTTTTATAGGCGAGAGGCATTTGCTACTGGAGCGGGGGGGGGGGCTGGAGGGTACAACCCCCCAGCGGGGTCAAGGGGCAGAGCCCCTTTCGGGGGTGGAAAGAACGCCCCCCCCCCCCCACGGGGGCAGAGCCCCTTAGGGGGTGCAAAGAACGCCCCACGGGGGCAGAGCCCACTTCGGGGTGGAAAGAACCCCCCCCCCCCCCCCCACGGGGGCCCCTTCGGAGTGGGAGAGAGGGGGGAGAGCCCCCCAGGGGTCAAGGGGCAGAGCCCCCTTCGGGGTGGAAAGAACGCCCCCCCCCCCCACGGGGGCAAAGCCCCTTCGGGGTGGAAAGACCCCCCCGCACGGGGGCAGAGCCCCTTAGGGGTGGAAAGAACGCCCCACGGGGGCAGAGCCCCCTTCGGGGTGGAAAGACCCCCCCTCCCACGGGGGCAAAGCCCCTTAGAGGTGGAAAGAACGCCCCACGGGGGCAGAGCCCCCTTCGGGGTGGAAAGAACCCCCCCTCCCCACGGGGGCAGAGCCCCTTCGGGGTGGAAAGACCCCCCCCCCCCACGGTGGCAGAGCCCCTTCGGAGTGGAAAGAACGCCCCACGGGGTCAGAGCCCCCAGAGCGGCGAAACGTAGTAGTTTCGTAGTGCGAAACGTTCTTTTTAAATGACTTCAACAATAAATTCGATTTTACGGTTTACTTGTAACGAAAACAAAGTTTAAACTTTAAGCGAAGCAAACTTCAATACTCCCGTTTAACCCCCTTAAAGGTTACATTTTAGAAATTGCAGAATTACATGTTTCATTATTCCTGTTGTAGTGTATTTGTGCTAAGTTTCAAGTAAATCTGACCAAAACAAATGTTTTCCTATGCAAACTTTGACCCCCCGTTGAACCCCTTTAAGGGTCGAATTTCGATTTTTACCGCTCTTGAAAAAAGTATTTTTTCGAGTCGAATATTAAGGCGGCGTGGTCAGAATTAAGCGCCACAAAAGGGGATACGCAGATACTCTATGCCGGTTTTGTAGGAAGGAAGAAGAAAGTTTGGACTACGTACTTAAATGCGGGAAAATAAAAGAAACAAATGAATAAGGAAGTGGTAGATGTAGATGGTTTGGAAAAGTGTCGAAGAGGCTACAAGGGGGAGGCACTAAAACGAAAAATCGACAAAGAAATTAAAGGGGAACCGATCAAAGAATTGTGCGAGTATGTGAGAGGCTTCGAGTACTAGAAAGGAAGCATAAAGGAGAAAAAGGACGAAAGACAAATGTTAACAAAACAAGGAGGAGACGTGTAAAAGGGTATCAATGTACAAACTTGGAAATGAAGAATTATACTATACTACTAATAGCCTCATTCAATAATAATAATAATAATAATAATAGTAATAATAAATAAAGAAGAGGCGGACATTTTTCTTCTGCATTTTCCAGCTGGAAAGATGTGCTCGTTGACGTTAAACTCGAGTAACTCTATTTTTACCCGAATTACAGGTATGTGAAATTTTCGTTTTAATTTCGTTAAAATATTTTAAAATTATTCCACGATATCGAAGTTTCTAAAAAACTAATATGGATTGGTCATTGAGTCATTCGAGTTTGAACTTAAAGAGCGAATTTTTCGTGTGAAAAAAATGGGGCGAAAAAACTTTGGCTTGAGTCAAAGAGCTCAACTTTGACGTGAATTTTTTTGCCACCATCGGTTGGAAGAGAGAAAATTATTTTTTGCCCCACAACCTTATATGTGCACATAATAAAGAAAAGTTCGTGTAAAAGAAGAAATAAGCACCGTCGAATTGAAAAGCTAGGAACAGAATGAAGCTCGAAGCTGACTTCGAGCCGGGAAAAAAAGAGCGAAGAAAAATGCAAATGGAAACGACCGCGAGTTGAAATAAAGCGCTTTTTCGAAGCAACGGAAGAGAAAAAAAAGGTTACGAAAATAAAACGAAATTTTTAATGAAAATAATACAATGTTCACACACGTACGATTGCCCAGCAATCAAATAGAACAACTTCGATTGACTTGGTTTTCTTCGATGCCCGAAATCTTAGATACAACGTTTTTCCTTCTTCTTCTTCTTCTTTTTAATTATAAATGACTAGTGTAAATGTTACTCCCGTCGGTAACAATTATTCAACAACGTGCGCGCGGGCTTATTATTATTATTATTCGACGGGTTTCGCGCGATCGTAAGAAAGTTCGGTGGGCCGTTACAATCACGTTTAACAGCGCGCACGACGCACACACTCGTTCTCACAATCACACCCGATTCATTTGTCGTTAGCCGCGATTAGAAACAGCGCGCGCGCGCCTACCAATCGAGAGGACGTTTATCGCACGCGAAAAGTGGCCAAAAAATAATTCCATCGCCTGAACATTTCCAGCTCTTCGCTGTGCCATTCGAATCCGGCGAAGAAACGTCTACCGCACGGATGATACTCAGTGCGTTTATTTTTTATTGCAATAACGTCGACAAGTTGTCGAGAAACATTTTGAGGAAAATAAATTACGGATTGGTGCGAACATTTTTTGCTCTCTTGTAGCTCTACTATTTGCTCGACTTTCCGAACACACACGATTCTTGTTCGGAGTTGTTCGAAGATTTTGAAATTTCATTTTTTTCGAGTCTGTTTTCGAAATCTGGGATGAACGTGAAAAAGTTGAATTTCAAAATGCATTTTGGAACACACGAAAAGTTGGAAATTAAAAAAAATGAAATGAACAAAAAAACCCCGATGTCCACATTTTCGAATGCACGAAAATGAAATTTAAAAATGCACCGAAAAGTCATATACTTGGAGTTTGTGAATTTTTCGAAATAAACTTGAATAAGGGGATTTTCAAAATGCATGCGCATTTTGAAACACACAAAAATGGAATTTCGCAATGCATAAAAAATAATACACTTTGCGACGGTGATTTTTTTATGCATTTCGAAATTCGCATTCAAATTTTCGATAAAATGGAATAAATCTTCGGAAAAATGGAACAATTTCTTTTTAAATGTAATGAACAAGACAAACACGATGCACGAATTTCTGAATACACGAAAATGGATTTTAAAAATGCATAAAAAAGTCATATACTTGAAGTTTATGATTTTTTTTCTGAATAAACTCGAAAAAACGTGGAATTTAAAAATGCATATGCATTTTGAAACGCACAAAAATGGAATTTCGAAATGCATTAAAAAAAATACTAAACTCCAAGTTCCTTATTTGTCCATGCGTATTTAGAAAAACGCGTGTTAATTTTTACTAAAATGGAAAAAATCTGGAACGCACAAAAATGGAATTTCGAAATGCATTGAAAAAAGAATAAACTTCAAGTACCTTATTTTTTCGTGCGTATTTAGAAAATCGCGTGTGAATTTTTACTAAAATGGAAAAAATCGGAAACACACAAAAATGGAATTTCGAAATGCATTGAAAAATAATAAACTATAAGTTTCCGATTTTTCCACGCGTATTTCGAAACTTGCGTTCAAATTTTCGACAAAACAGAATAAATCTTTGAAAAAAACGAAAAACTTATTTTAAAATGAAACGAACAAATAAAACCTGATGCCCACATTTTTCAAACACACAAAAAGTGGATAAAAAATCATAAACTTGATGCTTGGGTTTTTTTCCAAATAAACTTGCAAAAGTGGAATTTCGAAATGCATAAAGAAATAATAAATTTCAATTTCCTGATTTTTCAAGCGTATTTCGACATTCGTGTTTGAATTTTAAAAAATAAATGAAATTATAAAAAAACCTGATTTCCTGTAAACAGATAAATTTTCTTTTTCCAAATTCGTCACATTTTCATATAGTTATTTCGAAAATCGATTATTTTCTAAATCGTCAAAAAAGCAATTAACAATGGAATTTTTTTCAAAATTCAAATCAATTTAAAAAAATCTGCAATCCCAGTGACAAAAAATCCATTTTTACAGTGATTTTTATCACGGATCCTTTCCACAAACAATTCCTTAATAACTTTACGACGTTATCTTTACTTTTTATTCACTTTATTCCATTATTTTTAGCCACGTTTTTTTTCGTCTGGCGACGAATCAAAATTTTGGCCACAGCTCATTTTCGTCGCCCTCCCTCGTTTTTCTCATTCGTTCACATTGCGTGCTCGACGAACCTTCCCCCAAGCAAGCATCACAGTCGTGTCATAAAAATTACGTACAAAGAGTCGCGGGCTCTCAATGTCACATATATAAAGTTTCAACTAATCGTAACAGGAGACAATTAAAATTTGTTTCTAACGTACACGTGAATAACAAATGCTTCGCGAGCTATCTAGCCCAATCCTCCATCTCTTTCCCTCGTCTCGTAAAAAGGCGGCCCGCGAAAAGCGGACGTTTCGTTCGAGAGTCATCCAGCGAAAGCGTGCGAAGCGCCGGGTGGTCGGAAAACGAACTAAACTTTTAACCATACACATTTTGCCCAAAACACGAAAATATCAGACCAAAAGAATTAAAAACGTTCCCCTGATGCGAACATCGGTCTGGTCCTTACGCGTAAATTATTTTCCGCAAGCGAAAGAAATTTTACAAAAATCGAGATCGGTTTCAATCGCCAGTGCGTTTTTTCGTCAACCGACGAATTTTTATCAGTGCAGACTTTCGCTGCAGTTTAAACAATATTTGCCCACCAGCTTCGTTGCAACGATAAACTGCAATATCCGCAGAATAAAATGGCAGCTGAACGCCCGATCGCGGCCATTTTCGAGTCTACGCTGCGTAGTCTGTAGTTCCAGCATTTGGCGGTAGGTTCGCTGGCGCAGCGCTCGGTAAAAATGGGTCGTGTTCGTTGGGTCTCGTCATTATGATACGAACAAGTGCGCATGCGCATGATGATGCGCAACGCGCAACTGCGCAATGAAACGAGTCATGCGCAAAACGAATGACACGTCTCATTGCGCAGTTGCGCGTTGCGCATCATTATGCGCATGCGCATTTGTTCGTATCAAAATGTCGAGACCCAACGAACACGACCATGGACGAGCGGGAGTAACGGCGCAAGGCGTCTGATTGGTTGGATTTACCCGTCATCGAGATGACTGAGACGCGTCCAGGGGGCTGGCATCTTTCAGAATTTTTGCTACGCAAAATAACCTCTGTAGTGTTCTACTCTGCCATTCGCAGCGCTAGTTGTTCTCGAACAATCCCGATGCGCGCGCAGGGGCTATGTGTATGTGAACACACGCACACATATAATTCGAAGACTTTCCATAGCTTCGAATGCGAGGATCGGCTAGTATGATGAAAAAAGCACCTTTTCAGGATTACGCGGGTACCCTGAGGTGCACAACACACGGCGTTAGCGCACGAGTATGAGTAATTTCGGTAATTTCGTCAATTCCCCACCGCGGCTTAAACTCCAAACGTCAAATAGTCGTATTTGGCGTCGGGGCGGTTAAGGGCATGTGGAAGGTCAACATAACCTCACAAATTTTCCAACCCAATTTTCTCATAGATGGTTAATTTTTTTTAGGAAAGCCAAAGCATTAGGCTCTGGAGAATTTCCTGACGCAGAGCTTGATGATTTCCTTTTGACCTAAATATTATTCATCTCTGAGAAATCTCTGTTCGAAAATTTCAGCTATCTCTCTTGCACTTATATGTCACGTGGTAGATCTTCTACTTCGCCTTAAGGGAATATACCAGTGTGACACTTTCGAAAAATCGATTTTTTTTGCCTTTTTCCACAGTTTATACTTTCAGGAATATTCGGTTAGAATTTCAAGACCGTATCTCTAATCATTTTATCTTGCAAAAATCGATAGTAAAATATTTCAACGCGTTTTTCTCGAAATGAGATTTTTCAAATTTGCTGACATTGTAACTCAAAGAGCAATTATTAGTACAGCCGTGCTGTCGGTAAAAAAAGCCGGAATCGGAGAAAATTAGAAGAAGGCTAGTTTTTTGACAAGTGATTTTGTAGGTGCGGCGGGTGCTAAACCCAAGTTTAGCCTAAAAATCGGGGTGTAGGGTTCTTTTTTAGGGGATGAAAGGAGATGGGGGTGGATTAATGCCAAACTACAACCCCTACGAGGCCGGCGCCGTGAGACAAAATGTTCAGAAAAATCCGGCCTTTAGTTTTGTCCACAGCGCCGAAATCGTGGAAGTTCATTTTAGGGGTGAAAAAGTGGGGTGAGTTTTCAAAAAATCAGTTTTAATTCAATAACTCTTTTGAAAAAAATCGTATACTTTTTGTTCAAATGGGAACGTTGTAGCCCTTGAAAAGACGCGTCGATCGAGTATTTGATCATCACTCTCCGATGATATCTTCACCCCCAAAAAAATTGTTGAAAACGCCAAAAAAAAAAGTTTATTGAATAACTCAAAAACAATCGGTTTTTCGGGTATGGTTCAAATGTACGAAATGTAGAGGATAATTTTCTCCATATTTTCGTTGCTATGGACCACCTTTGAATTTTTATTTTCCAACCCCTATCGGGGGTTGAACATTCAAAATGAAATTCTGGGAAAACTATTGACCGCACGAATTCCCCGCCGTGGAAGAATTTGTAGCTTGAACCCTCAGCAACATTTTTGTCCACAGCGCCAAAATCGTATCTCCTTAGTTTGGGTCAATAGTTTTCCCAGAATTTCATTTTGAATTTTCAACCCCTGAGGGGGGTTCGAAAAAGCAAAATTCAAGGGTTGTCCATAGGAACGAAAATATAGAGAAAATTATTCTCTACATTTCGTACATTTAAACTATACCCGAAAAATCGACTGTTTGTGAGTTATTCAATAAACAATTTTTTTGTTAATTATTCAACAATTCTTTTGGGGGTGAAGGTATTATTGGAGAGGGCTGATCGAATAGTGGATCGACGCGTCTTTTCAAGGGCTACAACGTTCTCATTTGAACAAAAAGTGTACGATTTTTTTCTAAAGAGTTATCGAATTAAAACTGATTTTTCAAAATTTCACCCCACTTTTTCACCCCCAAAATGAACTTCCACGACTTCGGCGCTGTGGACAAAACTAAAGGCCGGATTTTTCTGAACATTTTGTCTCACGCCGCCGACCTCGTAGGAGTTGTAGTTTGGCATTAATCCACTCCCATCTCCTTTCATCCCCTAAAAAAGGACCCTACACCCCGATTTTTAGGCAAACTTGGTTTTAGCACACGTGGCACCTACAAAATCACGTGTCAAAGAACTAGCCTTCTTCTAGTTTTTTCCGATTCCAATATACAGCACGACTGTACTATATCCGATTGACTTGAAATTTGAACTGAGTACTCTTGAATATATTTACTCTACAATGACGTAGGATATTTTTGATTGGATGAAAATTGACGATACGGCATTGAAAAAAAAAACCATTTTATAGGCAAGAAAACAGACTTTTTTTCATAATTACGCCATTTTGTTAGATTTTGATATTTTTCGAAACTCCTACGTTCCAGTTTAACGACATTTTTTCCTTTTTCGGTTTCAGCTACTCAATCGGCCGGAATCATGTCAGCAGTGGAGGAACTTTTTTTTGGCGCTTCCGAAGCCAGCGCATAAGTCGCTTGGATCTCAATATTTTTCTATGAAAAAATTATGTAATAAAGGTCAAATATAGCCAAATATATTCTCAATTTTTCGAAACATTCAATTGAGTACTTTTCTTCCAAAAAATTCGCGAAAATCGTCCAAATTTTCAGCGTCCACACTGGTATAGTCCCTCAGGTACGCCGTGCGGCCTCGCGCCTGCGCAGTAAGAATATTGTCAGTGACCTACTAGCGCCACGGGGAGAGGTAGAACTAAATAAAGCGGTCAAAAAGTGTAGCATTTTTATATACGGTGAGGGATAGAAGGTGCCAGCCCCCTGGACGCGTCATGCGGTGGATTCACAAATTGTCATAATTACTGCGGTAATCCAATTTAGACGAAATTCGCCACAAGAGGCGCTAGTCTCTTTTCTGAGTTGGTCACGTGTGCTGGATGACTCTCAAACGAGATTTTTCGCGCCCTTTTCATCTCTCTCTCTCTCTCTCTCTCTCTCTCTCTCTCTCTCTCTCTCTCTCTCTCTCTCTCTCTTTCTCTCTCTTTCCTTCTTTTAACGCGCGACGAAGGCGGACTAATATACTTTACTTTCAATAATCGTGGATATCTCGGCTACTATGTCTGATTGGCAACTCTTACCTACTTGCTGCGATAAACTATCGGACAATTGAAACAACATTTCGATAATATAGCTACCTATCGGAAAACAAAGAGAATCAAAGGAAAACATAGCAGAGGAGGCGATAAAAACAATTAATCCAAACCCCCCAGTCCGATTTTAACGAGATTAAGGCGGGATATACATTTACAACGATCAAAAAATCGATTTCGTTTTTTTTTTTCTTCAAACGATAGATCTACATATGTAGAATATTTTCCCAAAGTTTCAAAGCGAAATTCGAAAAAACTTCAAACGTTACAGCCCGTCAACGCTGTGCCTCACCGCTCGGGTTCGGAGCGGGCGTGAACTTCAAACGCGTTTTTCTCAAAACTGCATTATCGAAATTGGCGTGCAGGATTGCTCAAAAATTATTCAGCCGATTGAGTCGAAACTTGGTAGAAATATTGATAATATTGGTACCCTCTACTTGACGAGAATCGTTTTTGAAAAATTGCAAAAAAAACCGACTTTTTTAATCCACATTTTACAGAAATGTGGCGAGAAATGTTGATATTTTTTGTAAATTCGTGCAATTTTCTTAAATTTGCATTTTCTTCATTTTAATTACCGTCACGTAGAGTCTATACATGTTCTGACTGAAAAAATGTTGGAACTTTTTTGCAAATCGAAGTCTACGGGAAGCTAGAGTGCACGCCGATTCTCAACCCCCGCCGCGACCTTGCTGTAACAAGCCACAGGTCCGTCACTTCGATGATGAATTAATTTGAAAAAATTGTTTTGCATACTTAAATATACTATTAAAGTATACCCAAAGTTCGATAATTGTAGAACAATTATTTCTCAGTTTAAAAAATCCCTCAATATTGCTTATTTTTTTCCTGTCCGAATGTACATCCCGCCTTAAATCTGCCAGAGGAAACTCGCGAAATAACAAAAAATTACTTTCGTTGCACTCCAACGATGCAAACTTCAGCGTCACGTCCTACGTTTTGTTCTCCTCCGAAGCAACGAGCAAACGAAAAGTGCGAGAAGTACGCAAATTCGCCGCGGCTCGGAACGAGACGACGCGAACAAATTCTCAGGCCCAATCCCCAGAGTATCGTTGGGATGACGTATCGCGATGATTTATGTACACATCTTTGGCATCGGTGCGGCGAGCTAATACGATCCTCGATGAGAAACATTTGTAGCCGTAAAAAGAGACGCAAAAAAGCTCGGCGATAACGAAACGATCGATCCGGATGGTGTGTGATTGTGTTGTTGTTTTTTTTTTTTTCGACCGGAGATGAGCGAGTCCCGTCCGGGAATAGAATCGACCTACTCCCTCCGCTCGTTACATCGAGTCAAGTGTTGATACCTCGCGACGTGAGAACTCAACCAAGTGTCGCGTAAACGCCGATTTTGCCGTAGTTATCGACGTATCTGTATGGCACGGAACAAACAAAATATATTGCGATAGAATAACGAGTACTTTTGGGCCTACGTATATCTACAGTATGGGAATTATTACAAGGGGGCATTTCCTACTCCCCATCACCGATTTTGCTCAAATTTATGGGACATGCAGGGCTTGGCTAGAAATGAAAGTACCCGAAGTGGAAACTCCAGATGGCCAAGCGTTCAGAAAATAAAAATATTGACGCGGCCCTCGCACCGCATAAGCCATTTAAGTATGTTTGCCAAGCAGCGGTTGGCGTAGCGGTAAGAGCTTGGACTGGTAATTCCATGGTCGTTGGTTCGTCTCCCCGTATGGAGACTTTTTTTTTCTTTTTCTATCCTTTTCTCAATTTTTATATTATTCATTTTTCAATTAGGCAAAGAGGTCAATAATTTATTTTATTTATTTATTTATTTATACGCAAAATGCATATAGGACGTCATTTTTCAACGAGCGCATAATCGTAGAAAATTTGGAGTTGCTGATTGACTCGTGGGGAGGACAAACAAATCCGCAATTACACGACGAACTCTTCCAAGATGAAGAAGGATTGCCAATGTGTAGCATCAAAGTAATTTCCCCTAAATGTACTCCACTGGTGCAACCATGCGATGTATATTTTTATCGTCGGGTTAAAAACTTTATTTAAAAAAATACAAAATTGCTCTTGTCTCATCGAGCAAGAAAAAGAGATAACTTCCCGAGAAGACTGCATAAAAATACATTCGATTGTTCATCATCAATTGTCCGCGCCAATATTCGGTAACGTGTCACGTTACGCGTGGTTCGCTTCTAAACTTTGCGATGAGAGATAATGCTTTATGAATGTCAATCAAGTATGTTTTTCTATGGAGACGTTGAAACAACGATGTGGTTGTAAAAATGCGGCGTTTATAACGTGCGCTGGATGCAAAAATAATTATTGTTTTTCCTGTTTCTACGATGAATGTCATCCCGACACGTGTAAATCATCTAATGTCAACGAATAAAGTTTTGAATTTTCATGCACAAAGTCTTTTCGTATGCGCTTTAATTACAATCCCTTGTTGAAAAGTCCGAAATCCCAATTTTTTTCCTTTTCTATGCCTTTTGCGTGTAAGTAAATAAATAAAGTAAATTATTCACCTCGTTGCTTAATTGAAAAATGAATAATGAAAAAATGGAGAAAAAGATAGAAAAAGAAAAAAAAGTCTCCACACGGGGAGTCGAACCCACGACGATCGAATTACTAGTCCGAGCTCTTACCGCTACGCCAACGGCTGCTTGGCAAACATGCTAACGTAAATGGCTTATACGGTGCGTTTTGAGCGAATTTGAGCGAAATCGGAGCGAAGTAGGGAATGCCCTCTTGTTAGGCTACTGTGAACATTTTCGAAACTTCCCCCTCGAAATTATGTTTTTCAAAACGGTGTACACGATTTCTCGACATCTTATGAACGGATTGACTTAAGGGAGACTTTGTCCTTGAAATGCAGCGGGAGATGTTAGCGGCTCAATATGAGCAGCTAGAAGAGGAGGGATGCCTCTATGGACCAAGCATTGCCGATTAGCGGTAATTATAAACACATTACAAAACTTTGAACGCGTTTTTCTCGAAAACACGTTTTTAAAAATGGCTGACATTCTCCTGACCGCTGTAATTAACATATCGACCTGAAATTTGGAGAGCATACTCAGAAAATATGTCTTCACGGAATGACGGATCGTTTTTCCGATAGATACATTTTTGCATTTATTATTTATCTTTTTATGCGAAAAAAAAACGCGAAAATTCGATTTTTTTTTAAATTGCCGCCATTTTCCGAAATTTGTACTAAACGAAAAACCCATCCGTCATTCCATGACCAAAGGGTCACAGATTGATAATATGCTTTGAATTTGTGTTTCAGATCAACAAAGAGGGGGCAGTGATGTCAGCCGTTTACCTCCCGCGATTTGAGGACCTGTTTTCGCGGAGCTGCAACGGCCGCCATTTTGGTTTTTTTTCAAAAAAAATTTTTTTTGACGTTCTGTATATCATGAATAAAAGCAAGAAAAAAACCGCACTCAAAAAGCTTTACTCGTTTCCTTTTAAAAAAATAAAATGTAAACACCTGAAATATGGCACTCCAAGGACAAAGTCTCCCTTAAAAGTTGGCACACTTATTCAGTGTAACATTAGCTTAGACCGACGCTTTTTTTCTTGACATTTTTTTTTCATCGGGTATCAAGGGCCGAGGTACCGTTAGGCGAGAAAAAAATTTGCTGATTTTCATTAATTTTTTTTTAAAGGAAAGATTTATCCACCATTTTTGAGACTTGGGGTACGTTTTATCACTAATATTGGCTGTTACAGGGCATTTTATTTATTTATTGATCTTCGAAAATGACGGAGGTGTGGCACGGTCCTCTAAAGCGATTGCAGCGGATATTGTCAGACGGCGTGACACGTAGCGTCAGCGGCATTAATCTGAGAAAAAAACCAACGTAGATTTTTCTTTCCTTAACACTCATGCGCAGAATATGAACCAAGAAAAAGTGAGACGTGTTGAAAATCGATTAAATGGTACGCTTTGAAAGAAAAAGATTGGATTTTCCGAATAAAATTGCTATATTTTGCAATAAAGAATACGTTTTTTATTTTATTTTCAACAACATTCAGCGTCATGTTTTAAACAGTGAGGCTATAAACATTCATAGTAAATTTCATGAGAATTCTAAACTGAATTATCAAAACTGGCATGATGTATAACCAAAAAACTAATCGACCGGTTCTGATGAAATTTCGTATAAATCTTTCTAATCTTATTGTCTGAAACATCACCTTGAATATGCAAAAAAAATCGTTTTTGGCCGAAACGAAGCCATTTTTTTTATTCAATCTTTTTGGTTCATAGCGTACCATTTAATCGATTTTCAACATTTCTCACTTTTTCTAGGTTCATATTATGCGCATGAGTGTTAATGAGAGAAAAATCTTCGTTGCCTTTTTTCTCAGATTAATCACGTCGACGCACACAAGAGTATTTCTGCTAATTAGGCGGCCAAAAATGCAATTCCTTAAATTTGTCCCAGGTAAAAAAAAACTGCTGCCTGAGAATGTTGAATAGATAACGAACGAAGGGCGACCCCTTCCCGTTACCCAACTGGGACGATTTGTAATATATATATTACAAATTGGGACAAACTGGGACGATTTGTAATATATATATTACAAATCGCCCCAGTATGTATATATATATATAACAAAGACAATAATTTTGGCCACCTAATTAGCTTAAGGCGGGATATACATTTACAACGATGAAAAATCGATTTTTTTTTCTTTAAACGATAGAATTATATATGTAGAATATTTTCCTAGAGTTTCAAAGTGAAATTTGAAAAACTTCAAACGTTACAACCCGTCAACGCTGTGCCTCGCCGCTCGGATTCGGAACGGGCGTGAACTTCAAACGCGTTTTTCTCAAAACTGCATTATCGAAATTGGCGTGCAGGATTACTCAAAAACTATTATGCCGATTGAGTTGAAACTTGGTAGAAATATTGATAATATTGGTACCTTCTACTTGACGAGAATTGTTTTCGAAAAATTGGAAAAAAAAATTTTACAGAACATTTTACAGAAATGTTGCGTGTATGTTGATTTTCTTTGTGAATGCGTGCCATTTTCTTAAATTTGCATTTTTCAATTTTAATTACCGTCACATAGGAACTATACATGTTCTGATGGATTGATTTAAAAATTTTTTTTTGTATACTTAAGTATACTATTAAAGTATACCTAAAGTTTGATAATGGTGGAATAATTATTTCTTAGTTAAAAAATCTCTCAATATTGCTTATTTTTTTTCTGTCTAAATGTATGTCCCGCCTTAAGGGGGTCGTCTAGTGTGTCAGATCAAAAGAGGAGAAAACGGCCTTGCATGACTTCTTTGAAGAAGAGGAAGGTGTACTCTATGGTCCAGGCATAGCAGATTGATGGTGAGACCATTTTTTTTATTATGAATTATACAACAACAACTTTCAAACGCGTTTTTCTCAAAACACGATTTTTTCAAACTGCTGACATTATATCTCAAAAACTATTTGATTGATTCTGCTCAAGTGTATACAGCATCTTTAGTACACATATAACTACAAGTTGAACAAAAATAATTAAGATTGCTTCGTTAGTTTTATTTTTATCAGCTATATAGACCCCAAAAAAAAAACGAAAACTTGAATTTTTTTTCTAAAGCGTAAGAAAAATTAATTTTTTGGAATTCTGACTTTATTTTAGTTCGAAGTAGAGCCTCAAGTCTCCGATTAAAATTGCGTTTGGTTTTTTTATTTCAGATAAGCAGAACGGCCGGAATCATGGCAGCAGTGGAGCACCTCTTTTTATATATGTGTTCCTGTTGGGCGGTGTATCTCCGACTATATTCTATATAATGACGTCAAAAAATTCACAAAGTTTGCTCAAATGTTAATAAAAATTATATACAATTTAGAAAATTATTCAATTTTGATGGTTTGTCAAAAAAAAAAAAAAATTCCCCAAAAAAGCATGAAAAAACACCCTCTGACAACGTCCCCCGCAACCCTTTTAGAAGATCGTCCCATAACTCCGCCATGTTTAAAGATGAATGAAGAAAAAATATACCATGTAACAGCCGAAAGTAGTAATAAAACGTACCCTAAGTCTCAAAAAATGGTGAAAAAATCTCTCCCTTAAAAAAATTCATGAAAATCAGCAATTTTTTCCTCGCCCAGAGGTATCTTCTACTTAAAAAATAATTATGTGATTTTTTACCTCAAAATTGAGAAAAAAATTTCGTCTTTGATGAGTAAAACACAAGAGAAAAAATCTCGGTCAAGTCAAAATATTATGCGTATTGAAAAAGAAAAAACTCGTTTTTTGTTTCTGATCAACTGGGTGGCCAAAATCAAGTACACCGTTGATCACGTTCAAAGGTCCTTCACGAGACTGTTCATAACTTCTTCGATTATAAAGATATTTTTTGTGAAATTTGGTACCCAACTTTGTTAATGTTGTGTATTAAATACAAATAAATGTCCAAATGAATTTTCAATCATATTTCTTCTTCCGTCAAAATTGATTTTTTTAAACCTCGAGTTGCCGTTCCTCACCGTGGCCTAGCCCCTTAAAGAAAACGAACAATTGAAGCTCAAGGGCACGGATAATTAGAGTGCACAATTTTTGCAGCGGGTTCCGGAGCTCCGAGCCCCACCGAGCTTTTTGAAAAATCCTGCGGGAAAGTGTAGACCTCAATCGACCGCGCCACTGGTCGCTGCATTTTTTAAGTCGTTACCCAACAAATTAAGGCAACCCGCTCGACGAGGTTAAAAAAGGGACGAAAAAATATTCCACGTGTCCAAAGTATCTCAAGTGCGCGGGTCTCAGTTCCATAGAGCTTAGCTTTGAAACACCCTTAAGGGATAACACCGCTCTAGGATTTTGGAAAAATCATTTTTTTTGGGCTTAAAAAATACTTTGGGTTCATAAAAACAATATGCAATTGGTCCTGTATCGAATTTTTTTTTTAAAGGTTCAGTTATCGATTTTGCCGCCTCGTACAACTTCAAACGTGTTTTTCTCGACACAACTTTTGTCAAACTGGGCGGACGGAGTACTATAACACCTTTGCATGGATCGATTTGAAATTTTGAGAGAACCTTCACAATTATATATTCTCTATGGGAGTACGTAGCCGTTTTTTGATTAAATGTGAACTTTTTTTTTACAAACAATTTACTGCTAATTTTTTGGGCAAAACATCGATTTATTTCTTTCGAAGTGCGCCATTTTTTCAAAATTTAATAAAAAAAAATCCCTACTAGTCCCGTAGCTATATAAAGATTATGTTTTCTTTGGTTTTTGTTCCAGGTCTTGTACTTTACGAGAAAACCGTCCTCCCCTGGAGCTATTTGTAAAAAACACGTTTTTCAAGATGGGCTCCGTCGCCGCTATTTTATATGAAAATTATAATATTTTTTTTTTAAATACTTTAATATGTGTTAAATAAACCCTCTCAAAAGAAATCCTATACCTTTTATCATACTTCCAAAATAAATTGTCAAGGTTAGGCGTTATTTTCTGCCGCCAGAGTGGTGTTATCCCTTAAGGGCATGTACAAGGTCAACATAACTTCACAAATTTTCCAACCCAATTTTCTCATAGATGGTTAAATTTTTTAGGAAAAACAAAGCAACATTTTCATTTAGCAAAAACTAAAGCTGTTAGAAATTTTTTTCGATGTACAAAATGGCCGACTACTCGAAACTTCTCGAAACAGCTTTTTTTCAATTGGCGGATCAAAAGCACGTTTTTCAAATCGATACCCAAAATTTATCGAAAACCGATGAACCGATTGCCTTGAGGTTTTTTGTGGTTATTCTATACACCATTATCCAGTACTTGTCATAAGATTTTTTTTCCGTTACTTAGTTTTTGTTTTATAGGCAAAATAATAACTAATTTTTGGCCCAAAAATCACTATTTATGTTCAAACGTCCGCAATTTTGTCATAAATCGATATTTTCAAAATCGGCTACGACAAGTACTAGATTATAGTATCTAATTGAATAATCTTTTTGGTTTTTTTTTTCAGATGGTTTTTGAAGAAACGCCAGTGGGTACCGTATACGCAGATTTTTTTACGACGCTCCAAGGATCATACAATATCCTTGTATATATTTGATATTTTTAAATAAAGAAAATTGAACATATTTTTGAATGTATATACTTTTAGATAATTAAAACCCCAATACGAAATTTCAAATAGTTTTCCTTGAAAAAGTTTCACAAAAATGATCGTTTTTCCGGCTCCTAGGTGTATATCTCCCCTTAAGTTCGAATTCCGACAACTTTTGAACAAAACAATATTTTTTATATTCCGTACGTACTTCTCTAGGTATTCTAATGTAGATTGACGAGAATTTTTGTTTTTTTGTTCTAGGCGAAAAATTGTGGATGCTAAATGTCACGCCGCGGAGCGCCTAAAAAAAAGATAACAAAAGAAAATATCAGTAGTCGGCCATTCTGTACATAAAAAAAATATACATTTTCTAACAGCTTGATATTCATACTAAATAGATGTGTAATTAATTTCACGAGTGAATCACTTTTTCATACGAAAATAAATTGTTAAATTCGCACATGATTTTATACCCGTCACTGTGGCCTAAGGCCTTAATCGATTTTCAACATTCCTCACGTTTTCTTGGTTCACATTCTGCGTGTGAGTGTTAATGAAAGAAAAATCATCGTTGGTTTAGAAGACCGTGCCATACCTCCGCCATTTTCGAAGATCAATTAAAAAAAAATACCATGTAACGGCCAAAAGTAGTAATAAAACAAACGCCAAATCTCTAAAATGATGAAGAAATCTTTCGTTTTAAAGGAAAGTCTAAAGGTACCCCTCTCCCTCAACATTGAACGACAATAATTTCGTTTTTTGGGCCTCGATGTGTTCGAGGATCAGCGTCGAAGTTTCCAAAACTTTCGGTACATCGTTTTCGAAAAAAAATATCAAAAAAAGTGACCACGGTAGCGGCTTTTGCGAAAAATCGTTAATTTCACTTTTCCGTCAGTGCGGAAGAATTCTAAAAAAAAACCATGCGTCGGAAAGAAAACTCGGCGGTAGAAATTCGTTCGGGCACGTTCGAAAAAAAAACATCAAAATTCTCGGGCACAAATTGACGAAACGCGCGCCTCCTGATTCGCCGAATCGTAAAACTTATCGTTATGTTACATGACAAGACGAGATGCAGTACGGATTACGTGTTTGTACCTCACGATAGGCCTTGCGGTGTAAAACAAATCTTCTCTAATTCACCGGTCGACGAGCTGACCGGAGACTCGGCTCGCTCGTCCTGCTCCGCCAATTGTTCGCTGTAGTAATGCGGCGTGCTCAGATAATCGATGAGACGCCGGGGCAACGGTAACGTCGGTATCAAGTCCCTCCGTACCATCTTCAGTATGACGAATCTGCAGGTGTGCTGGAGGCTCTGGACTTGCTTGAATCGCGATACCGGATGCAACAGTTGGACCCTCATCGGCCCGAGGACCGGTCGACGGTGAAGAAAAAACAGATAGCGACCGCTGCGCGAGTGCTCCACCGCGTTCTCGATGAAATCCACGATCGTGTGCGACTTGAATTTCGTGCAACTCCCGAAACTGAAGTTACCTGGAGGAAGGTTCAATTTTTATGGTGAATTGCAATCGGACATTTTTTATTTCTCTCTCTCTCTCTCTCTCTCTCTCTCTCTCTCTCTCTTTCTCTCTCTCTCTCTCTCTCTCTCTCTCTCTCTCTCTCTCTCTCTCTCTCTCTCTCTCTCTCTCTCTCTCTCTCTCTCTCTCTCTCTCTCTCATCATGTTTATTATTTTATATTATTACATTGTTTTCCTACTTAGATTAGATTGATTAGAGTAGTATTAATATTAAGATTATAATTATGTTTATGATAATTATTGTTATTATTATTATTATTTTAAGTTTGTCCTTTCTCACTTATTGCATTCCATTTTCATCTAATCTTGACTCTGCCTATTTATCTTCTGTCATCAACGTAATAGTTTAGGTTCTCTTAATATTCTCTTTTATAATTAAATTGTTATTATTTTATATCATTTTCATATCTGGCGCATAATAAATTCTATCAATCAATCAATCAATCAACCTCTCTCTCTCTCTCTCTATCTCTCTCTCTTTGCGTAATGCTCGTGTTATTTTCTTTTCTCATTATGTTTATTATTTGATATTATTACATTGTTTTCCTACTTAGATTAGATTGATTAGAGTAGTATTAGTATTATGATAATAATTATGTTCATGATCATTATTATTATTATTATTATTATTTTAAGTTTGTCCTTTCTCACTTATTCCATTCCATTTTCATTTAATCTTGACCCTACCGATTTATCTTCTGTTATCAATGTAATAGTTTAGGTTAGATTTTTCTTATTTTTCTCTTTTATTATTAATTCATTATTATTTTGTATTATTTTCTTTGTACTCTTTATGCTTTGCCCGAAAGTATATCTGGGGCATAATAAATTCTACCAATCAATCAATCAATCAATCAATCCCTCTGTCTCTCTCTCCCTCTCTCTCTTGCCACTTGCAAATCCTACTATTCAAACTTTGTCTAGAAGAATACCACCAACTTTTGCACTACCAAATCATCGTACGGCGGCGCTACATAAATCTTTCGGCTTATCCGCTGCCTATTTTTGGCACCCTTTGCCACTTGATATTCCTAGCTCATTAAAGCTAACTTCCTTCAAGCAACGGCTCCTGGAATACTTAAGAATGTCTGAGCTTGATTGGTGAAATATTTGTGATATTCTCTCGCCTGATACGACATGATCTGTTACAATTAACTTCGCTCGTGAAATGGGCAGTATTACGATATCTGTGGCCCCTAATTCTGACCACGCAGTCTTCATATTTGACCCAAAATAAGACTTTTTTCAAGAGTGATAAAAATCGAAATTCGACCCTTAAGGGGATGAAACGGAGGTTTCAAAGTTTATATGAGACAACATATTTTTTGGTCAGATTTGCTCAAAACTCGGTATAAATACACTCCAATACAAATAATTACACATGTATTTGTTTGGTATATTTATGCCAACTGAAACAAACACAGTTAAGGGGCTAAAAAAGTACTACTTGACTGTCTACACGCACCAAACACAGAGGAAAACATCTAGTGTTCTATATCAAATCAATTTAGTAAGTTTCAAGTAAATCTGGTAAAAAAATGTGTTTTCTCTTGTCAACGTTAACACTCCCGTTTAACCCCCTTAAAGGTTAAACTTCATAAATTGTTGAAATACGTGTTTAATTATTTGTATTTTAGTGTATTTATGCCAAGTTTCAAGTAAATCTGACAAAAAAATATGTTGTCTCATACAAACTTTTACCCTCCCGTTTAACTCTCTTAAGGGTCCACTTTTAGGAAATGCAGAAATACGTGTTCAATTATTTGTATTGTAGAGTATTTACACCAAGTTTCAAGCAAATCTGTCAAAAAAAATATGATGTCCCATACAAACTTTAAAACCCCTGTATCAACCCCTTAAGGATCGAATTTCGATTTTTACCACTCCTCAAAAAAGTCTTATTTTGGGTCACATATGATGGCTGCGTGGTCAGAATTAGGGGCCACAGATACCGTAATATCCCCAAATACTCCGCCTCATTAAAAATTTAAAACCTCTGTTTCACCCCCTTAAAAGCCGAATTTCGATTTTTTGTATTCTTGAAAAAAGTCTTATTTTGGGCCAAATATAAAGACTGCATGGCCAAAACTTGGGGCCACAGATATCGTAATATCCCCGTGAAATGAAATGCACTTATGTTTAGTTATTTTTTTTGCTCATACAGATACTTTAGTGATCTTTATTTTAATTATTCTACATCAATTAAATCTTTAGTTGTACTCTCTATATTTTATTATACTTTTGTTATAATTTGTTGTTAGCATATAAGTGATTTTATGTGATTTCGTTAAACAGTTTCAAATTAATCTTGTTATAACCTCAGAAAACTGTTTATTCGTTGTAATTCGAAACTTGCACCAAAGTTATGTAGGGGATAATAAATTATTCAATCAATCAATCAATCAATCAATGAATCAATCAATCTCTCCCTCCCTCCCAAGACTGGAACGAAACTAAAGAAACATGGGCCAGTTTAAAATGCGGAAATATAGGCAAAGTAGATAAAAAGGGATTCACAGATACTCTATGCCGGTGTTGTAGGAAGGAAGAAGAAAGTTTGGAATACATACTTGAATGCAGGGAAAATAAAAGAAACGATTGAATAAGGTAGATGGTTTGGAAAAGTGGCGAAGAGGCTACAGGGAGGCACTAACAGGAGAAATTACTAAAGAAATTAAAGGGACACCGATCAAAGAATTGTGAGTATGTGAGCGCCTTCGAACGCATGGAAGTATAAAGGAGGAAAACGACGAAAGACAAATGTTAACAAAATAAAAGAAGGAAACGTCTAAAAGGGTATCAATGTACAGAGCTAACTATGTAAAAACCCGCAAGGGTATACTTGGAAATAGAGAACTATACTGTACTATTTTCTTTCTGTTTGTTCTTGTATCTCCATTCCATTGTATTCCGTTTTATATGCAAGTTCAATGCGGTGTTATTCACCCGAAGATTTCTCCGCTTCTTCATCCCACATCACTCATCAACTATCGCTCCCTCCTCCTCGGAAAGACTTACCCTGATCGTGCTCTATCCTGACGTGACGTACGCAACTGTTCAATCTGAACGACAGCGAGAATATGTAATGATCGTCGCTGCTATCCCGCACGATGAACGAGCCGTCCGGCTCGTTGGACAATATTTTCTCGGCGGCCTCGCCAGACATCGGACCCCAGTACCAACCGTACTACAACCATACACACACATATACGCGTCAAGTTACGAGCAGAACAAATACATTGTCGAAAGCGACGCAAAATTCGAGACCACATCGACGCTGCTTACGAAAAGTAGCATGCTTCAGAATTCTTACGAAATCCATCAAAGCCACGAAAACTGGCACCTTTCTATATTCAACGCGAAAACTATCACGTTTTGGCTTCCACCACGAAAAGAAGCAGATTTCGATATTCACCGCGAAAATTAACATGTTTCAGTAACACTGGAATTGTTTTCGACTTTTCTTCCATGCTTTATTACGCCTCGCCTCTATTTTTTGCTCCAATTCCTTTGACCGCAATCGTAAATTTACAATTTTTTAGAACTCTTGAAAAAATTTGATTGGACTTCAATTAAAATTGCAATTATTCGGGAAATATCCATTCAACCTCACGTCGATACAATCCACGTTAAATATGATTTTTACCAAGAAGGACGAGACATGAAAATCTTTCAAAAAAACAAAAACATGGATGACGTTCGAATGTTCCAATTAAAACAGACGTCAGATAAAAATTTGCCTCTTGCACCAAGAAAAAAAAAGATTTACAGGCCATGCTTGACAGAGGTTTAATTCCAATCGAACATCGGCAAGATTTTTCAAACATATTCGACGCCAACCATCTGTAAGACTACAGTAAATTTGTTGAATGATATTTTCAATAACGTTATTTTTTACATAAAAAATCACAATAAATATTTCATTATATTTACAATTTCGATATTGTTTTTTTTTATAAAAATTACTACTATCCCTTTTAGTTGATAATTATTATCAAAATGTTAATGAAAGCAACGAGTATAAAATTAAAATGTCATTGCGCAAAAAATTGTCATATTGAAAAATAAATACTAATGGTTTATTTCTCCGGATTTGTACCTGAGCCAAAGGACTTTAAATTCTCACCAAAAGTCTTTTTGGTTAGATTGTACGAGCGATGAGGTCCTTAAGGTTTTAAACTTACTCCTGTTACACTAGTTTTTACAGTGAAAATCAAAGAAGCTACATGGAGAAAACAGGGGCCTCGGAGTTTAGAATTAATACTATGCTCCTAAAAAAAATATCATTAAATATCAAAAAGTATTGAATGGAAGATAACAATTGTAATTATGATATAGTAATAATGAAGAAATTTGAATTTTAACCTACGATATGGCACGTAAACTGATACAAATAATACATTTTATTCGGCATATTGTGATTTTTTGTAGCATTCAAAAAATATTTTGCCAACGTAATTGGAACAATAATAACTTCGTAATGTTTTTCGCTATACGCCGAAAATTTATGCTATGTGAAATCCATATGAAAATATAGCGTGTAATAAAGGTTGGTATTTTACAAAAAGTTCTATACAGCATATAGGACTTGCGTCTATGCGAGAACAGTTTCAAATGTAATATGCACGCATCATTTTTACTATACGGTGTGAGAATCATTTTTACACTTCTATGATAAGTCTTAGAATTCCGAACTGGCAGTTCACTGCTATACTTTTCTAGCACTAAATATTAGAATTCTGGCAACCAGTGTTAGAATTTGAGGCCGTATTTTTCTCCGTGTAGTTTTCGCGGTGACAGCCGAAACATGCTGATTTTCGCGGTGAATATGGAAACGTGCTAGTTTCCGTGGCGAGAGCATAATCTTGCTGGTTTTGCTAAGAACTTTGAATCGTGCTACTTTTCGTAAGCAGCGTCGATATAGAAACAACATCAACCCCATAGAAAAAGAATATATGTATTGAGTCTATGCATAATTCCGTAGCGAAAATCGTGCAAGTTTCAAACGCAAAATATTTATCGAAGGAAGGCGATTTTAATCAACTGGATATGTTCCATCCTGGTCTATGACTTTGTACCCACTCCACGAGCTTCATTATCCCTCTTTCATACAAGTGCTGACATCTTTGGGCAAACAAGTCATCAAAGTTGTTTTTGAGGACGTCGAGGGAACTGAAGGTTTCATTATTCAAATTGTTCTGTAGCACCAAGGCTGAAGGTGCAAGGTCCGACGACACGGGTGGATGCATCAAAACACCCCACCCAAGCTGCAATAACTTTGGGTGTACTTTCGAAAAGCCCACACCGCCGAATAATTCAGAACTTCGTGTACTTATGTATTTCGACTCGCTGCTAACGAATATGATAGTGAAAATACCCGCAAATTTGATTTTCAAGGTCAAAACGAGAAAAAAAACGGTTTTTTTTGTAGTTTTTCTATTTTATTTTAACAAATATTGATCTTAGAGAAAGATGTCTTCTACGAAAGTTGTAGCCTATTGAAAGACTGATATTTTATGTTCTATACAGGCTTCGTCTGAAACCATTATTTTCCAAGAAAAATGGGATAATATTCCAATAAGTATATTTTGCTCAACTCTATTAGTTTCGATGTTATCTACTTACGCACTTTACCACGGGGAGATTACAGTTTAGTCTTTAAAGTGCACATTCTTTTTTCTTTTTTTTATTCTATTCTTTGCTTTTTTTAAATTTTAGTCTGTTTTTTTTTGTACTTTATTCCACTTTTTGCTTTTTTGTAGGTTATGTTGTTTTCTGTTATTTTTTGTGATTTTAGTGTTATGTAGAAAAATATTTATATTTTTCCTATTTATATTTAAAAACGAAAAACTTATGTGGCTTTGCTGGGATAGCAAATTTTAAGATCGGCGATGAGTTGTGTGAAAGGATCCCATTCGAGGTGCCCGCCGCCCAGCCCAGTGACCTACACACCCCACGATTCAACATGCCCTAGTTTGTTTGGGTTTGTTTTGATTGCTGTTTGTGCTTGTTTCATTTGCGTTTATTTGGGCCCATAGGCAGTAAAGTGCGTGAGTAGATAATGTCGAAACTAATGGAGTTTAGTAAAATATACTTATTGGAGTATTATCCCATTTTTCTTGAAAAATAATGATTTCAGACAAAGTTTGTATAGAACATAAATGATCAGTCTTTTGATGGGCTACAACTTCCGTAGAAGACATTTCCCTCTACGATCAACATTTGTTAAAATAAAATAGAAAAACTACCAAAAAACACTTTTTTCAGTTTTGATTTTGAAAATCAAATTTGCGGATTTTTCACTATCATATCCGTGATCCGGGCCTTTGGGAAATTTATCCCCGATACAGGCCGCTACTGATCGATTGCTCGCTTCAATTTGTCCAGTTGTGAGCAGTACTTGGTCGAATCAATCGTTTCGTTGGGTGGCAGCAGCTCATAATAGACGGTTCCTTTCCAATCCCACCAGATACAAAGCATGACCATTTTCGGGTGTATCCCAGTCTTTGCGACCGTCTGAGCAACCTTCCCGCGCTTTGACCATGATCTTTTTCGACCGACATTGTTGGAGACGATCCACTTTTCATCGCCAGTAATCATTCGTCTAGTTCGTGCGGCACTCAAACGTCAAGCTTGTTTACCATCCCACGCCTCTGCAAATGTCTGGAAACAGTTGATCGGTCATCTTGAGGTTATGTCCAATATCTGTACCCGTCAAATGCTGGTTTGGGAGGATAAAAAGCCTTCATTTTATCGACATCGGAAGTGACTGACCCACTGGAGCGGGGAGCATCTTGGGAATCAAAATCTCCACAATGAAATTTTGCAAACCACGTTCGACGCACACTTACGCTTCTGGCATTCTCTCCGCACACGGCACATACCTTTTTGTGAGTTTGCGACGCGTTTTTGACTTTTCGGATATAAAGAAGCAAAATGCATCGAAAATACACGTTTTCTCCTTCCACTTTCAAAATATAATTAAACTTCCTATACGTCATGGATATCTTTTTAAATGTGGGCTGTTTCAGCTTTCACTTAATATAAGACACTTCATATGGAGTGACATTCGTCGGAATTTCGCTACGGACTTATGCATAGACCCAATACAAACAACGACATACACTGAGAGAAATGTATGGTGTTCTCAACCATATTTCAACTATATTTTACATTTCCCTGAGGGGACAATAATATTTCATAGCTATAGTTACTGCCAAAAGTATAGTACTGCTCACTGATATTTTAGCAGTTGCATGA
This sequence comes from Ophion ellenae, assembly GCA_963210295.1. Taxonomy (NCBI): domain Eukaryota; kingdom Metazoa; phylum Arthropoda; class Insecta; order Hymenoptera; family Ichneumonidae; genus Ophion; species Ophion ellenae. Next base: position 6,726,467 of record OY723387.1, on the reverse strand, counting down.
ATTATGCATACATGTTAACCGCAATTACCAATCTTACAAACATACGTTTATTATTCAATGCTATATAATATAGTAGGTTTTCATAAAATGGTTATTCCCAGATACTATCAAAAATTCACTTCCCCAAGATTCTAATAGTGAACGGAAATATATATACGTTGATTAAAAATGTTGCCTGTGCTTTGCGACGATGTTTATAGTGATTTGTACCTTATTATAAGATACGACCTGCTATATGCGTATTTGGTGTGTTATTCAAGTGTCGGTACAAGGCATCTACTAAATGCATAGTCTACTAAATCGGTCGGTACAAGGCATCTACTAAATGCCCGTCTACTAAATGCATAGAATATTTTATAAATCCAAAATAAAATAAAACACGCAACTGCGAGTTCTACCTCGATGATTTGTTATTATAATTCGCCATTCCCTGACCTCCTGTTATAATTTATTGCGAAGAAAATATTTCGCCTAATCGGAATCGAACCTAGAACCTAACTGCCTTCCTTCTGCCTATCCTACGCACGCTGCCACTACGCTACCGAGTACTTTTGGAATCTTTAGCACAGATATGACATAAGAGACAAAAGTAATTCCGGCTGTACTTCCGAATAGCTGTTACCTGCGATTTACGTGAAATTTGGCACAGAACTTTTTTTTATAATATAAGTCACTGTTCAAATGGATTTTTGGCGCTTCGCAATAGTTTTGTATCATATAATAGTGATTTATACGATATTATATGATTCGACCTGCTGAATGCGTAGTAATGTTTGTCCTACAAGAACAGAAGGCGAACTACAAGAAGTGTTGAACTGATATCCTATTTTTGCAATGCAACAAACATACTATGTAACAGTTTGTAAGACATGCGTAGTTCTTAAGGGGGAATATACCTTTGTAAATTTTTTTTGCACTTTTTTTCGTGCACCTTCCAGAAAAGAAGAAGGGCGAGAGAATGTCGAATTAGAATGACAATTGTATGGTCCACGCATCGCCGATTAAGGGGTTACCCCGACTTGCGATTTTGAAAAAATCGATGTTTTTTTTATTGCATTTCTTTGAAGTATAAGTATCTGAGAATATGTCCTGAAAATTTCAAGTCGATCCGAACAAAATTGACTGAGATATGAGCGTTGAAAGAGAAGAATCCGTTGTGTAAACGACCGGCTAGTCTGCCGTCTGGCGCGCTCGACCCTCCCTCCGACCTTCAATGCATTGTTCGATGAAAAGGGTCGTATACCTGGCATTCACAACGTTCATATAATAGACTGGAATTTATAAAAACGGGCCCGGAATAGATGACTCTATGTAAGTTTACAAAAAAAAAATATTTTCTTCGTGTAAACTGAAATTGAAACTTTAAACGCGTCTTTCTCAAAATGGCATTTCTGAAGTCGGTGACCAAGATTACTCGAACACTAATGAACCGATCTTCTTGAAATTTTGCAGGCTTATTTAATACATAAAAATGTAGTCTTTAATCGTTCGATTTTTTTCGTTCAAATCGAACCATTAACTTTGACTGTCCGCCATTTTCTGAAAAATGAATATTTTTTAAAATCCTTCGATTAAAGACTAGTTTATACTTATATTTGACTAAATCCATCCGCATTTTTTTTTTCAGATGATCCACTTCGCCGCAATGTTGGTCACCGCAAACCGTGTATATAAAAACATTATTTCATTGACGGCCATTTGCCACTAAACAATGTAATATTTTCCAATAAAAAAATTACTGAAATTTCTTCAAGATGTGTTCTTTAAGATGGTATATTGATCGATTGAAAAAGTTTTGTAGTATTCTTTAAAAAAATTCATGAAAAAGGCCTTTTTTTGCGCTGCAAGTGGGGGTAACACCTTAAAGGTAAACATGAAATTTCCATGATTTTACAGTACTCAAAACTTGAAACGCGTTTTTCTCGAAACCAAGTTTTTAGACACGGGCGTATGCGTAGCGCCTCGAATTTTCAATCGATAGACTTGAAATTTTAACTGTAGCTTCTTGACAACATTTTCTAGTCCAGTACATAGGATTTTTTCGATAGGTTGAAATTCAAAAATTTGATGATCGATATTCGACCGGTTTTTTTACGATTTTTTTTCATATTAACTCCATTTTTTTTAATCAATATTTTGAAAAACCCCTACGTACTGGACTAGTTTTTTATATCTACTTTCAAAGGATTTTTCCTTCTTTGTTCTAGCCTGACAATTGTGACCTGTGCTAATACGCCCGTAGAGAACTATGAAAAAAAGGAGTTTTCTTTGATCGACTACTGCGCCGCCATTTTGTTTCGAAATTATTTAGAAAAAAAAAATTCTTTTACTTTAAGACTTGCACTAACATGTATAAAAACTAGGGGTGTGCGGGTACCCGATTCACTCGGGTACCGGATGTTCGGGTCGGGTCGGGTACCCGACGGGTTACGTTTTTGCATTACGCGCCACTATCGGGTTCCCGAATTTGGTAATCGGGTACTCTCAAATTTTTGGTACTCGTAAACGTCGAGTACTCTCAAACTTCGAATATTCGTAAATGACTCGGAGATCCGTATCCATTATTTATATTTATTTTTATATTTTATTTAGGTGTATCGACCAAATAATGAGAGAAAACGATAACTCGAAGAAGGCGATAAAACGAATAAATGATAATACTGTAAAAAATCTTTTTTCGACTCACTTTTCTATTCTGTGTGTGTGTGTGTACGTGCGTGCGAGTGTGTGTGTGTGTCTATTAGGGTGGAGCGAAAAACGGTCACTTTTGGCGGATCGTATCGTAATAGCGCGGGAAAGTTGCGTTTTGGCATCACTAAAAAGTGTGCGAAAGGAAAAAATGTACAATAAATAACGTCTGTTTCGGCGAACGACTTAAAGTTTTGAATTTTTAACGTGAGTTTTAAATGGAGAAAAAACCCAAAAAGAACAAGATTCAACGCTTTGCGTTTGTTCGAAGCGAGAAAAGTGTAGCTTCCATTTGACATTTTAAAATTGATAATATCTTGATTAGTTTCGGAGATATAAGCGTTTGAAGACAAGTTTTACCTGGAAAAAAAAATGTTTAATGCCAAAATTTAAATTAAGAAAGAATCGCCGAAATTACCAGTTAGCACAAGACACTATTAATGAAAATTCGACGGAGAATCTTGCTTTTATTCAGTTTTTCGACATTCAAATATCTCGATATTTCCTAAAAGAAGTTTGCCGGAAAAAAGTTGTAAATATATACATAACAAAAGTACTGAAATTATTAAATAAATTATTTGTATTTCTTATGAACTTCAACCTATCGGCGAAGGGTAGAGAACATAAAGCTGGAGTCTATTTTGTCCGTTTTGGTACGTTTCCGTGGCGCTATCTATGCTATGAAACTTTAAAACGTTAACATTTTTTGTCACGAGTCATGCGCTAAAATTTCAACCTCCCAAAATACGACCATCTTTCAAAGTGTGTACCGGGTTGAAAAAAAAATCGTAACATTTTTTTGAAAAAAGCTAAATGAAGCTAAATATGTCCCTTTTGAATCGCCGCTTGGTAAATGAAGATATAGTCATTTTTAAAAGAGCGATGAAACTTCTCGTGTGGCGAGTGTTTCCAAACTTTTGGACGGTCGTGTACTTTTTACGTATAGTCGTGTTAACCATATTATGATTGCGGTGTCAATAAGCAACAGCGAATGTTACTATGCCCTCTTCGACCATGGGCGTTTTTCGTGAATCCCATGTACTTTTCTCTCAGCGTAAAAGGCCCCATTCCAAATAGACCATTCCCCAAGATCCCTGGGTGCCCTCCGGTCAATCCAACTCACGTCTTTGACTTTCTCGATACTGGCGGCAAAGTCCATGCTGGTATCTTCAGCAGCCTCGTCGTCGTCCCGCGGCGGCGACTGCCTCACCGAATTCGGTGAATCGGGTTTCGCTACAATGGCCGCGAGCGCGTCCTCGGCCTGTTCCACGTTGATCTGTGCGTTGGTGCGCGGCAACGGTGGAAGAGCGCGTCTGAAAAACGGCAATTTTTGCACCGTATTTTCCACGTCGTTCGTATTGTTGTTGTTGGCGTGTTGATCGGAGTCGGCGCCTTCGTCCTCCTCGACGATGTCGCCCTGTACGATGCTGTTTCTCTTCTCGGCGAAGTGATCGGGCGACCCGAGCCTCTTGAACCTAAATATATTGCACAGCGTTTGCTTGAGATTGAGGGAAAAATTGCGCTGGCTCTTCTTCATTTTTTCCCGCTCGGCCTCGACCTTGTGCGCGTCGTCCTTGACTTTCTTGTGATGCTTCGTACCGGCGAGTGTGCTTTTCTTGTGTTTCCGAGCGTTCGCGTGATTGTTGTTGTTGTTGTTGATGATGCCGTTGGTGGTTTTGTTCGTGGGTGTGTCGTTTGACGAGTCCGTGTGCGGATTGCTGTATCTGTTGTTATTTACATTCAGAGCTTTCGGCAAGCCAAGATGTATGGGTGTCTGACTGACGGGTGCGACTTTGTTGTCGCGCTTGATTTTGTTCTCGCTCGAGTCGCTCGAGCTCGAGTAAAGCGTCTCGAGATACTGTCTGACCTCGTGAAGGGTCATGTGTATGGGCTCGCCGATGTTGTGAGGATGAGTGTTGGACGTGCGCGAGCCGTGACGTCCCGAGGTGCCCGGCACACTGTGACGTTTGCCATTGGAGCTCTCGTTGCAACAAACTTCCGCCAGGAGGCGCTGCGACTTGATGACGTGTGTAATGGCGCGTGGTTTGCCGCAATAGTGACGGGCTTGTTGTATGTGAGCCTCGAGTTCGCTCTGCGAGCTCGCCGATACGTTTCTTCGTCGTTTGCGATGATGACGATGTCGCTTGGGTCGCTGGGGCGTGCGCAACTCGTGAAACGGCCTCACAACGTCTATCGGCACCGTGTATATGTCCGAGTCGAATGGCACGTTGTACATGTCGCTTATCTCGCTCGTCGTCAATACGTCGTGCGACATTGCCGACGTTATGAAACTACTGTCGTCCGCTTTGTTGCACAGGCCCGAGGTGTTTATGGAATTGTGGGAACTCGAGAGACGAGACGAGGCCAACGAGCAACGTGAATTCGGACGATTGAGAGTACTGTAGGGCGTTATGGTGATGGTCGCGGTGGCTGGACGCGACGACGATGGCAAAAAATCCGTAGCCCAAAAACGCTTGGAATTGTGAAGAGTCGCGGTGATCGCCGGCACCGGATTCACCACCAACGCTATACGACCCTCCGGCCAGGATATACGACACGATATCGCCAATGCCTCGTCGACTATTCGACTCACCAGGGCAACCGAATAATCGTCCAACCAACGAGGCAATCCTTTGCCACGGATCAAACGAGCCGCGTAACACAACAATGGCGGATTCGACGTTACCGAGTCCGGCGGCGATGGACTGTCCTGAAACTCCGGCGGTGGCTTTATCGCAACGTCCACCACCTCCACCTCCAACTTACCGTCCAGATCCGTCCAACCTGGACCCTTCTTCAACGTGTTGAAATTCTGGCCGCACATACCGTCCGAATAGTCGAACGAGTCCTGCGACAATGATTTGCTCTCTATGTCACTCTCCTGCAGCTGGAACGCGACCAGAATAACAATTAATTACGTCGGCCCGCAACACGCCACGGGGGAACGAACAAGACTGCGGTGACGCACAGTGGATACATTTCGGAAAACGGCGGACGTAGGGTCGTAAGTCGGAATTTCAATATGTTTTTTCTTTCTTTCACAGAGTCGGTCTCAACTATGCGGAGGATGCGTGGTTTTTTGAGGGAAAAAATCAATTATTTCTTGTATGAAAAATTACATATGCAATTTTATTCTTAAATTGGATCAACTTGGCGGCACGATTGCGATATCTCTGGTGCCTTGATTTGACCGTGGATTGTTCATATTTGGCTCGAAAGAAACACTTTTTTGAGAATCGAAAAGTCGCGATTTTGGCTTCGTTTAGAAGATACAGAACATTTTACGAATTATTCGTTATTAAGGGGAGGTACCTGAGCAAACGGCGAGAAAAACAGGTAAACTTCGGGAATTTTTGTCTCAAAAACTAATGTTTCCATTGGATTCGGGGTTTTTTTTAGTGGAAAATATGTACGGTGAGGTATGTTTAGGATTTTTTTAAAAATAAATTCGTTGACTGGAAGCGATTCAAACGCGATTATCTCGAAACATAGTTTTTGCGATGAAAATTCACGAAGTTTACCTGTTTTTATCGCCGTTTACTCAGGTACCTCCCCTTAAGCGATTTAACTGGTTTACGTTAAGGGTACGTTGTAGGGGTTTCAGCGTGAAAAAAAAAAACTTTTTTGCGATTTTTTTTCATCTACATGGATAGAGTAAATTTATTGAAACATTTTGTTGGAGGGATTTGTTGGAAGGATTTGATGATACTTTGACTAAATTTTAATGGTACTTGATTTCAGATTATTTCTAGCTGAGATACAGTGAACACCGCAAATCGTGTTTTTCCAAAGGCGTTCTTGGAAAAGCTTTGTCACCGGCTTGTTTGTGGATATTTTCGCGTACAAATTTCACGGAATGTTCTTAAAATGACACCTAACAATGTACAAAAGGTTTCAATAAATTTACTCTATCCATACAGATGAAAAAAAAATCGCAAAAAAGTGTTTTTTGTTCACGCTGAAACCCCTACCCTTCCCTTGATGTAGCTTTCTTTGGAATGCGCTATGTCGAGAAATAAAACAAGAACAAACCCAAACAAAGTACGACGAAACAATGTAAAACACGCGGCAAATTCCTATTTCATCGAAAATAGGAAAAATAATTTTTTTCTCTTCGAAGCGCTGTAAATCCAAAACTAAGGCTCAAAACGAAAAAAGTCATTCTCCTTTATCGTATTTTTTTCAGGCCATATTTCATAATCCAATGGTCAAATTGCGGCGCCAGCGATATCGTAATGTCCCCAACTCGTCGCGCGTTTTGTCGATACTGTGTGATTATACGAAAGAAAAAAAATTAAACACGCGCGTTCACGTGCGGCCGCGCGAGAAATTTGACATAAAAAAAAAAAATTTCGCTTGTTTGGCGAAGAGTTTTTATTTCTCCATATCTATTCATGCATTTTCGTATACTGCAGTATATTTTAATCGACTTTTCGAAGATCAAAGTAATGTAAAATAACGTTTTAATTCTTTTTTTTTTCTGCCAATTTGGAGATTTTTGCTATGGTAAAAGGCGTATGGATTAAATTTCGAGTGAAGATCTAAAATTACGTCGAAAAATAGAACTATTACGGGTAAATCTTATTCCTTTAATTTCAATGCACGATATAAACAAATGACTCATTTTGAGTGAGCGGCCTTCATAAGTTTGATGTTATGATCTACATAAGTGGATAAGATAATCCCTTTACCACTAATCACTTAGCCATCCGCAAACTTTTTGTTACCCGCACGAATGAATAAGTAATCTTGGGTACGCGGCTCCTGTTATCAACAAACAATACCATCAAAAAAACTTACCGAGTCTAAAAATTCTACCTTTTACTTTAGCAAAAATCTTTAAAATGGCAGAAAAAAATAATTAAACCTCAATTATTCATTACTTTGGTCTTCACAAATGCATTAATAGATATGGCAAAATGAGAACTCTTTGCCAAACGAGCAAACATTTTTTTTTAACGTCAAATTTCTAGCGCGGCCGCAAGTGAACGCGCGTGTTTTATTTATTTTTTTGTATAATATCACTAGGGCTACCACATAGTACCAACGAAACTCGCGACAAGTTAAGGGGTTACCCCCACTTGCGATTTTGAAAAAATCGATTTTTTTTATTGCATTCTTTTGAAGTATAAGTACCTGAGAATATGTCCCGAAAATTTCAAGTCGATCCGAACAAAATTGACTGAGATATGAGCGTTGAAAGAGAAGAATCCGCGTTGAAAGAGCGTTGAAAGAGAAACTTTAAACGCGTTTTTCTCAAAATGGCATTTCTGAAGTCGGTGACCAAGATTCATGAAAAAGACCTTTTTTTTGCGCTACAAGTGGGGGTAACGCCTTAAACCAATTTGAGAAAATGAATAAAGTATGTTTTTTTTTCCATACATTAAATAACTGATTTTTTTTTTCGAAAAAACTGCGCATCTTACAGATTTTATTCATGGAATAAAAGTTGTCAGGATAGCTGAGACTTATTCTGTAAACCAAAAAATCAGATCGGAATTTCGACTTACGGGCCTGTGTCCACCTTTTTCCGAAATGGAACCACTGTGAGACGTGGCGAAAATCGATCGATGCTTTTGGACGTTGCGGGAAGTTTGAGCGTGTGATTTATCGCGTTCTTTGGGAGCATGAAGGGGCTACGGCTACCTAGGTGGGTCGAAAAATTGCTTTTTTCGAAAATATTTTTATTCGAGAGTATCATCTTTCAGCTGTTCCCTCGAAATTTCATTGCGATGTTCCTAAAATTGAATGAGCTGCTAACAGTCGGCCGGCCGCTATATAGCAGCTTTACTTCAAACTTTAAGGCCGTCGTCTAGTGTGACGGGTCGAAAAAGTCATTTTTTTGTTGTTGCATTTTCTGAAAGTCCGTCCGGTTGCATTTTCTGTAATTCGGTCCGAATTTTTGAGTTTTTGAGCCATTAAAAAAATCGAACGATTACCCGAGTATTGGCGTATTTTAATTATCGTAAAAAAAAACGCGAAAGTCAGCTATTTTTCGACCCCTTAAACTGTGATGATCCCTTAAGGTAATAATATAGTTGGTCTTCATAAAATGGATGTTTCCTTAAACTATAAAAAAATAGTGATTCCTACCATATTAAATGATCTGTCACCTCAATGTATATAATATTTAATGATTTCAAAAATTCTCAATTGAGAGTACTACCTGTATGATTGTTTATCATAATTTGTCATTCTCTGACCTCCTGAGATGATTCCTATCGAAGAAAATATTTCGCCTGAACATGGATTCGAACCTACGACCTACCCATCTATACTACGCACGCTCCCACTATGCTACCGGGTACTTATGTTGTTTTTATCGTATATTCGGCATAACGGATCAAAGTAATTCCAGCTGCAATTCCGAATAGCTGTTACCTCCGATATAGGTGGATTTTTGCACAGATCGTCTTTTTGATAATATATGTCACTGCTTAAATGGATTTTCGGCGCAACGCAATAGTTTTCGAAATATCGATTTTTTTAAACTGATAAATTAATGCGCTGATATATCTATATCGATCATAGCGTGGTAGCGCTGTCTCTACTTCATTGACAAGTTCCACAAATGATTCACGTCTTCACTATAAGATTACCATAATTTTCTTCGTATAGTCACTTTTCGTAAGATCTTGTAACAATTTATACTCAACAAGTGTTAATGTCAACCATATAAACAGTACAAACTTGCACTGAGAAAAATGTCCATAGTATTTATTAAAAAAAACGCCCATGGTAAAAGTGGGCATAATTAAATTCCCTATAGTTTATTGACACCGCAATAATAATATGGTTAACACAACTATGAGCGTCTATCTAATCATGCCGTTTTGGAAGTGTGTTTGATTATCTAGTATCCCCGAAATAACTATTAACTACTGTGAAAGGCTTTACAATGTCGATATAGTTAATTCGGTTGATATTTTTACAATAGTTGGTAGTTATTTCGGGGATAATAGATAGTCGAGCACGCCACCAAAGTTGCATGTTTAGATATACTTTTCGCTTATAGTTGTGTTAGCCATATTATGATTACGGTGCCAATAAACTACGCGGGATTTTACTATCCCCTCTTTTGCCGTGGGCGTCTTTCATAAATACCATGTACTTTGCTCTCAGTGCAGCATTAGTATTTGTGCGCCGATTTTGTGATATAGCTGAATTAACCATATCGATATTGTAAAGCCTTTTACAATAGTGTATAGTAATTTCGAAGATACTAGATAGTCAAACACGCCACCAAAGTCGCATGTTTACGTATACTTTTCGCTTATAGTTGTGTTAAACGTATTAGGATTGCGGTGACAATAAACTATAGGAAACTCGACTGTGCTCTCTTTGACCATGCGCGTTTTTTGTAAATACTATACACTTTTCTCTCAGTGTAGGTAGATGTAGCCCGGGGATGCATCAGGGTGGAAGAATTCCGACCGGCGGACAACAGTGGAAGATGATTTGGAAAATTTCTCGGGTCCTTCGTCTCTGTGTACTTCCGTCTTTTATTCTCGCCCCAAAAGAACAATGTGTACCTCTATCGCGAGATGGGCTCGTACCGAATCACTGGATATCGAGCCGCCGAGTCCGCTGCTGCCAAATTCGCTCAGCGGTCCGGTAGCGCTCAGCGAACATGAAGGCGGCGAATCCATGACAATGCGAATCTCTTCCGCGTCAAGCTGTGAAGCCCCTTCGAATTGATCTTCACAGCCGCGAGACCGACTGCACATTTCGCATTGTTACCTGCAATCGCGGAATCAATATTGCATTCGATTGAATAAAATTGCACTCGGAATTTTGAAAATGATTGCGTTTTTTTAAAAGGAGTAGCCCGAAATTTGTCCAGCAATAATTATGGCCTTGTGTCAATATGATTGCGGATTTCTTTTTTTTTTTTTTAATTGTTTTATATAAAAAAAATATATTCCTTTTCTATATATTTCTTGCTTTCTTATCTTTTTAAAATTCTTTCGTGCTTTCTTCTTTATGTTAATAATGTCTCTTTTTTTTATATTTTTGGGTGTATTTCTTCCGAATTCTTTATTTTTGATTCAATTTCCAATGTAATTACAGCTTGCTAAGACTGTCAAGAATTTTTCGGAAACTAAACCACGCTCGAAATTGTGAGAAATATTAATCGCGTTATTTTAAAAAAAGAGTAGTGTCGATAAATAAGCTCGATATATTCATTCCGAACTCTTTATTTTTCAATGTTGTTGAAATTTGCATCGTTTCAATGCAACGATCTCATTTTTATTTCCTTATTTTTATTATTGTACGAAATCGTTTTGCAGATTTATATTGTAGATCGCTAAATGGGTATCTTAAAGAATGGTTAAAGGACTTTTGAAGACAAAATTTGCAAAATTGGTTAAAAATCGAACATGTTCGGCCCAACAAAGTAGAAATCTCCCGTGAGCTTCAAATTTTCATAGCAATGATAATAAAACAAAAAACAAACAAGCAAATTCACGACTTTCATACCTAAAAGACGTCTCAGACGGTTTTTACCTTGGCACGACAATTTTCTGAGTCGGATGTCCACTCGCTATGCTGGATCCCCAAACTGACAATTAAATTCGGCGCCGTGTGATCCATCTCGGTTGCAAGTGCGACGCAGTCTTCTCAGCCTTGTGCGCGGAGCCCCGAACCCTCGGAGATCTGCAAAGCGTCGCGTGGTAAAAAGTAAGAGATATCGAGCTGTGTTCCGGCGAAAAACGCAATTATCATTGAAGCGATATTTTTCTCCGTGCTATCCGCTGCACGTATCACTCCAGAAACTCAACTCTCATAAATGGAAGGCATTCATTCGATTATCTAATTTACGTCGTTCGCTCTACGCCCGGGCACTATTATCGCCGTTATTCCCCTGGCAATTACCGCTGCGTATCTTCTACGGCAAGTTCAACGAGATACGCGCGCTCGATGAATCAACAGACTCCTGAATGTTCGAGCGAATAACCAAAGTCGCAGAGACGTGATATAAAAATTGATATTTACTCGAAGCATGAATTATTCCAAACTCTGATAAACCGGTTTGCGGATACGCCTCCGTAGTAATGCAGGCAAAAAAAATGATCCGGAGGGAGAACGTGGGAACGAGTAACGTGGGAGACCTAAACTTGCGTCGTTACTCGTGGCGATTATATCAAACGCCTGCGGATTCGAGCTACAAACTGAATAAGGATTGCTACGCGACAGCGCTTTGTCTCGAAACGTTCCTTTCTCTGCTCTGTTTCTTTTTTCATAACATGGCGCCCGGTCCGCTATAACTGTGTGATGATATCTGGTCAATGATGGTGTCATTGGGTCTGAGTAAATTGGAAAAAAGGCCTAATTGAAATTAGGACTTGGAAGACTTTTTAAAATGAGGTGCACAAAATTGGAAATTAGTCAATACGTAGATACACATCCTCATTTGTTGAAGATCATCATTGACGATCATCATTGAAAGTAATTGAAAATCATCCTTAAAGATCATTGAAAATCATCATAAAAAATCATCATTGAAAATCGTCATTAAAAATCATCATTGAAGATTATTAAAAATCATCATTGAAAATCATCATTGAAAATCATCATTGAAAATCATCATCGAAAATCGTCATTAAAAATCATCATTGCACATAATCGAACATCCTTCTGTAAATCGGATCCCTTTTTTCTTCCCCCCACTCATGAAATTTTCCGAATCCTCAACACATCAAAAGCACCTTAAAACCAAAAACCTCTCAACATTTCCAAAAATCCACGCACCTCCCTTACGTCGCCCCTCGCCCCAAAAAAAACCCCAAATTCCTTCACAAAAATCCACAAAACTGTCACAGTCCTTCGATTTCACCGAAGCATTCCGCGTCCCCGCGACCTACTCGCCACGAGGTTCGCAAGCCGACACCGAATTCGCCCGCTGGTCCCCACGTTTTCCAGAAACTCGAAGAAAATTCCCCGATACTTCCCAGCGCCCAATTATTTTCCCCATCGCGACGTCGAAAAGCACACAGGGCGAAAAGTGGCTAAAAATAAAGATTCCCGAGGCCGAGCCATCGCTGTTTCTCATAAAGGGCGAAAAATCGACTCTCGGCGAAGCAACGAGTCGTAGGAACGAATCGAGCGAACATGCCCTCGCGTGCACGCGCCCATGCGCCTCCGTCGAAACAATCGTCGCTTACGATCTAATAAAAATGAAAAAAAAAAACGGTCCCTGCGAACTCTTTCTCTCGGGACTCGCCTCTGACTCGTCGCGATCTTTCGTACCTTCCGCAGCACGTAAGAAAAATCAATTAGCTCGTAACGATTAATGAAATTCGAAGAGCGCAGCTTGTACTTTCATCCGTAAATATACATGTATATCGATATACACGCGGTGTATAAAGATATATAAATAAAGTAAGAGGTGTAACGCACCTAAGGTGCAACACAATCTGTCCGTCTCGCTCGCTCGGCCCTCGGTGGCCCTAACTTCGTCCCTCTCGCACTCGCACGTCGCCCGGTGAAGTCGCGATGTTTTCGCCACGGGCAATACGTGTACTACGAGCCGCGTTTGACGTCTTCCGTAAGACGAGCGAGAGAGAGAGATTGAGGGCGAGGGCGAGAGAGACCGAACGAGAGGGACGCATAGCGTATAGTAGTAGTAGCATTGGTAGTAAAATCGAGAGAGAGAGATAGAAAGCGAGACGTACGTTTATGCTAAGTCGCCTGAAGCCATCCATCGCGTCCAGCATCCGTAGCGACGTAAATCATCAACCAATTCATTTTTATTCGTTATTACAAATAATGAAACAAACAATAAACTCTCGTTGCATATAAATAAAAGAAATAGGCAGTTCTCGATGTATGTCGACTTTTTGTCATCGATAAAAACGCGTTTTTTTTTTATTTCGGGATAGAAAAAAGAAGTCGGTTGGATTATCGGATCTTATTTTTTTCGTAATTCGCGAGCGGATTGATTATTTTTCGCGAATTTTCTCATTCCGCCTTGCATAGATCGGTCAGGAGGGTCCCGGTGCGAGAAAGCTGCTCTTTGAAATGCGGCCGAAACGAGCCAGAGAGAGACGGAGAACGAGACACGAGGCACAGACGCACGCGGGGATCGACGAGGAACGAAACTCACAAAGTGCACGATAAAACGACACGAAGGACCGTCGAAAATGCCGATCACTGCTGAGACTCGACGACATCCGTGCCTGTTATACGCGTGTGACTCATCGAGGACGATGAGATACCGCGAGATAGCGAAACGACGAGCAAGGAATGAGGGCTCGATAGGTGATTTTCCGGAGGCTCACGAGGCCCAATGATCGAGCCGGTTCTCCGGGAAAAGCCTCCGCGCATACGACCCCATTGGGTGTTGCACTTCTCCCATCGTATATGATGCACTCCGGCTACCTAAGCGAACCGGGGAACAAGATGGCGGCGCCGCCCTATCGGTACGCGGCGCGTGCGCACACGGCCACATGCGGCCGCGCGGATCTTTTGAAATTTTACGATGTTCTCGCCGTGGATTTGTGGCGTCTCTGTCACTCGTGGGACCACCAGCGACAGCACGACCGTCGCGAGCAAACGCTTATTGCGTGGACGCCTTTCTAACAGAGATTAGTAGGGAGATGTGCAACGCTCCCGTTTTCGGCGTGCCTCGGGAATGGCGCTAAATCGCGGCGGCGAGTTCGGGAATATAATGTTGTGTTCATCGCCTCTGTTGAGGTTGCAGATTTCCTTGTAGCCGCGCGAGTCGTGATCACCGCTCAAGTCGGTATCGCAGTCAGCGTGAACACGAATAGGCAGCTCGGCGGAGGAAAAGCTTCCGCCGCTCGCAAATCGTGCTTCCTCGACAGACGAACGGAGCGAGGTTTTCCGTCCGATCGAGCTCGATACATTTGTGTGGCCGTATTGCGGATTAGAATATGCGTTAAATGAATTTCACAGTGAAAAACATCTATCGAGATCGTTGTTTTCTCTTGGTTGCCTGTTTATGCCGAGAATGCGGGTTAAAAAAATTAACGACGGAACGCGTTAAAAAATAAAACGCCGATACGACCGCCGAAAGTTCAAAGAGAAATCTTGAGCCTTCCCGCGGTCGTTTGGGCAGTTTTTTTCAACACTAAACATTATAGATAAGCGTGTATCGTAAATGTTTCTGTATCCTTAATGAGCGTCGTGGCTGAGTTGGCAGCTTGACGGATTGAGGCGGTCCTCTAGTTTCTCGGGTCGAAAAAATCGATTTTTTTTTCATAAATCACATCTACAACATGTGTAGAAAAAGTGTACCAAAGGATTTTTCGATATTCGAAGTGGTTCACAAGTTACGGCCCTGGAACGTAGCAGGTATACGGAGCAGGTATAGTTTCAAACGCGTTTTTCTCGAAACACCATTTCTCGAAACGGTGACCACGATATTTCAGAAACTACTGCACCGATCTGGTTCAAATTTATACAGCATCTTTAATATGTTATAAGCCAGCGATTGAACTAGAATTATCATGATGGCTTCGATAGTTTTTTTTGTACGAGCGAAAAACTTAAGACAAAATGAGTAAAAAATAGAATGTAATGTTCAAAAGTGTATAAATAAGTCAATTTTTGTAATTTAGAATTCACTCTAGTTCAATCGCTAGTCTTAAATATGAAGATTAAAATGCCGTTTGGTTTTTTTTATTTCAGATAAGCAGAACAGCCGCAATCTTGGTCACCGTCAAGCACCTCGTTTACTTGATGTCTTCCTGTCGGCCACTATAACTTTTATTCTAATATATATTTTGACTTCAAAACATTTGTAAAGCTTATTTGAATGTTGATAAAGATTATGCAAAAACAATGAGATTGATTATTTCGATGCTTTGTCCGTAAAAAATTATTGAAAAAACCGTAAAAAAACAGCCGAGAAACTGGAGGACCGCCTTAACAATGCTTACGGTCCGGCTTCGATCCGCGGTGAATCGATTTTTTAATCAATTTTTTTCTTCATTTTATACTCGAAAAATTCGCACGTCCTCTCGCTTTAGCTATTCTCGTCTGTACAGGCATTATTTATGATATTTAATTCACATATGTTCAATAAAAAATAAGACATTGCTACCGGGGACTGAACCCGCAGTCGCTCGCCCCGCCAGACGCATAGTGAAGTTGCCCAAAACGAGCGGGCGTTCAAAATTTTGGTTTAAACGGTGTTGGAAAACATGATTAAAAAATAAATGTTTCTCACAATACGTAATTGAGTTTTTATTTTTCCCCTTAGATAATGAATTTTTTTAAATGTTGGAAAAAATTGCCGAAACTATCGAGAAAGGCTCAAAGAGAACTTTGAGTCTTTCTCGATCGGCATTTTTTTTCAACACATTTCACATTGGATAAGGCCGCGTACACAAATTACGTAACGCCAAATTTCCCAATTTTGACCCAACGATGTCAATAAAAAAAAAACAATTGAAAATCGATTGATAAGTCATTGAGTATCCGCTAGGACAAGGATCAAAAAAGCAGTTTCGAGAAAACGCGTTCAAAGTTTTTGTTCCGTTTTTCTTGATATAACATTATGTTTTTTCTAGAATATTGATACTCACATTGACGTATCTTAGTTGCGGGCAGTATGACGGGTCTTTATCTTCATTGTATTTAACAAAATAATAAGAGCCTGCACTTCATCTATTGAGAAGGATGCCACAATTGTAAGGACTAAGGGCACTAACCGGTTGCGCTACGTGTTCTCAGTAAAGTGACTGTAACTCCGTCAATTTTCTATCGTGTGAATAAAAATTTAGCCAACATATTTTTCGATATATGTACTTTCAAAAATTGTAAAAACAAAAAATGTTTTTCTTCATATTTTGCTTGGGGCAATTGGGAAAGTTACTGTGCAAGTTTATGCACCGTGGCTTCCTTCCTTAAGGCCTTACGCCACTCCAGAGGCCGAAAAATAGGCTTTTTGGGGATTTTATTTTCAGAAAAACTACAGAATAAATCGAGATTACAAAAAAGGGTGTTTATCATACATATGAGTGACTGTATACAATAATTTTTTTGAAGCTATTAATTTCAAAATGGCGGCTGTGCAGCGTTTATCTCAAAACTGCATTTTTTAAGTTGGCCGGAAACATAACTCAGACAATATTCAACCGATTCACTTGAAATGTTGAATATATCTTGAAAAATACATTGTCTATGGAAGTACGTAGGACTTTTTTTTATATTTTATAGTTCATTTGTTATTAACAATTATCTGACGATTTTTTAAGCGAATTTTTGGAAAGTGAAAAATTATCGTCAGATAATTGTTAATAACAAATGAACTATGCAAAATCATTGTAGGGATTGAAACAAGATGAGAAGATCTTCTGTACCGCCTGAAATGCCATTTTTCACGTCCCGATAGGGATTGATTTCGGAAATCCCAAAGCGTTGCCAGTCTGATTGTGATTTCTCTTAACAATATTCAAATGCCAACGTAGTCTGAAATGTCAAAATTTGTGCACTTTTATAAAAGACTGTTATTTAGTGAAAATCATCCGAATTCAGTTACAGCGATAGACCATCCACGTTTTCAGCATCCTTTACTGAACCAGAGATGAAATCAATGCAGTTTATTACGAGTATGGCGGGGTTATGTCGTCCAGGGCAATGTCGATTTCATCTTTATCACGTAAATAATGAACCTGTCGCTGTACTGGCAGTTTGCAGCGCTGCGCGATTTTTCCACTCGCTCTGGCAGGAAATAAGATTAAATCGAGAACGAATTTGAGGGGATTATGCCAGGGGTGTTCGAGTGAGACGCCAAAAACCATTAGGAGCATCGATTTCATCTTTCGACGTCGAACGACGTTGAAAGTCCAGCGGAAATGTCAAGCATATCGTTGATTTCATCTTGATCACATACATAATGATCCTGGCCTCGCACGGGCAGCTTGTAGCACTGCGCGAATTGTTCGCTCGCTCTCACCGGAAATAAGGTGAAATCAAGAATGAATTTAGGTGTATAATTCCAGGAATGACCGATTGAGGCTCCAAAAAGCATTCGGAGCATCGATTTCATCTTTGCTCGCTCGATATCAGCTATTAGTCACTCGAGCTGGATTTGAACGGCGCACCATGACTTTCTCTACAATCGGTTGCTTGATCTAAGATGAAATCGACAACTGCGACGACGGGGACGATTGAACAACGTTGAAAGTCACGCAGAAAGGTCAAGCCCGATGTCGATTTTATCTTTAACACGTAAATAAATATCCTCTCGCTGTACTCGCGGCTTGCGGGACTGCACGACATTTCCACTCGCTCTGGCCGGAAAAAAGATGAAATCAAGAACAAATTTGATTGGATCATTTTGGGGATGTCCGACTGAGGCGCCAAAAACCATTCGGAGCAACGATTTCTCTTTAATCACTTGTCCCTGGTGGCAGTCGCTAGAGCTGCGTTTCAACGACGCACCATGCACTTCTTGGGAATAGTTTGCTTAATTGAAGATGAAATTAATGACCGCCATGACAAGGACGCTTAAAGGACGGTAAAAGCCACGCGAAAACGTTAAGCGCAATGTCGATTTCATCTTTATCAGGTAAATAATTATGCTGTCGACGTACTGGCAGCTTGCAGTACTGTACGACTTGACGGCTCGCTCCCATCAGAAATAGGATGAAATCAAGAACGAATTTAGGTGAATCATTTCATCAATGTCAGATAGAGGCTCCGAAAAGCATTCGGAACATCGATTTAATGTTTGATCGCTTAGTGCGAACTGGTAGTGGCTCGAGCGGCGTTTCAACGACGCACGATGCCATTCTCAGGATTCGTTAGCTTGATCGAAGATGAAATCGACGACTGTCATGACGGGGACGGTCTAACGACGTTGAAAGTCGCGGAGAAATTTCAAGGCCCATGTTGGTTTCATCTTTATCATGTTAACAATGCGTCGTGCTCGCAGCCTGCAGCACCGCCCGAATTGTCTACTCGCGTTGACCACAAATGAACAAACAAATAACATTATTTTACAGACGCGCGCAAATTTTGAGATTTCAGACTAGGTTGGCGTTCTATTATTCTTAAGAGAAATCGCAAACAGACTGGCAACGCTTTGGGATTTCCGGAATCAATCAATATCGGGACGTGAAAAATTGAATCTCAGGTGGTGCAGAAGATCTTCTTACCTTGTTTCAATCCTCAAAAACGTCGTATCGATTTTCTTGTGCCGGAACCGACTGATTTCGTCTCCCCGAATGAGAAAATGCAAAGCTTCTCCACATATTTTCGAACCCAGCTCGAACACACTTTGCAATGATATTGGTACAGAAAAAAATCTTTTAGATAATAAATCCGAATATCATACAAGAAGGAGTGGTCGAATGAGATATGGAATCCGAAAACATCCAATTCCCGAAAATTTAGAGTCAAATTATTGAGAATTTGTTAATAAAAAGGAGCCTGTTAATTTTTTTCAATCCGCAAAAAAAAGTTTTGTTAATTTTTATTTCTCAAGAAAACGAAAAGAGCAGGCACTCTCAATGGATAAGCAAGATAAAAATCGTAAATCTCATGAATTGCGGCGTGCCTCACTCTTTGGCACGCCGACCGATAGCAGACCATAGATGAAACGTTAAATTGTGCAGCTTGTCACGAATCTCGAACCGGATAGGTTGACAGGTTTAGCGAATGATTCGCTAAACGTCAGATCACGCGCACTGGCATCTGTCAAACGCTGCGTTTTCGCAGAACCCTCCTGACGTCAGCCCCGGGTACGTAGCCCTTCGTCTACTATTCGGCCCATTCGGCCCTTTTCGATTGTCCATCATGGCGCATTCGAGCGTTCCTTACGAAAATCGAACCCCTACTTCCAAACGCTTCCCATTTGATGAGGCGGTCGAAAAATAAAAAACGGCTCAGTAGAAATGTTCGGAGTAACCTGCTGATCCCGGGATTCTCCGCTGATATACCTATTCTGGATCACCCTATATATATATATATATATATATATATATATATATATATATATATATATATATATGGTGTCCCTATTATCTTTGCCACCCGAAATAAATCGGTAATCATCGACGTCACAAAAAAAATTTTCCTGACAAAAGTTGTAGGGTGTGAAGAGGGCCATCAAATGCGACCATTTTTTTATTTCAGTGGAGGCGCTGACGCACAGTGAAGGTCGTCACCACTTTTTTACATGGACAGGTACATTTTTTTCCAACCATCTTGTGGAGAACCTCAAGCCGCATAAATAGCATTAGGGGGTCAAAGTCGTTCAAGGTCATTTCGAACACCTATTAAAATGAAATGCAAATATAAATATCGCGGATCACTACCAAATATTTGGTAGTGATCGGAGATATTTAGATTTGTACCATCGATACTGACCTTGAATGACCTTGAACGACTTTGACCCCCAATATTTTTTATGCGGCTTGAGGTGCTCTACAAGATGGTTGGAAAAAAATGTACCATTCCATATAAGAAAGTGACGGTGACCTTTACTGTGCGTCAGCGCCTCTACTGAAATAACAAAAATTGGTCGCATCTGGTGGTCCCCTTGACACCGTAGGACTTTTGTCTGGAACATTTTTTTCTGACGTCGATAATTATCGAGTTATTTCGGGTGGCAGAGATAAGAGGGACACCGTGTGTATGTATACAGGGTGAGGCACATAATGTTTTACAGAGCAATAGCACTCAAACTATTGATCATATCCAAAAATGTTTCAGGCAAAAGTTTCAGTGTTCGATAAGGCCGTCATACTGGACCACCCTATTTTTTTATTGGTGGAGGCGCTGAAGCTACGTCAAGGTCAACTCCACTTTTTTAAATGGAATGGTAGCTTTTTTTTCAATCATCTTGTGGCGCTCCTCAAGCCGCATGAAAACCATTCGGCGGTCAAAGTCGTCCAAGGTCATTCAAGGTCATGTATTTATATTTGTATCATCGATGCTTAAGTAACGTAAGCTCTTCTAGCATCTGGTAGGAAAAAAAAATCTGTGACGAAAAGTCCTGAGTCATTTATTGATCAGACGCATAGATAATTCATTATAAATAAAAATAAATAGCCAATCAGGTGCGGGCTACAGCGGAAAGGCAGCGCAGAGGGGTGGTATAGGGGAATGCGGTGTTATTGCGTGCGACTGAAAATGTGTGCGGAGGGAAAATTCTGACAGCATGTGTGCAAGTGCACACACACACACACGCGTGGCCGCACGTGCACGCTCGCTAGGACACACACACGCACACACTTGCACACACGCCCACACTTGCAAACGCACACGCACACACTTAATCAAACACTTAATCACACACTTAATCACACACACACACACGCACGCACGCACACACACACACACACACGCGCGCGCGCGCACGCACACTTGCCCACATGCTTTCGGAATTTTCCCTCCGCACACATATTCAGGCGCACGCAATTACAACGCATTCCCTTATCTCTCGTCAATACGCTGCCTTTCCGCAGTAGCGCGCACCTGATTGGCTATTTATTTTAATTCATAATTAAAAATCTATGCGTCTCATCATCAAATGACTGAGGACTTTTCGTCTCAGAATTTTTTTCCTACCCAATACCGGGTAGGAAACCCGGGGACCGTGTACCAGGGGGTAACAATACGGAAGTCTTGTCCGTATTGGTACGTATAGGGACCAGAAATAATTTATCGATATTTATGACCTTTAATTCCAAACACAGTATTACATAATGATTGCATATAAAATGTTTCAGTCGTATGTGTTTTTCATCTATACATACGGACGATTTGCAGAATTTTAATTAAAGAATCAGTTATGAAGTCACTGATAGTCAGCTTTGTCCATTTTTGTAATCTGCTATTGTATCCACGTTCATATTGAATTGACATGTTTGTTCCTCAATAATTGGTGATTGATTATTGCTGTTTTTATTTCTTTGCTCGACGGTAGTTTTTTAGCGTCTATAAACTCTTTAAATTCGTTTAGTATTATTTTATCTTCTTCTGGTGTCTAGGGCAGGCAGTTCCTTGGCTTGGATAGAGAAGCTGGAAAAACAAACCACGAATGGAACGATTTTGAAAATTGAAACTTTTCAGTAAATATATGAGGTCTTATTCGACCGACTTTTCCGTTTATTGGATACCACGTCAGATTCGGGAACGCTCTGAATCGTTGAATCAAGTCTGGATGGTGTCACGAATCGTTGACGGTTGCTTTCTTTATCGGTATTCGGCAACGTTAAAATCTCTGAGCTGAGGTTTGAAATGTCATTTATAGACATAGGCGAATTAGTGCCAGTACCCATACGTACCATTACATATAGATGCGTACATCTACAGGGTGTATCTCAATTGCGTCTTTTCTATTCGTGGGTGTCTATTCGCCAACGTTAAAATCTCTAAGCTGAGGATTAAAATGTCATTTATAGACATAGGCGAATTAGTGCCAGTACCCATACGTACCATTACATATAGATGCGTACATCTACAGGGTGTATCTCAATTGCGTCTTTTCTA
>OY723387.1:6641809-6696809 GCA_963210295.1 Ophion ellenae | reverse complement strand
TAATCATACGAAAACCAACGAAACAGCATGCGACCATAAAACTCTTTTAGACAATTTAATCAGCTTTAATGTCACCTTTTAACGAGCTCCGTACGATGATTTGGCGCAGAGTAATCGTCGAGCAAAGCAAAAAAGTCCATTTTAACTTTGACAATCAATTACTCAGGAACTCATGATCGTACAGAAAATGAAAGTAGGATTTTCGAAACTGCAAAACATTCTCTATAACATGCAATTAGTTGCTGTCGATTTAAAAAAATCGAAGTGATGATGTTGACTGAAAAAAGTTGAAAATTTGCGAGTTTTCGGGATATTTGGAAAATTTGGTATAACTTTGCATATAATGCATGAACGAAGGATATCGTTGGTAATTTTTTAACCCCGAAGTGTCTCCAAAAAAACCTTAAAACTCGCAAAGTGCTGTGATTTTTTTTTCTTTGTGCCCCGAAGGTTTAGATTTATCATTTCTATCAAAAATCGCCGTAACAAACTCATTTTCGATTTTTATTCATTTTTTCAACTTCAAAATGGTTTTTTTCGCAATAATGCGTAATTTCTCTATTCAAAGACATCAATCACCAAGGAAAACAATCGAACAAAAAATTTTTTTTTAAATGTTTTTCATACATTTTTTTTCACGTGTTAACGATAATCCCCTCATGTCCAAAAAAATTTGGTCGTTTTTTTTAACAGTCTAACCACCTTTGTTTTCAATGTCAATTTATAAATTAATTGAAAAAAGTTGATATACTCCCCCGGGGGTATATCAATTTTTGTAAATTAATTTTTCTCATATACTATTGCATATGCAATAGCATATGAGTATATATAATGATATATGATTATATGTGATCATCTATGGCTATATATTACGATATATGGTTACATAGAGACAAATTTCGTTCATGATCATTTATGACAAGATCATACATGATTATTTATGTTTATATTTGTCCATTTTTTCCCGGGGTGTTATATTGATTCAAATGGGTACTGTGATACACCATAAGCATGGCACTAGTTAAATGAAAAGCGCCATACATATAGTGACAGGCTCAGCTCTGAATTAAAAAATACTAGTGAATAATACGTGCGAAGTTGTTTCTGTTTCGTAAAGTGCATCCATAAAGTACTCAAGATATTTGTCATATTTTCTAAAACACCACTATTGTAGTAACGGTGTAATGACATCAGATTCTTCTACGTGTAGCGAACGTCGATAAATTCAATTATCATAAATATTATTCATATTTATGCGGTGATGATCGGTGAAGAATCGTACAATTGAATTAGCGAAGACGAATAATTTCTATGTACCGAACTGGGAGGCGTGAATAGTTAACATGACGCGCGAAACACGATAAGCCGACGATAGTGCATGACAATTTGTGGAAGAATACTTTTGGCACGTACATGTGCACGTAATGATACAAATTAGTACTGTCATTGATTTGTAACGGATTATACGAAAACCACAAACTTCGTGTTAAGGGGTGAGATGCAGTCCGAATTTTCAAAAAATCGGTGTTTTTAAAACATTTTCTTGGAGTATGCTGTTTCGGAAATATTCTCTGAAATTTTCAAGTCAATCCGATGAATAGTTTCCAGGATATTACACCCACAATTAGTGAAGGGGCGTCGGGTCCCCATGGCAGGTAGCGGCTGACACACGCGCAAACGACAATACGCGGGAATGCAGAATGCTTCAAGGACAACATCAAATTGATATTTTGGAAGCTTCCATTTCGGCAGAAGCCCTATTGTATGGGCCAGGAATTGATGATTCCATGTAAGTAATTTTTTAATTAGTATTTTTATACATAAATCAAGTGTAAAATTGGAAAACTCTTTCAGACATTATCAACAATTTATTACTTAAAAAGTATGAACCTTAGCATAATTTTATAAAGATCACTTACGTTTTAAAATTGCCCAAAATGTTTTAAAAAAGAATTCATCCCGAAAACTTTAATTTTTTGTATAATTGTTTTACCAATAGGCCAACCAATAGACCAATATAATCAGTTAAATGCTGGGTTTTTCGGCAAAAAAATTTGATATTCGGATTCAGCGGATCAAAATACATAAAAAAAGTTTAGCTTCATCCATCGAGGTCAAAATGTTACGAACATATAATACCATATCCACATTGAAAAACGTTAAACGCGTTTTTCTCGAAACTATGTTTTTCAAGTCGGTGACCACTATAATTCAAAAACCACTCGATGGATTTTGATGAAATTTGGTGTGTCTATTGATATTATTAAAAACTAGTTCTTAATAGAAGGATTTTAATTTTTGTTCAAAATGTCTCTTTTTTTTAACAATAAACGAGCGATTTGTTGGTCGAAAATCGAAAGTTATCTGTCGGAAGCCACCATTTTGTTAATTTTTGAAAAAAAAGCTCGCATTAAGGACTAGATACATTATGCAACTAATCATTTTTTTCTGGTTTTTAGAGTTTAGATGATCCAGTAAAATTTTATGATGGTCACCGCGAAGCACTCCATGCCGACGGGGGTCTGACACAGATGGCGATATTTTTTAAAATAATCAATATTGTTCTTTGAAAATTTGTACAAGTCAAGTTGAAATATAACATAAAAAGTCTGTGTGACCACTTTTGTAAAACAAACTTAATTATTATAAAAAAAATGTATTGCAAATACTCGTTCTTTCCCCCCTCTGACTGCATCTCACTCCTTAATCAGTTCATAAAAACCGGAATTGTTGATGAGTCGTAAAAAACGTACTTATTAAGAGAATCTATCTAAGAAGCTACGGTTTAAATTTTAGGTCAACCGGATAAAAACGTCCCGAATTATACGTCCTCCCGATTTAAAAAACGTAACTTCGAGAAAAATGCGTTTAAAGTTTCAAAACTGACGTAGGAGATATTGTCCACGCGACGGAATTGATGCTCTCATTTGAATTCTGCGTGTGCCCACGGAGGCACTTTGATCGTAGGTCTTTAGTTGTTAGGTCGTATTTTTTGTACAACGACTTGACTAAACGAGTCTAAATTGTTACTTTCCCCGTCTAGGCTGTTTAGTTTCAATTCGGGCACCCTTTTCTTAGTAGTTTTCTATTTTTCCTCTCACCAAAATTCGCGGCCGGTTCAGCGTACCCTTGCTCAGGTTGCATTCGAGTCTTGACAAAATCACCGAACGACTCCTGTGAAGATATCCGCTGGTCCAGAATCTTCTTTCCATGAGCTTGCATTTGCCTGTCGAGCCGCTCCCGGTTCGCCTTCTCCTTGCTTGTCTCTAGGCGACTAGGGCCAGGTTTGTTTAGTTCCTTCTCGGACACCCTCTCCTTCGTAGTGCTCTGTCCCTCCCTCTTATCAAAGACCGCTCTTTCGAACGCAGCTAATTCAGCTTGAACTCGATTCCGGATTGAAATCGGGTACCAGTCGTCCCACATCGTTTTCACCGGTATCTTCCTATGATGAGATTGCATTTGAGGGTCGAGCCAACCTCCGTTCGCCCTTTTCTTATTTGTCTCATCGCTGAGACTCCTCAAAACCTCCTCGCCTTCTTTGAAGTGCCAATCATTGTTGTCCTGCGACATCCTGGATGTTGAACCTCCAGAATTTGGATTTTCGCGTGACCCTGCTTGATTCACGAATCCAAAAACATCGGTGGCCGCCGAAGAATCCTCATTCGTCGGATTTGGGGCTGATGCGCTTTCGTCCAGCTGCAAAGTATATCATTATTGATATGGCTGAGTCGCGGCCGTGCCGATTAATGGATCAACCTGTTCGTGATGCGTTGGTGTTATTTTATTATTGTCAAAAGTATCATTTGCTTGTCAGTCGCACTTCTTTGTCCGTATAGCAGTTCATGGTTTCTATGGTCTTGGGGCTCCAAGAGTGAGCAGCACATAGCTATGTGTGAAGAGATGCATGAGCACTCGCTGCCAGTACGAGCGAATTAAAATGTATTCGAAAAATTAGACTGCGAGCCGGACGTAACAAACGAAAAAGACCAGGCGTGTTAGTGATTCAACTACGATGTATGGCCGCGTGAAACAAAGTTAACCAGATATCTACTGTCGTAAAAAAAAGTATGTATAATTGATCGTCTTCACCGGTATCCTCCTATGATGAGATTGCATTTGAGGGTCGAGCCACTCTTTGTTCGCCCTTTTCTTATTGGTCTCATCGCTCAGCCTCCTCAAAACCTCCTCGCCTTCCTTGAAGTGCCAATCGTACTCCTCCGGCGACAGCCGGGATGTTGAACCTCCAGGATTTAAATTCTCGCGTGACCCTGATTGATTCACGAATCCAAAAACATCGGTGGCCGCCGAAGAATCCTCATTCGTCGGATTTGGGGCTGATGCGCTTTCGTCCAGCTGCAAATTATGTCATTATTGATATGGCTGAGACGCGGCCGTGCCGATTAATGGATCAACCTTTCCGTTCTGCGTTGGTGTTATTTTATCATTGTCAAAAGTATAATTTGCTTGTCAGTCGCACTTCTTTGTCCGTATAGCAGTTCATCCCGTGAAAAGGGACGCAACCGACCCAACCTCGAGCCAGCGTTACGCCAATCACATTCTACCATTGGCCGATGAACGGCAGCACTACCGGTTTAGTGTTGGCCCAACGCTGGGTATACGGTTGGCCAATAGTAGGCTTACCGGAAATCCTAACAGTTGGCCGGGTAAATGGCCCAACATTGGGCTAAAGAGATCACGATCAGTGGCTGACGGTTGGCGTGATCACCAGCCCATAGTAGGGCTAAGTTCAACTTCATATTGTTGGCGCAATATTCGGACTAGTGTTGGCCCAGTGTAGGGCTGTCAAAACAACCCAATGCGTAGCCATCAATCGATCAGATTCACAAGTTTCTGTGCTCGATGATTGCTCATCGCAAGAATTATTAGATTTACCAACATCGTTATGCACAATCACTTGTTCGTGGAATGTTTCCAAATTTGTCACTATCTGCTTGTCTTTTCGTTTCGTTGCCTCTGATCCTAACCTCCCACACGGAAATAAAATATATGTAAAAATATATTTTTCGATATTTTCAAAATAGATGTACAATATATTTCAGATATACATTATGTATCTTAGATATACATTAGATCTATGCAGTATATACGGGAAATGCATGTAACGTATATTCGCGATATCCAACTTTTCGTCCAAAAATAGATCTTCAGAATGTACAGAGAATGCATATTGGATACGTGACGACATATACTCAAACTTTATTGAAAATATACTCACGGTGTACTCAGAATGGCTTTAAAGTGTACTAGAAGTATAATTTCATTGTACTCGAACTATATTCGAAGTGTATTTCAAATATATTTAAACTACATCTAAAATTGACACGGAAGATATTCATACTACACTTCAAATCTTATTGAAATATATTTAAACTATACTTGAATAGTATTTTAAATGGCTTAAAGTATACCTAAATCATACATTAAATATCCTCATAATTCATTTAAGATATACTCCTAGTATATTCAAACTTTATTTGTAATATACTCGTAATACATTTGAAGTGTACACGGAATACATTCAAAATAAATATATTTTATGCACATTTTAAGATATTTATAAAATCTATATAAAGAATGAATTAATGTTACATATACATAGTTTGAAAAATACATGCGGGAATCAAACAGGTATTACAAAAAAAAATTACAAGGAATAATTTTAAGGTGCAATCTTAGTTATTTATTTTAATTTTATTTGGAAAAAAGCGCTCGTCAGAAGTAACAATTGAACTAGTCGGAAAACGTCCTCAGTTTTGAGGGTCTGGATCCCAATGTGTCTCGACGACTCACTTCTTCTTATGATTGGACCGTTGTCCAATGGCTGAGCCATTTTGTTGTTAAGAGCGCTGCCAAGGCCAGCCTTGCAGAACGTTCTCTTCCAACATTTTCGAACAGTATCTAAATAAATATACGATAATTCGGTAAGTTCGTGTACAGAGAATAATTCAAAGAATTAATGAGACTTTGTGTCATTAAGGGCCTCGGCACACAGCGCGTTTTTGAGTCCAAAAAGCGTGTGAGTCAAGTGTGCATCGCGTTTGTATCGCGTCGTCTGTGCATGGAAAATACGCCTGGCGATCTTGCACTATTTCTTATAATTGCAATTCTTTGAACTGCACTAAACGGATTCCACCAAATTTTCCGTTAAAGCATAACACCACTGTAAACGTAAAAAATTAATCGATTTTACGCGTTTTTTTTTGCTGGAAAGGTAAGTAAGAGGATAATAATATCCACAGATCTTATTAGTCATATCTTCAAGAAAACAAAAACAAAAAAAGTATTTAAGGTAGTAGTGTCACCAAGGCGATTTTCTATAGATTTTTTAAAAATATTTAGAGGACCTATTCAGGACACTATTAAGTGATTATCTGCAAAATTTCAAGAGGGTTCACCGTTCCGTATTCGAGATATTAGTCATCAAAGATTGCACGGTTTTGCACGTGTTCTTATGGGGAGCAGTGGAAAATTTCACATATCACGCAGAATCATCGAAACTTTTCTACAGATCAAAACAAAAAATCTGTACAAAAGTTTCGAAGTTATTGTGTGATATGTGAAATTTTGCAGGTAATCACTTAATAGTGTCCAGAATGGGTCCTCAAAGTATCAGAAAAATCTATAGAAAATCGCCTTGGCGAGTCTACTACCTCAAATAATTATACAAAATGGCGACGCTGGAGCCATTCTTGCGTAGCATGATGAATTTGAGCCGCTCTGCGGCACGCAGTATAAGTGACGCAAGTTTAAACGTGGAATTGTTTTTTTTAATATTTATTCTATTAATTTATATGGGTATAGTTAGAAAAATACGTAGGGGATTTAAAAAATATTATTTTTTGTGTAATTGGCAAGCATTTAAAGTAAAAACTCAATTTTCGGCAGAAAAAGGACAATCATTCGTTAATAAATAATGTTATATGTAACTCATAGAAAATCCCGTACGTAGTACGTTTTTTATAGGTCCCAAACTTTTTTCCCTCATCCTAAATCGTTTGAAGCATCTTTTCAGCCAATTTGAACAAAATCAATTTTTTTAAAGTCTACAGTGGCGTTACCCCTCAAGCCGGGCTTAAGGGGATTCCGCGCTGGGATTTTGACAATACAATATCCTCTAATTCTTTCTCTTGATTCTAATTACATGATGCAAATTAACATTTTATACAACTTACGTGACACGGCGATGATGTATCCATCGTACACAGGCCAGCCGCACGGGGGTTCTTTTTTCGTGGTGTGCCATTAGATCACATAACTTAAGGAAACATCGAATTTATCCGATTGGAAATCGTCAATATCGAAGCTTTTATTAATCCAATCCACGGGAACGTCAGGGCTATATTTCTTATCCTCGTCACCACCAATCCACTTCACCAGTGCAAACAATTTCTTCGACATCCTATAGGAAAAACATAAGATATTAGCGAGGACATTGCTCGATATTTTTACAAAATTCTTTTTCACGCATTTTAAAATTCGAGATGACCCTGTCACTATTTTATTTCTCTCAGCAATGAAACTGACGTGCTTACACTACTGTTTACATCATATACTCAAGTCTCACCTGTTTTACCGAGTTATGAAACCGACGATCACTGTGAATTTTGCGGCGTCAGAGGCGCCTAATGGCAACTGCAGCTCCGAACATAGCTACGGTCACAGAGCGGGGTTAGGGGAAGGCCGCATCGGAAAAATGACGGGTCGCTTTTTCGCAAAACAACCGGCGGTGCGAAATAGCTAACGGCAAAATAAATGAGGGTTGATTTTATGCATATATTTTTCACCTCGCACTATCCCAAGCATAGTATATATTCGCACACACGCACACATACTTTCGGAAAAAAATAAATTAATATTAAAAAATGTTGCACAGTCGCACACACTTGCATACCCACACACACACACAAGGTGAATTATCAAAAACTGCAGACCAGTTAGTCAGAATAACTGTTTCAAGCGGTACAAAGCGGTACAAACCGTGGGCAAAAGCTAATGTGTGTGTGTGTGTGTGTGTGTGTGTGTGTGTGTGTGTGTGTGTGTGTGTGTGTGTGAGTGTGTTTAAATGTATATATACACTGAATTAGTCGAAAATGTGTCATTTATGAGCATTTTATATGATTCAAACGGATCTTGAGACTATTCATGGTATATTAGTACATATATACATATAAATATATAGTAATATATATATTCAGATATACATATAGCATAGCTTAAATATATTCGGATATCCTATTAAAAATGTATAAAGCGTACGTCAGTCATGCAATTTCAATATATTTTATATGCATCTTGAATGTATCTTTTTTTAGATGTCAGCATACATTTTCCGTTATGTTCCCCAGTATATTAAACATATATTCAGTACACATATCTAATATATTTAATGTACATCTTAGAAGCTATTTGTATTTATATATCGCATAGGTTTTTAATCATATCCAAAATTATACTTGACATATCCAACTTTTCGTACAAAATGTATTTAATATATGTTTTATGTATCTTTCGATATATTTTTTATATATTTTATTTCCATGTGGGCTGCTGTAAAGAGTCTTCTAATTTATGTCGTCGTTTTAACACTCGACGTTTCTTAATACTATCATAATAACTCGGCATTTTTTTAATACACCACAAAACTTTAGTATAAATCCATTTTATTTTTAATAAAGGGAATTTCAGATAACAGCAATTATGAGTTTTTATTATCGCAGGACGTAGAAAATTGCATGCAGCGATAATAAAAAACTATATAATAATAATATACGTAAAAAAGCATTCTTCTATATATGTATGGACTATACCGTTCAAAGCCAGTGTTGGGCCAGGATTGGCAATTCGTCAGTTTGGACCAGGATTGGCAATTCGTCAAACGATTGGCTCAGACTCACGGCCTGCGCTCGCCCCGACAATTGGCCGACGGTCATTAATTAGTACGGGCTCAGCGTTGGCTTTTCGATGGTGTGCCAAACTTCAATTCGAGACTGGCAAACCCATGATCAACCGATTCGCCCATGTTCGGGGCCAACACTGGGACCCAATAGTTGGCTGACAGTTGGTAATCGATATTTGGCCCAAGGTTGGGTGTTCGTTGGTTTGCCATGCTTTAAATGAGCACTGGCAGAATCATGGCCAAATCATTGGCCCGTATAAAGGACCAACACTGGGTATTAGTGGTTGGTGCTGAATATCGTACCAAGCGTCGGCCGTGTCTTAAGCGCCGGCAAATTTTTCACGGGATGGTTTTACGGTCTTGGGGCTCCAAGAGTGAGCAACACGTAGCTATATGTGAACAGATGCATGAGCACTCGCTGCCAGTACGAGCGAATTAAAATGTATTCGAAAAGTTAGACTGCGAACCGGACTTAACAAACGACAAAGACCAGGCGTGTTAGTGATTCAACTACGATGTACGGCCGCGTGAAACAAAGTTAACCAGATATCTTCTGTCCTAAAAAAGTATGTATAATTACTTGATAATTTTTCCCTCCTATATCTGATATTTTCTCTCAATGTTAAGAACGTGGTTTGAATTTCAGGGTATAGGGAGTAGCGATGGGAATAAACCCTATCTACCTACAAAATTTTAAGTGAATCTGTTGGGTAGTTTTTGGTTCATGAAGCAAGTGATATAAGACCACTTCGGATTTTTATATAAGTCGGAAGTAGGGTTCGTACACTGACAAAAAAAAATTGGTATTCATTGTAACTACCCAGGCAGCATAAATGTCCAATTGACGTCGATAAGTTACCGTTGTCAGGTTACCTTTAAGACATGACCGTAAGATAACTATTCGACATCTTTCAAACGACATCTTGTATAATGCTGCCGTAAAGTTATCTTTTTTATGATATCTTTCGGCGATGAAAACGGATGTCGAAAAGGTATCCCAAAATATTATCCAATTGATGACTTTTTTAAGTTATCAAAAAGTTATCTATTTACTGTTATCTATTGTATCTAGTTCAACGTTACCCAAAGGATAGCATAAAGACGAATTACATAAGACGTCTTGTTCATGACATCTTTCAGATATCGGTAATATGCTGTCTTTTAAGATATTTGGTATTGGCGGGAAATAGTAAAAAGTCATCCGAATGTTGTCCTAAAGATCACATCGAACGGATCACTTTTATCATAGTGCGAATGTAGCGTGTCATATTTCATTTCACCGGCAAAAAATTGTGTGTACCAACAAGTAGTTGAAAAAATAAAGGTGTTGAAAGACATACACGTGAGTGCCTTTTATCCTACTATTCTTTTCGCCTCTGTGAGTACATATATGTGTTTAATGTACTATCTTTTTATTCTAAGAGCGTATGTCTGCTTTTGAGGTTATTCACGGGATCGCTTGGAGCATGGCAACCACCAAAAGACGTGACTGCAACGGAAGAGGCGTCTAATAACGACTGTACCGTTTTTATAATATTAAATTACATTTCACTTATAATGAATTTATCGATGTTTTATTTATAATGACCTAGCCCACTTCGAAACCGACATAACAATATCGTATCAATTTCTTCATGATAAAAATTAACTTATTAACAGTCTAGATTATTGAGCCGTATTAAATATTCCAGACTATTAATAAGTTAATTTTTATAAAGAAATGGATAGGATATTGTTATACATATATATCGCCAATAAATAGATATCTTTTCGATAGTACTCTTCGATACCGTTTAGATGTCGTTTTGTTAACCTCATTCGGATGCCTATTGGACGACTTTTAGATGGCAGTGGTATCTTGGCATTTTTGTGCCTTTAAGAAGATATCTTTAAGATATATCGATTTGATGACTTTGCGCTAACGTACCGACAACCGAAAAGAGTTAACCTTTTGTCGACACATTGATAACCATTAAAAGTTGCCGTATAGTTAACTATCGGACACAAATAAGTTATCTGCCAAGCGGACATAAGTGATACGTTTTGTAATACAAAACGGCGTCTTTTTGGACAACCAAAACGTTATCCGTATCCGTTACGCGATATCTTTCGGATGCCAAATAGATAACATTTTGCTACCTGGGTAGATGCGTCTATTTGATTTTCCGAATTTGAATTACCTAAAGCTTTCGTCAAATCAAATTTTTCCCATTGTATTCCATTATTGGAATTATTTGATTTAAATATATTTATTTATTCAAATCAAGATCTATTCAATATCGTCTAATAACTGAATATTTTATGTATTCCTAATAAATTTGTGATTCGCTTTCATTTGCTCAAAAAACAATTTAGTTACATCCACTGAATGGATCTATACCTGCAATATATATTTTTTTTTAATTCAAAAGTATTCTCGTCGGCACAAACCTTTTTCTATTTAATTGAATTAACGGTCTTTTTTATTGCAACAAATACTTACTTATTCGAACCAAGCTATTGGCCATATTGATGGCATTGGCCAAATATTGGCCACATCATAAAAATTACACACACACACACACACGCGTGCGCGCGCGCACGTAAGCGCCCACGCACGCACACACTCACACACGCAAAACCCACTAATTATCACAATGACATTAACTAATTTATATAGTTAACTAACTTATTGATATAATTATAGGAATTCATTTGCTGTCTTATGCCATATCTGCAAGTAAAATGTGACAAAAATGTGTAGATAGGTAATATGTTCGATTTCATGTGTAGACAAAATAGGTTCTCTGAAAAAAAAATTATTTCAGAACGTCATGGGATATCGAATTATGATACAAAATGATTGTGGTAGAACTCTAAAATAAGTATTTCATTTCATTTTGTGTTTATGAAATATTCGATGCATATAGAACACTTGAATTCGCACTGTATTATGTCAGCAAATAAAGATTCATTCGAATAGAATCTTTGTTTATTTAATCATTAGGTGGTGAAATTAGTTCGTAGCGTTTTACAAGAGATGGCGTAGGTAGTACAGTATTTCGTTGTTATCCATAGTAATGTATGCATCGTGAATCAGCTATCATTAAATGTCATTTGCTGTACATAACCTCTTTTTGAATCGTAAATAACAACACTATAATTTGTTGAATATGTCAACAATTGTGCCGAATAAAGTGCTTTTGCAGGGAGTTTTACTCCCCGGTCTTTTCGCGGTTTTTTGCATCGAATTGTCACTGGTGATGAAAAATGGATCCATTACGACAATTCGAAGCGCAGAAAGTCAAGGGTTAAGACGAAGTAGCAGATCTACCACGTGACATATGAGTGCGAGAGAGATATCTGAAATTTTCGAATAGAGATTTCTCAGAGATGAATAATATTTAGGGCAAAAGGAAATCATCAAGCTCTGCGTCAGGGAATTTTCCAGAGCCTAATGTTTGATTTTTGCTAAAAACATTAACTATCGATGAGAACATTGGGACCCAAAGTTTGTGAGGTTATGTTGACCTTGTACATGCCCTCAAGCCCGGCTAACCATCAACGTCAGTGGCAGGGTGTGATTTATTATGAACTGCTGAAACCGAATGAAACCATAACTGTGGATCGCTACCGACTGCAATTGATGCGCTTGAGCTGTGCATTGAAAGAAAAACGGCCGGAATACTCCCAAAGACACGACAAAGTCATTTTGCTGCAGTATAATGCTCGTCCGCACGTCGCAAAACCGGTACAAACATATCTGGAAACAGTTAAATGGGAAGTCCCACCCCACCGGCCGTATTCTTCAGATATCGCTCCTTCCGATTACCATTCGTTTCGTTCGATGGCTCATAGACTGTCTGAGCAGAAGTTCACTTCCCAGGAAGGTTGTGAAAAATGGGTCGATTCGTACCCTGCCCGAAAGATGGTCAAAAGTAGTAGAAAGCGAGGGGCAATACTTTCATTAATGTATTTTTTTTATTTTCATTTGAAATAAATATTTTTTTTTCATAAAAAAGAACGCTACGAATTAATCCCGGGTCCTAATAATACCTTTTTTTTAAATTGGCTTCATCTAACAATGCTTCCCACAAAAGTTGTGCGGAATACTGTCACCTATAAAATAAGTGCTATACGAAAATCACGTAGGTTTGTCAGTTTAACGGAAAATCATCGGTAAACGGATTTTTTTTTGCTCGTACTTCTTTTATTAATGAACTTAGTGTTCTGAAACTCAATCAGCATGTAGAAGAATCTATCCCCAAAATATATCTTTAAATTTCATTGAGCTACGTCGTATGGTTAACCAGAAATGACCGATTTACGTACATCCCCACCTTTTTATAGCTAGTAATCCAGAAGGGCCTAATGGGGGGAAAAAATTACGTGTACATTCAAGATCCCATGCGATAAAATGATTCTTTAAACAAAAAAGATTTTTTCTAAGGTTAAACATTTTTGCTTATAAACAAATTTAATTATATATTTGAATTTTGAGGCTACTTCAAATATTCTTTCAGATTCTTGTAGGTCTCTGTGAGACGCACAATTTCCAAAAAAAAGTAACGTGATATCTTTATTACAAGGGGAGATATAGTCATTGTTACGTTTCTTCAATTTATTATTGTTGTTATTAACATTTTCGCGTTTTTCAAATTCCGGGGCATTCCTAATACCTTCAGGCCTGACATGCAATATAATAAAAACCCGTTAGAGTGTTTATCGTAATGCACACGAAGATTGAATGTGCATTACGATAACCACTCCAGGCGGTTTGTATTATATAGCATAATATGCTGGAAGGTATGAGGAATGTCCACGAACTTGAAAAACGCGAAAATGTTGATATCAACAATAATAAATTGAAGAAACGTAAAAATGACTATATTTCCCCTTGTAATGAAGATATAAAGATACGTTTCTTTTTAGGAATCCTGCGTCTAACAGAGACCTACAAGAATCTGAAAGAATATTCCAAGTAGCCTAAAAATTTGAGTACATAATTGAATCTGTTTATAAGTAAAAAAATGTAAACTTAAAAAAAATCTTTTCTATAAAAAAAAATCACCTTTGTCACATTGGATCTTCAATGTACACGCTAATGACCATCACGTATATTTTTTTTCTCATAGGGCCCTTCTGGATCACAAGGAAGTGCCGGATGTACCTAAATCGGTTATTTTCCTAAACTATATGACCTAGCTCCAAAAATTTAAAGATATATTTTGGGGATATATTCTTCTAGATGCTGATTGAGGTTAATTAATCAACGAAGTATATGCAACAAAAAAAACAACCAAAATTTCGGTCACCGATGATTTTTCGTTAAACTAACCATTCTACGTATTTTTTGTATAGGACTTATTTTCTTGGTAACATCATTCTGCACAACTTTTGTGGGAAGCATTTTTCGCTAAAACCAATTCCAAAAGAGATATTTAGAAACCTAGTTTTTATTAATCAATCTCTGGTGGTCGCAAAACGTCGTTTATTATAAGGAAAACTTACGGATACATTCCTGGTAATCCAAAGAACCTACAAAACATTGGCGACGTGCTGGCCTCCGAGAATAAAAATCAGTCGAATTTCTGTACATTCCGACTGAACTATATCGCCCGAGATTAGATACTCTAATGTAAGTATCAATATTCTAGAAAAAGCATAACTTCACATCACGAAAAAACGGAACGAAAACTTTGAACGTGGTTTTCGCGAAACAACATTTTTCAACCTTGTCCCAGCGAATACTTAAAAATTTGTGAAACGATTTTCAATTTTTTGTTTAGAAAATTTTTGTAATCACTGTAACTAAGGTTGTGTGGAGCCGATTTTTGAAATTTCCATATTACTATTTTTAAAGACCGCTGGAATAAAAAAGGGCCTTAAAAATAGAAAAAAAAATGTTCAAGCCGTCGCCATTTGAGCACCCGTTACGTAATGGAATAGCGGCCGGTGGGCCCGGGGGGGGGGGGGGGGGGGGGAGGGGCCTGGCCAAGCTTTACGGTCCCTGTACGTAGAGGGTAGTGGGTGCGAAAATTGTTGAATTTCGGGGCTGGAGGTGGATCTAAGACAAAAATTAGAGGAATTAGTACGGAATAAGCCGATCAAATAGAGATGCGCCTACGTGAAAGAATTTGAGATATTGACAAAGCAGGTAGCGCGGAGAGAAGGAAATACCAGTATATAAAAATGTTGCGAAAACAGGAATACATGTATATAAACTGCAAGAAACAATTTTAAGAAGAAGAGAAAATAAGAGGGAGTATATATCTAAACACTCTTACAGGATATACTGTGGAATAAATACTACTAATACTATTTAATAGTTAACAAGAATAGCTGGGACGAATAAAAAAATGTATTTGAAACAAGTAGGATCGTACTAGGTCGTGAGACTAGGAAAAAACCTATTAGATTTAAATAGAGCCTATTTGAATTAAATCTTGTTTTGGCAGTGTAAACAGATTTATGTGACTGCAATAATTGTCGTTGATAATCCCCATGATGAATCTATAGTTAGCTCATATCATAGGTCACATTGAGTATCGGTTTGGCATAAAGTATGACAATCACTCACCGTGCGATATTTGGAGTGCGGAGCGGTCCGGGTGGTCAATTTTTCCGATGAGTCCTCGTCATCGGATTGGGCGTAAACTCCGACAAGACCAGCGACAAGGAGCCAGCCGACGAAGAATCGGGTTAAATCCATAATTGAAACGTTGAAAAGGACAGCAGTCTGAAGCGACGAGTTATGTCTATAACTTGGACGAATAACGTAGTGATTGCTATTCTGCGCTGCTCTGTGTACTAATGTTCGCACGTCGGTTCTTGTTTGGTACTGGACCTGTTATATCGTCTTTGGTCTAGTGCTCCACTGGTTCATGAAAGACAATAACTTACTTCTTATCTAAAACATTCCTATGCTAGAGATGCAGAGCCGTGAAACACAGCGTCAGCTTTTTCGCGTCGTGGGGTCTTATTTCGCCTCTAATTGTAAGCCACGTGTTACGCGATTTGGCCAGTACAATAGGACACGATTACAGCTGATCAGTATTCTCGAACACGGCTGTACAGAATGTCATGACATTTGCGCAGCCTTCAATTCGAGGCGATAATTTCGAAGCAATAATACACATTTTCTTATACCACGCGAGGCCCGTAACTGAAGTAATGA
Organism: Ophion ellenae; assembly: GCA_963210295.1. NCBI lineage: Eukaryota > Metazoa > Arthropoda > Insecta > Hymenoptera > Ichneumonidae > Ophion > Ophion ellenae. The sequence continues at coordinate 6,680,736 of OY723387.1, read as the reverse complement.
AAAAAAAATGTTTCGTAGACGTGACCGCCTAGGGGCCATTCATATATCACGTGACGCAGCGGCGCGGGGCGGGGGGGGGGGGGCGGAGGCAAATCGTCGCACTTTGTCACAGGGTGGCGGGCGGGGGGTCGAGCAAAAGTCACGAGACGCTATAAGCATATTAAATCTGGAAAAGGGTGATATTGAGACGCTGAAAATTTTCTGTACTGCCCACCCAAATTTCCGACTACGAGGAAGTCGCAACTTCTCTGATATCGATTGAGACTCACCTGAAACATCCTCGGGAACACATTGCATTCTAGGTGCATCGTGATAAAAGATTATCAAATTATTTATCATTAATGTACGTTGGGTCGTCCATTAAGGCCTTAGGCCACTCTAGAGGCCGAAAAAATAGGCTTTTTGGGAATTTTCTTTTCAGAAAAACTACAAATTAAATCGAGATTACAAATAGCGTGTTTATCATACATATCGGTGACTGTATACAATCATTTTTTTTGAAGCGATTAATTTCAAAATGGCGGCTGTGCAGCGCTTATCTCGAAACTGCATTTTTTAAGTTGGCCGGAAACTCAACTTGGACAATTTTCAACCGATTCACTTGAAATGTTAAATATATCTCGAAAAATACACTGTTCTCAATTATCTGACGAAATTTTACACTTTCCAAAAATTTGGCTAAAAAATCGTCAGATAATTTTTAATAACAAATGAAGTATGCAATATAAAAAAAATCCTACGTACTTCCACAAACAATGTATTTTTCAAGATATATTCAACATTTCAAGTGAATCAGTTGACAATTGTCTGAGTTATGTTTCTGGCCAACTTAAAAAATGCAGTTTTGATATAAACGCTGCACAGCCGCCATTTTGAAATTAATCGCTTAAAAAAAATTATTGTATACAGTCACTGATATGTATGATAAACACCCTTTTTTTAATCTCAATTTACTTTGTAGTTTTTCGGAAAAAAAAATCCCCATAAAGCCTATTTTTTCGGCCTCTAGAGTGGCCTAAGGCCTTAATGGACGACCCCACGTATAAATTATACGTTTTAATATATTACATATATATTTACTTAAAGTAAACAATATAAATTGTTCGTTCTGAAATAGCTTATTAAAATGGTTTTAGTATTTTACTTGATTCTTTTTGTTGAAAGAAAAATGAGAGCAGAAGGTCGGGCTCCAAGTCACGTAATTTTCAGGAGCGGAAGGGGGGGGGCACCGTCACCCGTCACGAAACGTCACAGAGGGGGGTGGGGGAGGGGGGGGGGGTCGAATATTGATAAAATTTGCGTCACGCGTTTTATGAATGGCCCCCTAACGAAAAGAACGCCATTGCTCTCTGAGCAGAAACGAACACTTTCACACCCCAACCTTTTTCTTATCGCGACGAATACGGAACCCTTTGGGTATCTACGCTTCTTAGGAAATTTGCGATAATTTTGCAAAAAATCGCGTGGACAACGCCATGTTTGCGTCCTGCGAATTGCAGCAGGGGCACAGAAATATCATTCCGTCGAGTCGAATGAATATCGGCATCTGCTGCTCGCGCTCGTTAAAGCCGGGAACACACACCTTCCGTAAGGTAAGCCTACATAAGCGAATGGTTTTGATCAACTGATGAACGGTGGTTATGGATACGTTATGGAAGATGTGTGTGAAGCTGGTTTACGATGCAGGATCTGACAGCCGATATTATACTATCACAGTAAAATGTATAAAATTAATAAACAAGTGTTTGCCATTGGTTTATAGTCTTCAGATTGTTTCGTCTAGAGCGCTATTTTGAAGGTCAGTTTTAAAATCGTATAACTAAAAAAAATACACATGTTTACTAATCCTTCAAGAATATGTGAAAATGAAAAAAATTATTATCATGTACTTTTGTACGTTTGATTACAACGGTGTGCGAAAAACGCTTCCATGTGGCGAAAAAACCAAACATATTCTTAATCTGTATGAGGGTTGTGATGTTCGCGCTCGATAAAGGCGGAAAGAGACACACCGTCCATCATGTATATGCAATGTCACCAGAACGTGATTCAGAGTCGAAAATTGCTCTAAGTCCATACGATGACAAGCGGTAAATCGTGCCGAAAAGTACGGACACTCTACCATGGGGTCATTATAAAATAGCACTGTAAATGTATTTGTTAGATTCCGATGTATGTATTTTTATAAAATGAAAATGAAAAGATATAATGAATGTAGTAATGTTAATTTGGCATATATTGAAAAATATTCATGTTTTATATAATGGGATATAATTATTTATTTTGATAAGGAATGGCAAATTTACACATTAATAATATGGTATGCTTATTGTAAATGAACTTTATTCAATTTTCCATGTACTTTATAAGAGTTGTTACAATATATTTTTTTTTGTGGATCCACGAGTTTTGAGATTCATCCATTCCCAACCATTTCACATAAACATCATTGCCCCTTTTGCGAATTATCTTCTCCACGAGATATATGTCTGGATTGGCAACACGTTGCAGTTTGTATTCGCAAAATCCTCCGGCTATCGGATTTCCATTTGAGTCCTCGACTAGATACGTTACAGGATACGTTTGCTGCACCTTGACGATTTTAAACACTTCGGTGGTCCAATTTGATGTGAAACCTTTTTCAAGTATTGTCCTAAATTGGCTTACGCGCACAAAATCATTGGCTTTAAATCTTTCAGGAGCCGCAATTTTACATTGCTGTATATGGTGGTTAAGAATTTTTCCGCGATCGCAGGAGTAACGTCGATGGGCCTCATGCCAATCGTACGATGCTTCCGAGCATTGTACTTTATAACGAGTTGCGGTAACGCAGCGTTCCGCTTGTAATTACCATTGAGTGTAAACATTTTCCACATATTATTTTTGAGATTGCGATTGAATCGTTCGACGACCCAGGCCTTCATAATAGAATACGCTGAATAATGATTGATGTTGTATTTCTCCATAAGCCGTTGCACGTTTACATTGTAAAATTCTCTTCCTTTGTCGGTTTGAAGATTTTTCGGATATCTGCTATGATCTTGTATGATTTTCGCGGTCGTTGAAGCCTTTTCGTTGCCAGCTTTACTTTTCCGGGGTACGGCCCATGCGTACCTGCTCAACACATCGATGACAGCGAGTATGTGATTGTAGCCTTTGTTGAAACGCGAATACGGCGGCATTTGGACTACGTCAGCCTGCCACAAACCATCATACCCACGTACGATGACACGTCTTCGCGGAAAGTTTTTTCTTGCTGGAGCATGTAATTTCTCCGCTAGCTGCTTTTCCTCAAACTTTTTTTCTTCTCCGAGCATATCTTGTGTTGAGGAGACGATTTTTTACAAATCTTCCTGCGTTGTGCCAGATACAGCGTCGGTTACATACTGAATCATTTTGGGCGTACCGTTCATAGTTATTCGAAGCGCATCCTCTAGTGCGATGAGTTTCTTCTCAAATTCATCCAGGCGTTCTGTTAACAGCTTGCTTTTCCTTTCCACGTAACGTTTCCACGTAGGGCTTCTATCCTCGTATTTTACGTGATCTTGCATCGAAGCCAATAGAGGTTACGCAAAGAGCATTATCGCGTGTATAATTTCTTATTAGCCCAGTCCACTGATAGTATGAATTATCCTGCGCTCCAAGCGATAATCCAAATTTATTGATCGACATTTCGGTATCAATAGTGACGGAGGAATGATCAGTATCATCGAAGCATAGCGCAATTTATAATGAGACCAGCTTCGCAAAGTTCTTCAATAACCGACATTATCTCATTATCGTAAGTGTTGTGACCCGCGTGTCGTGAAGCTTCCAACAATCGCAAACGATCGACCAACTCGTTGGGATCATTCTAATGCACATAATCGATTTTGTTGTTATTTAACGTCATGGCGAGGGGTATTTCTATACCTCTTCCAGCTTTTCGATCGAAAGTTAATGGTCCAATTATATATTTATACTTGAAGCCTTTGTTACCCAATACTTTTTGAATATATGGCTACCACGTCGATGTGCATTTGTTGCCAACAATATACTTATATATTTGTCTTTGTCTTCCTCGGTGTATGTTGCGTCGTCAGGAATTCTCTTGAATATTAACTCATAGAGTCCAGGGGTTCCCAACTATTTTGTGCCATCGATGAATATATTATCATCATTATCCACATCGAACCGCTTATCGCCTAACATCATTCCTTCATTAGAAAATTTGTCGCCATATACGTAATCCATGCTGGAATTTTTATCTTGTGAAAGAATAGATAAAATATATTGTTAACCAAGTAGACCGAAATGTTCCCGCAATGTATTTTGACCTTCAGCCATTTGTTATTGACGTTGAACTGAAGACACAAATACGGGCGTCGTCTTCTTCAACAATGGTGGCTGGTTGCAAGGGTACAGCAGTCATCGACGTATCATCCAAAAATTCCTTTCTTCGCTTCCGTTTCAAGTGATTCGGTGTAGAAGTTACCAGCGAATCTTGGATTAATAAACGTGTACGCTTTGTTTCTTGTTTCACATCCTTCTCTAGGTCCGTTGCTTCCGACATGCTGAACGATTCAATTTCCGGGTTAAGAGATTCAACAGCAGCTGATTTTTCAACGATCTGCTTGAGAAGTTCAGTGATTGGCTTGAAGTGTCTCTCCAATGCAAGATCTTCTTCCATTTTTCCAGTCTTCAAAGCTTGATATTTTTTGCGTATTGAGTCGCTTGTTTTCGCAATTTCCCTAGCAATCTTTTCATCAGTATCAATTGTCGTCGTCATGTTACGCCCATATGAAATTATTTGTCGGTCGTTGCACAGCTGGTGTCTCAATGCTGACTGACTACATCACAGTATTGCAAACTCGTTAAATCCATTTCTATATCGACCACCGGACATTGGGCTATCTGTGTCAATCACCATGAAGCCGTATTTGTGTTGCCAACATTTTTGACATAACACCAGAAAATCTTCATACGATATATCCGTATTTACATGACCATTGTAAACATGTTTCAAGTTTGTACGATCTTGTTTGAATAAAATCAGCAGATTCACATTGTCACGTGTAAGATGCTTGGGAACCTTGGCATATATTTGGCAAAGGGTAACTTCAACCTTTGCCAAATTACTTAATCAACACTCGAGTTTCTGCCGATCGCAAAGTACTCTCTCACTGTATTTTCCTTGTCACATGCTACATCATCGAAAATAAAAATGCAGTTCGGAAGCACTTCGTGCGGGGGGATAACATCACAATTTCGTTGATCGATATCAACAGATTTTCCAAATATTGATATTGTGGGTGTTGAAGCTATTTCGAGTATGCACATAGGTTTTCAAAACGTAGGCCATTCGGACTTTCTATTAAACTTAACAGAACATTGGTTTTGCCACAATTTCAAGGAACGCAACTAATGTTGCGTATCGTAAGTGGCACCATGTCTCCATGATTGCGTACTTGTTGGGCCTCCGTTACTCTATCGACGAAATTGGACAATTGAATCACCGTCGCTTGTTGCACGAAAGGCATGTTTTCTCTCTCGAATCTAAACACATATTCGCCCAAAATGCGTCGTGTAAGAAGTATTTATAGGAGTGCACCGGGCCAAATCTGCTCAGTATCTAGAATGTTTTTGTACCTGTCGGACGACTGCAGTATTCTCCGATCAAAGGCTCATCAATTACAGTTTATTTCAAAAATTGTTCTGTTACAGAATGTTTATCACTTCATTGATATATTGTGGGAGAGTCTTCCCCAAAACATAAAATCTGATTCGGAAGTACAGCAATATCGCCGATGCACGCGCCATTGGAACTTCCGGGACAGCTAATGACCATTGGGGGGCCTACGTAAATTACGAAACGCACATTGCAGGGGGGGGGGGTCCCGCCAGGCGTTACGGTCTACATACGTGGAGGGGGGAGGTGGGGGTCAACGTTTGCGATACGTCACGATTTTAGAACTGCCAGAAATAGCAACATCTGCATTAGGGTGATTCGTTTCAGGGCAACTTTTTTTTTTACCCATCGTGCCCGAAAACCTTTAGTTGGTACCCAAAAAAAAACTTTCGTGAAAGGGGGGTGTTGTCAAAAAATATTTCGAGGTCGCGAATTAAAATTGAAGGTTTCCCATTTGAATAACATTGAAAAAAATGTTTTTCTCATTATTAGTGTTACCATTCCGCGAATTTCGATATCGCGATATTTTCCAAGTGGGTTCTCATAGGAAATATGATACTCCACAATAAGGTTCATTGAGCCATGGCCGTAAATTCAACCGTTTCAGCGGCATCATTATTTCAAGTGAATATTGTGCAAAATATCTATTCAAACGGCTGTAACGCCTAAGCTATTAGGTGGATGAAGTAAAATAAATAGATATTTTTTTAAACAAAAAAAATCTAGTTATTTTACTTCATCCACCTATAGCTGAGAAAGAGTTGAATTGACGGGCTCGGCTTATAAGACTTTTTCCTGCGACAAACTTCAGATGATTTGTTAGAACGGTGTGAAGGAGGCTTCACGCAAAACAGTAATGAAAGCGTCAACGCCGTCAAATGGTCGATGGCTCGAAAAACGAATTCTAGCGGTGCGAATATCATCGAAATTGCCACTCACATTGCTACCAGCACTTTCACCGATGGGTATAAGAGTATTCTTCTGATGATGAATATGTTGAACCTAACCATCGGAGATCGCTGCTACAGTTTCTGCACTGCAGTCGACGAGGAGCGCTGCACTACAGCAAACGTTCGGGCCTAAAAAAATACACAAGAAGCACGAACAGCACGAAGAGCTTTTAAAAAAACGGACCAAGGCTCTCAATCAGCTGCCGAAGGAGACGTCTATGGCCCAGGAATGGCTGATGGAAGGTAAGACTCGCAAAAACCGCACCGTCAGCTGAATATCCGCACATTTACTTTCTTTTACGATTATCTCGAAACTACATTTTTTGAACTGGTACTATTGCAATATCGTAAACTATCGGTCCGGTTGCTTTCAAATTTGTACACAATACTTTTAGATACATTATTTAAAATGTCACGGAGGATTTTTGCGATAACTTGATTAGTTTTTGCTTTATTATGGTTTTTGCTCGAAAAATTTCGGTGAAAAATACAAATTTTTTTCGTCGGCTCACCATAATTTTTTTAATGGTCGAAAAAAAAACCGCTACGCTACAGTGTAGCGATACTACTCACGAATGAGCTGATTTTTTTCAGATGTGACATGACCGGATAACAGCTGGGACAACGATCGCGCGTATCGTGCGGAGGACCTTTCTGACGTTGTGTAAAAAAATAAAAATAATCCGGCCCATACTTTCGAGTTTACTATTTTTTTTTAAATATACCCATTTTTCGATCGGCCAAGGTGGCCAGACGTCTTAATGTAACTATCAATATTCTAGAAAAAACATGACTTTCTATGAAGAAAAACGGAACGAAAACTTTAAACGCGTTTTTCTCGAAACTCCTTTTGTGGACCTTGTCCCAGTGGATACTCAAAAACTTATCAATCGATTTTCGATTTTTTTGTTGTTGACATCTTTGTAATCTTAGTGACTGTTGCACGTAGCCGATTTTTAAAATTTTGATAATTCCTATTGTTCTAGACTGCTTTAATACAAAAAAGCGTCTTGAAAATAAATAAAAAAATGTACAAACTGCCGGAGTTTTGTGAAAAAAAAACACGGCTACGCATAACCATAGCTACATTTGTATAGACCCCGATAAATTTTTGACTTTTCATTTACAGATCCGTTCATGAAGACATCGTTGGGACAATGAAGAGACAATTTTTTTTTTCGTCGTCAAATTAAGGCGTATATCTGGGTTAATTTGAAAGGTTTTTCCATAAAAATTGGTATAAAACTAGATGAATACTTCATAAAATGAGTATCCACGCGATCTTTTCATAATTAGTTAGGTCAATGAAAAAAAAATCCCAGTTATTGAAGACAAAGCACCCGTTACATAATGGAATAGCGGCGTGGGGTGGGGGTTCCGGCCAAGCGTTACGGTTCTGTTACGTGGGGGGAGGGGGGTAAAAAATTGGGAAATATGGCGTTATGTAATTCGTGTACGCGCCCTTATCCAATGTGAAATGTGTTGAAAAGAAATGCCGATCGAGAAAGACTCAAAGTTCTCTTTGAGCCTTTCTCGATCGTTTCGGCACTTTTTTCCAACCATTAGTAAAATTAGTTTTCTAAGGGGAAAAATAAAAACTGAATTACGTATCGGGAGAAATATTAATTTTTTAATCATGTTTTCCAACACTGTTCGCACCAAAATTTTAAATGCCCGCTCGTTTTGGTCAATTTCACTATGCGTCCGGCTACTGCGGGTTCGGTCCCCGGTAGAAGTCTTATTTTTATTAAACATATATGAATTAAATATCATAAATAATGCCTGGACAGGCGAGAGTGGCTAAAGCGAGAGGAAGTTCAATATTTTTCGAGTATAAAATGAAGAAAAAAATAGATAAAAAAATCGATTCACCGCGGATCGAACCCGGACCGTAAGCATTGTTAATCCGTCAAGCTGCCAACTCAGCCACGACGTTCAGTGAGGATACAGAAACATTTAAGATACACGCTTATCTATGATGCTTAATGTTGAAAAAAACCGCCTCAACGACCGCGGGAAAGGCTCAAGATTTATTTTTGAACCTTCCACGGTCGTTTCGGCGTTTTATTTTTCAACGCGTTTCGTCGTTGTTTTTTTAAACCCGCATTCTCGGCATAAACAGGCAACCGAAAGAAAACAATGATCTCGATACACGTTTTTCTCTTTGAAATTTATTTAATGCATATTCCTATCCGCAGTACGGCCACACATACATGTCGAGCTCGATCGGACGGAAAACCTCGCTCCGTTCGCCTGTTGAGTGAGCACGATTTGCGAGGGGCAGAGACTTTTCTTCCACCGAGCTACCCATTCGTGGTTACGCTGACTGCGATGCCGACTTGAGCGGTGATCATGACTCACGCGGCTACAAGGGCATCTGCAACCTCGACGGAGGCGATGATCACGAAATTATATCCCCGAACTCGCCGCCGCGATTTAGCGCCATTTCCGAGGCACGCTCAAAACAGAGATTAGTAGGGAGATGTACAACGCTCCCCTTTTCGGCAGAGATTAGTAGGGAGATGCACAACGCTCCCCTTTTCGGCGTGCCTCGTAAATGGCGCTAAATCGCGGCGGCGATTTTGGGGAGTATGATTTCGTGATCATCGCCTCTGTCGAGGTTGCAGATTCCCTTGTAGCCGCGCGAGTCCGTGATCACCGCTCAAGTCGGTATCGCAGTCAGCGTGAACACGAATGGGTAGCTGGTGGGGGAAAAGTCTCTGCCCCTCGCAAATCGCGCTCGCTCGACAGGCGAACGGAGCGAGATTTTCCGTCCAATCGAGCTCGACATATATGTGTGGCCGAACTGAGGATTGGAATATGCATTAAATGAATTTCAAAGTGAAAAACATGTATCGAGATCATTGTTTTCTCTCGTTTGCCCGTTTATGCCGAAAATGCGGGTTAAAAAAAATTAACGACGAACCGCGTTGAAAAATAAAACGCCGAAACGACCGTGGAAGGCTCAAAAAGAAATCTTGAGCCTTTGCCGCGATCGTTTCGACATTTTTTTTCAACAGTAAACATTATGGATAAGGGTGTATCATAAGTAATTCTCTATCTGCAATGAGCGTCGTGGCTGAGTTGGCAGCGTGACGGATTAACGATGCTTACGGTCCAGGTCCAATCCCCGGTGAAACAACTTTTTTTTCTTCGTTTTATATTCAGAAAATTTCGAATATAATTTTATATTCGACATTTTATATTCAGAAAATTTCGAACTTCTGCTATTCTCGCTTCTCGCTCTAGCTATTCTCGCCTGTTCAGGCATTATTTATGATATTCAATTCGTATATGCTTAATAAAAAAAACAAGACATTGCTACCGGGGATCAGTGCAGCCAGATCGCGCGTAAAAGTTACCCCCTCTCTAATCTCTTCCGCGCCCATCACACAATCATAGTAGCGCGTGTCCGTGAGCGAGCGACGCTTGGGCATCTTCGGAAAGAGCCGAGCACGGTCGAAGTTTTCGGACCGCGCCTTCGGCAGCTACACTAAAGTATGGACGCTGAGTACGTACATGTGCGGCCAAGCCGAAACGAAGGCTTCGAGGGAAAAAGCAATCTGAGCACGACTCGAGCGTGACGTCACCCGACGGTACGCGCGAGGCTTTTAGATGATTTTAAGGCTTATTTAGCTCTTGATTCTCTGCGTTATTAATGTATACAAAAAAATTTATCGGGCAGTCTGATCGCTTATTTTTTTTAGTTTATACTCTAACTTAAATATAATAATAAATCTAAATTACAACTTATTTATCCTATATAAAATTGTTTACGCTTTACTCACACCCGTCCTTATGCCAAATAAATTACAATTCATAAAAGTAAGCGGAAATATATTTATATTCGTATTATTATATTAATTGTCATGCTTTTATCAAGCGATAAAGCATTATCCCCAAAAACAAGCCAATCATCCATCCGGCCGCGAATCATAAGTATCAGAAAGTGCACATATTCTACAAGCGATGAGATGGTCCCGTTGGTAGCGTTCCTGGCTTCGGTCCGCAGGGGCCAGTGGTGCAAATTTTTCATAATTTCTCATATTTTAGTCATATTTGAGATTTTCAGAGAAAAAATGATTTAAAACAGATTCAAGTTCTGTTCTATTTCCCAGAAACACATTTTTTTTCACTGAACATTCATGATTTCTCATTTTTTTCCCGGAAATATCTTTTTTTTCCTATGACCTGAGTGAACGGCTGCGGAGATATTCGGAGAGAAGTTAAGGGGGGATTTTCTTTTTTTTCGACAAAAAAATCGATTTTTCGCTGACCGCTGTTTCATATTCTTCAAAGTGATGAGAATATGTGTGCAAAATTTCAAATTAAAATTCTCAAAAATGGCAGAGTTATAAGCGATTTTATACCTGCGTGTCGACTCGCGGTGGCCGCGCGCTCGTTGTCACACGGCAGGGGTCGGCGCGCCCGGCAGCTGCTCGAATCTGTTGCTCGACGGACCATAAAAATAACGGGACAGCATACAATAGGCATTTAATTCAATGAAGGGCGAGTCCTAACGGTCGTGCGAGATCGAAATATTCGGTGGAGAGTCGCTCAGTCTCGAACGAGAGTTTACTGGTAACAGACGTATATATCATGGATCGAAAACAGGGATGTGATACTCATAGTCGTGCTGCTAGACCGAAAAAGAGGAAATTTGTTGGGAATATTCACACCCGAGAAACGGAAACGACGTTTGCAAGTACGTCGGCCCAGAAACTGTCGACAGCGAAAGACAAAGAAATAATTACGGACCCGGGTCATGGATATCGCATTATCGCGTTTCTATCGGTTTTCTCTGCAATCTCGCATCTCGTAATATGTCAGGAATGCAAAGGACCGATCAAATTTGGCGAATCCAGTTCTCGCGGCTTGCGTTTTAAAATAGTTGTGCAGTGCAAGTGTCGTGTGCAATACATTAATTCCTGTCCTCTCGTCGATGACAAATCGTGTGAGATAAACCGGAGAATGGTTTTTGTGATGAGGCTATTGGGAGTAGGCAGAGAGGGTATAAATTTATTTTGTGGCTTGATGGATATATCCCAAGGTTTCAGCACAACCTTGTACTATGCCTCCTTGGAGAACATTTACAGTGGAGCCAAAGCTGTATGGGAGCTGTGTGCGAAAAAGGCAGTGAAAGAAGAGAAAGCGAAGAATGCTGAGCACGGAGTTCCAGAGACAGATATTTCTGTGTCGGGAGACGGAACATGGAAAAAGCGAGGATATAGTTCCTTGTTTGGAATCACGACACTCATCGGCAAATATTCAAGCAAAGTGGTTGACCTTGTCGTGAAATCGTCTTACTGTCACGCTTGTAAATGGTGGCAATCAAAATCCGGTACCGAAGAATACGACGATTGGTTCGAAGAACACAGCAGTGAATGTACGGCAAATCACGATGGGTCAGCTGGAAAGATGGAATTTGACGCGATCAAAGACATGTTCCGACGATCTTGGGAAATGCATGAAGTACGGTACGCGAAATACATCGGCGATGGCGACACGAAAACATTCAAAGCCTTGTTGGAAGACAAACCTTACGGCGATGATTTGATCGTGAAGAAAAAGGAATGCGTCGGGCACGTTGAGAAGCGTATGGGCTCGCGACTGAGAAATGTGAAAAAAAAACGAAAAAACGTGGAGGAAAAGGAAAATTAACCGATAAATTGATAAAAGAATTAACAATTTTCTACGGTTTGGCTATCAGAAGACATCCAGACTCTGTTGATGAGGTGTACAATGCTGTGCGGGCAACGTTCTACCATAAGATCTCGAAGAATGAAAATCCTCAGCATATGTACTGTCCCGCGGGGTCACAAAGCTGGTGCAAATGACGTATTGCCGAAGCCGAAAAAACTCTGGACGAATTTGATCACGAAGCTCCACTGCATGAAGACGTCGCGAATGCTATTAAGCCGATTTACATTGATTTGTCATCGAGAGACTTGCTGGAAAGGTGTTTAGGTGGCGATACTCAAAACAACAACGAAAGCTTCAGCGCAACCGTTTGGCGATTCGCATCTGAACACCTTCACTGTGGCGCGAAAACGATCGACATCGCGGCTTATTTGGCCGCAGGGATTTTTAACGAAGGCTCTACAGCACTCCTTAAAACAATGACGACGATTGGAATCGTCGTTGGCCAGCAAGCATCAATATTCGTCGATGCGCGAGATAAGCAGCGGATAGAGAGGTCAACGAGACGCAGCCTCGAAGCAACGAAAGAGGCTCGAACAAGACGCAGAAGCGAAACTGCTTCACTGAATAAGTTGTTCGAAGGCGAGGAAGGCATCCTGTATGGCCCTGGCATAGCAGATTAGATTAAAAATACTGTAAGTACTCGATATGTCCCATAAACTGTACTCACAACTTTAAACGCGTTTTTCTCAAAACACCTTTTTCACAACTGGTGTGCACGATTTCTCAAAAACTATTCAACCGATTGCCTTCAACTTTGGACAGAATGCTCAGCTGACATCCTTTTATCGTTTGATGAAGCAAAAAAGCAATACGTTTAATAGTTTTTTATTTATAACAAAAAATCGATCAATTTTTTTCGAAAAATCGATACTTCAAGTTCAAAACGTCACCAAATCGTCAATTTTTTTTTCCCTTCATTGAACGATAGCTATATATGTCTAAAGTAAAATGCTTTTTGGGTTTTTGTTGCAGGATGAACGTGAAGGCTGTAATCGTGCACACCATCAAAAAAGGACCATCGCGCGTCGAGGGGGGTGGGAGACGGATTTTTTGATGCAATTGTTTAAAAAATGTTTTGTATGTAGCAAACAGATCAATAAAACTATATGCCAAGTTTCACAAGTTTTCCGTTGTATACTTTCTTCACAAAAAAATTCCCAAAAAGCGATAAATTTTGCGAAAAAAAAAACAATCCCCCCTTAAAGATGAAAAGAAATGATATTTTCGTAAAAAAAAACTTGTTATTATTTTTTTTCCGGACATTTTCCTTTTTCCTATTACCTGAGTGAAAGGCTGCGAAGATATTCGGAGAAAATTTAAAGGTGAAAAAAATGAGATTTTCGTTAAAAAAAACTTGTTCTTATTTTTTTTCCGGAACTTTTTCTTTTTCCTATTGAGTGAATGGCTGCGGAGATATTCGGAGAAAAGTTATAGATGAAAAAAAAAATGAGATTTTCGTAAAAAAAACTTATTACATTTTTTGATCCCTCGTAATTCTGAGAAATAAAGAATTTCCGAAATTTTTGCAAACATTATTTTCCTTAAGGGATAACACGACTGTAACGGCCTGCCATGAAGCGTTTTCGACAAATAATACTTGGGGTAATTATTAAGCATATATTGAAGTATATTGCAAAAAAAATGTACGGGAAAATATTACAAAATGGCGACACTGCAGCAAATTCTTTGGAGGCAAGTTGAACTTAAGGTGCTCTGCGGCACGTAGTATAACTTGTGCCAATTTTAAACTGGACAAAATATTTTTTTAAATTAAATCTAGCTGAGTGTAGCTAGTGAACCACGAAGGGGATTTTAGAAATATTGATTTTTGAGTAATTGCCGAGTATTTGACTAAAAATGTTCATTTAGACTAAATAAAACAAAATTCTTTTTTTTAGATTAAAATTGGCACAGTAATACTACGTGCCGCAGAGGTTCGACATGCTTCGGAAGAATTGCTGCAGTGTCGCCATTTTGTAATATTTTCGGATAAAAATTTCTAGCAATATACTTAAGTATATGCTCAATAAATACCGCAAGTATTATTTGTTTATCAGATTTTCTTCCGCCAAAGAAAATATCTAAAAAATACGCTTCCTGTAAGGCCGTTACAGTGGTGTTACCCCATACAGTCTTCATATAATTTCCGAGATTTTCCCGTGATCGTAATTAAAATGATGAAATATTCGGAAAAATTCGGGGAAACTCGGATGTTTGCGTATAAATAATTGTCCGCAAAACTCCGAATTCTTCATATTTGTTCCAACTCATAGAAAAATTCTGAAAAAATCGGAGTTTTTCGGGAAAAAAATTGCACTAGGGGCGCGGGATCGTTCCCCGCACTCAGTGCTTTTTTTAAAATTATTATTACTATTAATTCTTATTTGATTAGTTATTTTTATTAGTTATCATCATTATTTTAATTAGTTATCTTTTAGTGTGAAAAAATATACCGCGCACTCTGACCGCTTATTTTATTAGTTTGTACGTTAATTTAAATAAAATAATAAATATAAATTACAACTTATTTATTTTCTAAAAAATTGTTTGCGCTTTACTCACACCCGTCCCTATCGCAAATAAATTGTAATTCATAAAAGTAAGCGGAAATTTATTTATATTCGTATTATTATATTCATTCTCATATACTTTCATCAAGCGATAAAGCATTATGATAATGCTTTATCGCTTGATGATAGTACATGAAAGTAGTATATGAAAGAAGTATATAGTATATGAGCGTAAGTATATGAAAGTATTTGATTAGCTATTGAATGAATATAATATTACGAATATAAATATATTTCCGCTCATATACTTTCATCAAGCGATAAAGCATTATCATAATGCTTTATCACTTGATGAAAGTATATGAGAATGAATATAATAATACGAATATATTTCCGCTTACTTTTATGAATTACAATTTATTTGGCATAGGGACGGGTGTGAGTAAAGCGCAAAAAAAATTTTCAGAAGTAAAATAAGTTGTAATTTAGATTTATTATTATATTGAAATTAACATATAGACTAATAATATAAGCGGTCAGAGTGCGCGATAAGTTTTTCGACACTAAAAGATAACTAATTAAAATAATAATGATAACTAATAAAAATAACTAATCAAATAAGAATTAATAGTACTAATAATTTAAAAAAAAGCACTGAGCGCGGGAAACGATCCCGCGCCCCAAGTGCAAACTTTTTTCCGAAAAACTCCGATTTTTTCCGGAAAATTTTTCCGAATTTTGCTATGAATTGGAACAAATATGAAGAATTCGGGGTTTTGCGGACAATCATTTTTACGCAAACATCCGAGTTTCTCCGAATATTTCATCATTTTTATTACAATCACGGGAAAATCTCGGAAATTATATGAAGACATTAAGGGGTAACAGCACTGTAACAGCCTTACAGGAAGCGTATTTTTTGATATTATTTTGCGGAAAAAAATGTGATAAACAAATAAAACTTGCGGTATTTATTAAGCATATATTTAAGTATATTGCTATAAATTTTTCATCTGAAAATACTACAAAATGGCGACACTGCAGCAATTCTTCCGAAGCACCTCGACCCTCTGCGGCACGCAGTATAACTGTGCCAACTTTAATTAAAAAAAAAAGGATTTTGTTTTATTAAGTCTGCATGAGTGTATCTACTGAACCACGTAGGGGATTTTCGATAAGTTAATTAAAACAATATTTATTAACAAATAACTGTCTTAAAAACAAAATTGAACATTTTTAGTCAAATACTCGGCAATTACTCAAAAATCAATACTTCTAAAATCCCCTACGTGGTTCCCTAGCTACACTCATCTAGATTTAATTTAAAAAAAATTATTTTATTCCGATTAAAATTGGTTATACTGCGTGTCGCAGAGCACCTTACGTTCAACATGCCTCGGAAGAATTTGCTGCAGTGTCGCCATTTTGTAATATTTTTCCACAATTTTTTTTTTGCAATATACTTCAATATATGCTTAATATTTACCCCAAGTATTATTTGTCTAAAACGCTTCGTGGCAGGCCGTTACAGTGGTGTTACTCCTTAAGGAAAACAACGTTTGCAAAAATTTCGGAAATTCATTATTTCTCAGAATTATGAGGGATAAAAAAATGTAATAAGTTTTTTTACGAAAATCTCATTTTTTTCATCTATAACTTTTCTCCAAATATTTCCGCAGCCGTTCACTCAATAGGAAAAAGAAAAAGGTCCGGAAAAAAATAAGAACCAGTTTTTTTTACGAAAATTTCATGTTCTTTAATCTTCAAATTTTCTCCGCATGTCTTCGCAGCCGTTTACTCGGGTAATAGGAAAAAGGAAAAGTTCCGGCAAAAAAATAATAATCTTTTTTTTTTACGATAATCTCATTTCTTTTCATCTTTAACTTTTCTCCGAATATCTCCGCAGCCGTTCACTCAGGTCATAGGAAAAACAGAAATTTCCTGGAAAAAAAGAGAAATCATGAATTTTCCGTGAAAGAAAATGTGTTTTTGGGAAATAGACCAGAACTTGAATCTGTTTTAAATCATTTTTCCTCCGAAAATCTCAAATATGACTAAAATATGAGACATTATGAAAAATTTGGAGAAAAATTTGAACTACGGGCCCCTGCGGACCGAAGCCAGGAACGCTACCAACGGGACCATCTCATCGCTTGTAGAATATGTGCCCTTTCTGATACTTACGATTCGCGGCCGGATGGATGATTGGCTTGTTTTTGGGGATAATGCTTTACCGATTGGTGAAAGTATGAAAATTAATATAATAATACGAATATAAGTACATTTCCGCTATGAATTATAATTTATTTGGCATAAGGACGGGTGTGAGTAAAGCGTAAACAATTTTATATAAGATAAATAAGTTATAATTTAGATTTATTATTATATTTAAATCAACGTACAAACTTAAAAAATAAGCGATCAGAGTGCGCGATACACTTTTTTGTACACATTGATAACGCAGAGAATCTAGAGCTAATAAGAATTGAAATCATCTAAAAGCCTCGCGCGTGACGTCACCCGACGGCACGCGCGAGTCTTGCTCAGATTGCTTTTTCCCTCGAAGCCTTGGTTTCGGCTTGGCCGCACATGTACGTGCTCAGCGTCCATGCGTTGGTGTAGCTGCTGAAGGCGCGGTCGGGAAACTTCGACCGTGCTCGGCTCTTGCCGAAAATGTCCGAGCGTCGCTCGCTTACGGACACGCGCTACTATGATTGTGTGATGGGCGCGTAAGTCTTGTTTTTTTTTTATTAAGCATATACGAATTAAATATCATAAATAATGCCTGAACAGGCGAGAATAGCTAAAGCGAGAGTAAGTTCGAAATTTTCTGAATATAAATTGAAGAAAAAAAAAGTTGGTTCACCGGGGGGATTCAACCCGGACCGTAATCATCCTTAATTCGTCACGCTGCCAACTCAGCCACGACGCTCATTGAAGACAGGGAAACATTTATGATACACCCTTATCCATAATGTTTACTGTTGAAAAAAATGTCGGAACGATCGCGGCAAAGGCTCAGATTTCTTTTTGAACCTTCCACGGTCGTTTCGGCGTTTTATTTTTCAACGCGGTTCGTCGTTAATTTTTTTAACCCGCATTTACAGCATAAACGGGCAACCGAGAGAAAACAATGATCTCGATATATGTTTTTCACTTTGGAATTCATTTAATGCATATTCCAATCCTCAGGACGGCCACACATATATGTCGAGCTCGATCGGACGGAAAACCTCGCTCCGTTCGCCTGTCGAGCGAGCGCGATTTGCGAGGGGCAGAGACTTTTTCCCCACCAGCTAGCCATTCGTGATCACGCTGACAGCGATACCGACTTGAGCGGTGATCACGGACTCGCGCGGCTACAAGGGAATCTGTAACCTCGACAGAGGCGATGATCCCGAAATCAAACTCCCGAAATCGCCGCCGCGATTTAGCGCCATTTACGAGGCACGCCGAAAAGGGGAGCGTTGTGCATCTCCCTACTAATCTCTGTTATTAGGGAGATGTGCAACGCTCCCGTTTTCGATAGAGATTAGTAGGGAGATGTACAACGCTCCCCTTTCCGGCGTGCCTCAGAAAAGGCGCTAAATCGCGGCGGCGAGTTCGGGAATATGATTTTGTGTGCATCGCCTCCGTCGAGGTTGCAGATTCCCTTGTAGCCGCGCGAGTCGTGAGGACCGCTCAAGTCGATATCGCAGTCAGCGTGCACACGAACGGGTAGCTCGGTGGGGGAAAAGTCTCTGACCCGCGCCCACTCGACAGGCGATCGGAGCGAGGCAGGCAGCCAGATCGTGCGTAAAAGTTACCCCCTCTCTAGTCACTTACGCGCCCATCACGCAATCATAGTAGCGCGTGTCCGTGAGCGAGCGACGCTCGGACACTTCGGAAAGAGCCGAGCACGGTCGAAGTGTCCCGACCGCGCCTTCGGCAGCTACACCAAGCCATGGACGCTGAGCACGTTCATGTGCGGCCAAGCCGAAACGAAGGCTTCGAGGGAAAAAGCATTCTGAGCACGACTCGCGCGTGACGTCATCCGACCGACGGCACGCGCGAGGCTTTTAGATGATTTCAATGCTTATTTAGCTCTTGATTCTCTGCGTTATTAATGTATACAAAAAAATGTATCGCGCACTCTGATCGCTTGTTTTTTTAGTTTATACGTTAATTTAAATATAATAATAAATCTAAATCACAACTTATTTATCTTATATAAAGTTGTTTACGCTTTACTCACACCCGTCCTCATGCCAAATAAATTATAATTCATAAAAGTAAGCGGAAATATATTTATATTCGTATTATTATATTAATTCTCATACTTTCTTCAAGCGATAAAGCATTATCCCCAAAAACAAACCAATCATCCACATATTTTGTACAACGGTGAGATGGTCCCGTTGGTAGCGTTCCTAGCTTCGGTCCGCAGGGGCCCCTAGTGCAAATTTTTCTCCAAATTTTTCCTAATTTCTCATATTTTAGTCACATTTGAGATTTTCGCAGAAAAAATGATTTAAAACAGATTCAAGTACTGGTCTATTTTCCAAAAACACATTTTTTTTTACTGAAAATTCATGATTTCTCATTTTTTTCCCGGAAATTTCTCTTTTTCCTATGACCTGAGTGAACGGCTGCGGGAGATATTCGGAGAAAAGTTACAGATGAAAAAAATTAGATTTTTGTAAAAAAAAACTTATTACATTTTTGTATGCCTCATAATTCTGAGAAATAATTAATTTCCGAAATTTTTGCAAACATTCTTTTCCTTAAGGGGTAAACCACTGTAACGGCCTGCCACGAAGCGTTTTAGACACATAGTACTTGGGGTAATTATTAAGCATATATTGAAGTATATTGCGAAAAAATTTTATGGGAAAATATTACAAAATGGCGACACTGCACAAAATTCTTCCGAGGCATGTTGAACTTAAGGTGCTCTGCGGCACGTAGTATAACTTGTGCCAATTTTAACCTGGACAAAATAATTTTTTCAATTAAATCTAGATGTGTGTAGCTAGTGAACCACGTAGGGGATTTTAGAAATATTGATTTTTGAATAATTGCCGAGTATTTGAATAAAAATGTTCATTCAGACTTAATAAAGCAAAATTCTTTTTTTTAGATTAAAATTGGCACAGTTATACTGCGTGCCGCAGAGGTTCGACATGCTTCGGAAGAATTGCTGCAGTGTCGCCATTTTGTAATATTTTCGGATAAAAATTTCTAGCAATATACTTAAATATATGATCAATAAATACCGCAAGTATTATTCATTTATCACATTTTCTTCCGCCGAAAAAAAATTTCAAAAAATCCGCTTCTTGTAAGGTCGTTACAGTGGTGTTGGCCCTTAAAGTCTTCACATAATTTCCGAGATTTTCCCGTGCTCGTAATTAAAATGATGAAATATTTGGAGAAATTCGCAGAAACTCGGATGTTTGCGTAAAAATAATTGTCCGCAAAACTCCGAATTCTTCATATTTGTTCCAATTCATGGAAAAATTCGGAAAAAATCTGAAAATTTTTTCGGAAAAAATCGGAGTTTTTCGGAAAAAATCGGAGTTTTTCGGAAAATATTTGCACTAAGGGCGCGGGATCGTTCCCCGCGCTCAGTGCTTTTTTAAAAATTATTATTACTATTAATTCTTCTATAAAACTCTCCGTGATTATTCCATTCGCTTGCACTTCTGCCCTTGTGTCCTTGTAAATTACCTTCATCATGTCTAGCATTCTTCCCTCTATTCCTTTCCCTCTGAATTTTTAATCATTCTTTCCCTGCTCACCCGATCAAATGCTGCCTTGAAATCTATAAACGCCACATATAGTTTACCGCCCTTCACTTTTAGTTGATTGTTTATTACCGCGTTTAACGTGAATATTTGATCCCTCGTTCCTCTACCTCTCCTGAACCCTGCCTGACCCTCCTTCAATTTTTGGTTTCTCTCTATCCATTTGTTCAGCCTCTCTGTCATCATTTTTGTCAATAATTTGTAACCTACATCTAATAGTGAGACCCCCCGATAATTTTCTGCCTTATCCCTCTCTCCATCTTTATATATTGGGACTATCCTCGCGATTTCCCACCCCTTTTCCATCGTTCCTTCTAGCCACATTTTATTTAAGAGCTCTTTCAACTCCTCCTTTTCTTCCCTTGGTAAAGCCTTTAAAAATTCGACGCTAATTCCGTCCTCCCCCGCCGCCTTACCGTTTTTCATTTTTTTCAGTGCCCCTTCCATTTCTTGCAATCTGATCGGCTCATAAAATTCCTTTTTTTTTCTTTTCTTTGCTCGTCACATATTTTTGTCTCTTCTCTCTCCCATACCCCCTCCTCATTTTCCTTTTCTTGATCGTTTTTTCCATTGAGCAATCTTTCAAAGTGCTCCTTCCATTCTTTCTTAGTTATTTTGCTCCCATTCGCTCCTCTCCCATTATTCCTGAATTTATTAATCGCTTTCCACCATTTCGATAGGTCCTTTGCCTTTCCAACGTCCTCCCAAATTTTGCTCCGCCATTCCTCTTTTGCCCCTCTATATACCTTTTCAATTTCTTTCTTTCGTCCACCAACTTTTGTTTTTTGTCCACGCTTCGTTGTTTTGTGAACGCCTTTAATTTTTCCCACACTGCCTTCCTTTGCTTCTTACATTCGTTATTGAACCACTTCGGGAGCCTTTTTTCTGTCCTTGTTTTTTTGCCCTTCCTTCTTAGCCCCGCCTTTTCTGCCACCCTCGCGATTTTTTCTTTCACCCTCTCTCAACTCTCCCTCCCTTTTTCCATTTTCGTCTCTTTTTGCATTTCTTCCATGAACCTCTCTGCTTTTTCTTCAACCCACCATAGTCTTTCGCTATCCTGCGTCCCCTTCTCTTTCCCCTCTTCATCCTTTCCCTTATGATCTCCTCCCATGCCACACATATTGGCAAGTGATCCGATTCTATTCTTTCCACTACTTCCATCCATTTGAATTAATCTCTTTCTCCCCTGTCTAATATCATTATGTAGGCTATGACCGATCCACAACATTCTTTATCCCCCCCTACGAATGTTACTTTACCCTCCCTATCACCTTTCACTCTTCCATTCATCACCTTTAAACTTAAATCCTCGCATAATTTTAACATTCTTCTTCCCTCCGTATTCAGTATTTTGTCCTGAGATTTCCTTGTTTCACCTCCATCCCCTTCCGCACCCCCCTCATTTATTGCTTGCATCCCTCCTATCCTTGCGTTCATGTCGCCCACAATCATTACTCGCTCCTTTTCCTTTGCCTCTTCAATTATTGCCTCTCTCAGCTTTTTTTCTAACTTTTGCACGCCGATGTTATTATATACCGAAATTATGTATAGGTTTTTTCCTTCATTATATGATTGTTCATTATTAAACCAAATTCCCATTCCCTTATTTCCCAGTCCTCTGCCCAATGCTTTTTGATCCCAACCGCCTGTCCTCCTTTTGCTCTTCCCTTTTTTATCCCTACTTCCTTGTGGGCCGCTTTCAACGCCCATTTAAATTTGTCACTCATTTTCAACCTCACGTTCTCCTCATCCTTCTTTTCAACCCACGTTTCTTGCAAAATTACCAAATCCGCTTTTTCTAAAAATCCCCACGCTTCTGCAATTTTACATATTCCATAGTATTATCTTAAACTCGCCCCCTCCCTCTACTTCTTTTTTCTCTCTTTGCTGGTCTTCTCTCTTCTTTCTTCCATTTTCCGCCAGTCCGCATCCTTCAATATCGTCCTCCCCGCTCGTTCCGAATTGTCTGCCGCCAACCATCATCCCCTCCCATCCTTTCGATGTCTCCCTTCCGCTCGGTCCATCTCCACCATGCTCCTTCCAGCCAGATTTTCATGTACTTCACCTCAGCTTGTTTTCCGTATTTCCTCTCGTGTTTCGCTACATCTCGCATCCATTTCTGTACTTCTTTCTCCCTCTTGGTCAGGTCGTCGTTGATCCATATATCAGTTCCCCTCAGCTCCTTGCTTTTTCTGAGTATTTCTATCTTGTCGGTCCAGTTTTTATACTTCACTACCACCGATCCATTTCCAGAAAACTTCGTCGTTGTCTTTCTCCTTATATTCGTGTTGCATCTTTCGTCAACCTTCGCCAACACCTTATCTTTCTCATATCCCGCCTCCGCGTAGAAAGACACATTTATGTTGTTTCTTCTGTTTTCCCTCTTCATTCTTTCCGCTCTCCACCCCCGGTCACTAATCGCCACGGGCTTCCTCCGCAAGATGTTCTCCCGCTTTTCTCTCTCATCCTCCTTTGTAACGTTATTATTTTCCTCCGACCTTTTTCTTCCTCTTCTCCCATTTCTTACTACTCTCCAACCTTCTTCCGATACCCCTCTTTCACATTCATCCTCCTCCTGCTTCCTCCACCTCTCTCCGTATCCTCCATTTCCAGACATTGTTTCCGTCCTTACGATTTCCTCTCTCACTCTTTTGGCTGCCACTTTTGCTCTTCCTCCGTCATATGCCTCGTTTTCGAAACCCTTCTTCACCGGTTCTTCCTTTTCCTTTCCGTCGAGCTTATTTATCACGTTCATTAAGCTTTTTCGCTCCTCCCCCCACCGCATCCTGTCCTGCTCTGGTTTTCTCTTCAGCATTTCGACCTCTTTTTTATATGTATCAATCTCCCGACGCCTTTCCGCACATTCCTCACATTGATCCTCTCCATCTGCCTCGCACTCTTCCTTTATTCTTTGTAACTCCTCCTTCCACCACTGCTTCATCCTTCTTTCCGATTCCGCCACGCTGTTTCTCATCGTATGTTTCATCCGTATCTCGGCCTCCCTTATTCCCTTCATCCACGTGTACACACAATCGTTGTTGTCAAACTCCTTTTCACCCTCGCACCATGTTTCATTCTCCCCTTCCTCCTCCACCCCGCTGTCTTCTCCGTTGCCGCTGTTCTTATGCTTTTTCAGCGGCGGTGACGCCACAGCGCCCCCTGCCCTGCACCCTTTGCTTCTTCATATGGAACGGTAATTTGATCAAATTAATTGTAAAACCAGTTGATGCAGGAAATTTCTATATATTAGATAGATAGAAGTCTTATATAGATAATATAGATTGTTTTGGAGAATAATAACGAAATGCGGAAATTTAGTCAATATGTTTCTTTTCATTGCAGAAGCAGTAACAAACAAAATTTATTTATAGACCCAAGAAAATTCTTGAGAATTTTGAATCCAGACAAAACTTTTACAAATGACCAGATATCATGATACGCTATACAGATAAAGAATAATAATAAAATACAGAAATTAAGTCAATGTTTTTTTTTTCGCTGAGGAAGCAGTAACAAACAAAATGCATTTATAGACATAAGAAAATTAATAAGAGTTTTGAATCTAGTCAAAACTTCTATAAATTATCACTCATTATGATATGCTATACAGATAAAGAATAATAACGAAATACACAAATTAAGTCAATATGTTTTTTTTTCGTTGCAGAAGTAGTAACAAATAACGTTTATTTCTAGATACACGAAAATTCATGAGAATTTTGAATCCAGACAAAACTTTCACAAATGATCGCACATCATATTCACACATTATAATACGCTGTACAGATAAATAATAATAACGCAATACAGAAATGAAGTCAATATATTTTTGTTTTTGTTGCGGAAGCACTAACAAACAATATTCATTTATAAACACAAGAAAATTCATAAGAATTTTGAATCAAGACAAAACTTTTACAAATTATCACACATCACATTCACATGCTATGATACACTGTACAGATAAATCGATCTCACAGATTTGATTTTTTCCGCTAGATCGCGCTAGAAAGGGTCCTCCCATGACAAGATAATAGTTTATGACTCTGACAAAATTCATAATAATTTTGAATGTAGACAAAACCTCTACAAATTATCACATATTATATACGCTCTACAGATAAAGAATAATAACGAAATACAGAAATGAAGTCAATATGGTTTTTTTGTTGTGGAAGCAGTAACTAGCAAAATGCATTTATAGACACAAGAAAAATTGATAAGAATTTTCAATCACGACTGAGGTTTTGCAAATTATCACACATCATATTCCCACCGATGATACGCTGTACAGATAGAGAATAATAACGAAGTACAGAAATTAAGACAATATATTTTTTTTCATTGCGGAACTAGTAACTAACAAAATGCCTTTATAGACACAAGAAAATTGATACGAATTTTGAATCACATCATATTCACACTGATGATACGCTGTACAGATAGAGAATAATAACGAAATAAAGAAATTAAGACAATATTTTGACTTCGTTGTGGATGCAGTAACAGAATTTATTTATAGACACAAGAACATTCATAAGAATTTTTTAATCCAGATAAAATTTTTCAAATTATCACACATCATATTCCCATATTATGATACTATACGTTGCACAGATAAAAAATAATAACGAAATACCGAAATTCAGTAGATATGTTTTCTTATCGTTGCGGAAGCAGTAACAAACAAAATTTATTTATAAACATCAGACAATACATAACACTCCTTCGATAGTTTTCGCTGCAGATCACGATAAATATATTTTACACCGAGACACAATTATTTTTTATTAATCACGAAATTCGTTAGTTCGCACGATCCGCACACGCTTTATTCCAACATCGATGACAAGCGGGAATCATCGATGGGGGATGGCGTCGGTTGCGTTCTTGTCGCTCAGTTCATTTCGGTTCGGTGATGAGCAGCGACGCACGCGGTGAAACCACCAACCACTAATAACTGGATTTCCGTGGACGCTTTTGGATCGTGATCGCCGTAAGCGTTCGTACTCCTTAGCTCTAGTCTTCTTGGTCCACGCTTTCTTTTCTACCCCGCCGTTGTTGCAGCGATTCCTTCTTTACCGACCGCCGTCTCTACGTAGTTCCTTCCACTCTCACGGCGCCTCTGCTCCCTTTCTCCTGCCACGTTTCCGCTCTCATCGTTCCCTCTCGCCCCGCCGCCGTTCTCTGGCCTAACCTCTTCTTCACAATCCCCGACTTTATTTCCCCCTAACTCGCCCATTTCACTATTTTCCACTGAGCCCATTATCACCTCAATTTCCACTGATTCCTCCTTCACTCCTCCACTACTTTCCTGGCTTTTTTCTTTTCTCCTTTAACCCAAACTATCTGATTATTCACGTCCGATTTCACAACGCTTGCGTTTGCTACTCGTGCTCAACCGGAAGTCTCTGACCGCTTATTTTATTAGTTTGTATGTTAATTTAAATACAATAATAAATCTAAATTACAACTTATTTATCTTCTAAAAAATTGTTTGCGCTTTACTCACACCCGTCCCTATGGCAAATAAATTGTAATTCATAAAAGTTCGGGGAAATATATTTATATTCGTATTATTGCATTCATTCACATATACTTTCATCAAGCGATAAAGCATTATCATAATGCTTTATCATAATGCATTATCATAATGCTTTATCATAATGCATTATCATAATGCTTTATCGCTTGATGAAAGTAAATGAGAATGAATATAATAATATGAATATAAATATATTTCCGCTTACTTTTATGAATTACGATTTATTTGGCATAGGGACGGTTGTGAGTAAAGCGCAAACAATTTTTTAGAAGATAAATAAGTTGTAATTTAGATTTATTATTGTATTTAAATTAACGTACAAACTGATAAAATAAGCGGTCAGAGTGCGCGATAATTTTTTCGACACTAAAAGATAACTAATTAAAATAATAATGATTACTAATAAAAATAACCAATCAAATAAGAATTAATAATAATAATAATTTTAACAAAAGCACTGAGCGCGGGGTACGATCCCGCGCTCCTAGTGCAAATCTTTTTCCGAAAAACTCCGATTTTTTCCGGAAAATTTGTCCGATTTTTTCTATGAATTGGAACAAATAAGAAGAATTCAGAGTTTGGCGAACATTTATTTTTACGCAAACATCCGAGTTTCTCCGAATTGTTTTCGAATTTTTCCGAATATTTCATCATTTTAATCACGATCACGGGAAAATCTTGGAAATTATATGAAGACTTTAAGGGGTAATACCACTGTAAGGACCTTACAGGAAGCGCATTTTTTTATATTTTTTTGGCGGAAGAAAATGTGATAAGCAAATAATACTTGCGGTATTTATTGAGCATATATTTAAGTATATGGCTATACATTTTTATCCGAAAATATTACAAAATGGCGACACTGCAGCAATTCTTCCGAAGCATGTCGAACCTCTGCGGCACGCAGTATAACTGTGCCAATTTTAATCTAAAAAGAAGAATTTTGTTTTATTAAGTCTACATGAGTGTAGCTACTGAACCCCGTAGGGGATTTTCGATAAGTTAATTTATACAATGTTTATTAAAAAATAACTGTCTTAAAAAAAATTGAACATTTTTAGTCAAATACTCGGCAATTACTCAAAAATCATTATTTCTAAAATCCCCTACGTGGTTCACTAGCTACACTCATCTAGATTTAATTTGAAAAAAATTATTTTGTCCAGAATAAAATTGGCACAAGTTATACTGCGTGCCGTAGAGCACCTTAAGTTCAACATGCCTCGAAAGAATTTGCTGCAGGGTCGGCATTTTGTAATATTTTCCCAAAAAAATTTTTGCATTATACTTCAATATATGCTTAATAATTACCCCAAGATTTCTTTTTGAACCTTCCACGGTCGTTTCGGCGTTTTATTTTTCAACGCGGTTCGTCGTTAATTTTTTTAACCCGCATTCTCGGCATTAACGGCTAACCGAGAGAAAACAATTTTCTCGATACATGTTTTTCTCTTTGAAATTCATTTAATGCATATCCAATCCGCAGTACGGCCACACATATGTCGAGCTCGATCGGACGGAAAACCTCGCTCCGTTCGCCTGTCGAGTGAGCGAGGGGCAGAGACTTTTCCCCCACCGAGCTGCCCATTCGTGTGCACGCTGACTGCGATATCGACTTGAGCGGTGCTCACGACTCGCGCGGCTACAAGGGAATTTGCAACCTCGACAGAGGCGATGCACACAAAATCATATTCCCGAACTCGCCGCCGCGATTTAGCGCCCTTTCTGAGGCACGCCGAAAAGGGGAGCGTTGTACATCTCCCTACTAATCTCTGTTTTCGGCGTGCCTCGGGAATGGCGCTAAATCGCGGCGGCGAGTTCGGGAATATAATGTTGTGATCATCGCCTCTGTCGAGGTTGCAGATTTTTTTGTAGCCGCGCGAGTCGTGATCACCGCTCAAGTCGGTATCGCAGTCAGCGTGAACACGAATTGGCAGCTCGGCGGTGGAAAAGTTTCCGCCGCTCGCAAATCGTGCTTCCTCGACAGGCGAACGGAGCGAGGTTTTCCGTCCGATCGAGCTCGATACATTTGTGTGGCCGTATTGCGGATTAGAATATGCGTTAAATGAATTTCACAGTGAAAAACATCTATCGAGATCGTTGTTTTATCTTGGTTGCCTGTTTATGCCGAGAATGCGGGTTAAAAAAATTAACGACGGAACGCGTTAAAAAAAAACGCCGATACGAACGCCGAAAGTTCAAAGAGAAATCTTGAGCCTTCCCGCGGTCGTTTGGGCAGTTTTTTTCAACACTAAACATTATAGATAAGCGTGTATCGTAAATGTTTCTGTATCCTTAATGAGCGTCGTGGCTGAGTTGGCAGCTTGACGGATTAAGGCGGTTCTCGAGTTTCTCGGGTCGAAAAAATCGATTTTTTTTTCATAAATCACATCTACAACATGTGTAGAAAAAGTGTGCCAAAGGATTTTTCGATATTCGAAGTGGTTCACAAGTTACGGCTCTGGAACGGAGCAGGTATGCGGAGCAGGTATAGTTTCAAACGCGTTTTTCTCGAAACACCATTTCTCGAAACGGTGACCACGATATTTCAGAAACTACTGCACCGATCTGGTTCAAATTTATACAGCATCTTTAATATGTTATAAGCCAGCGATTGAACTAGAATTATCATGATGGCTTCGATAGTTTTTTTTGTACGAGCGAAAAACTTAAGACAAAATGAGTAAAAAATAGAATGTAATTTTCAAAAGTGTATAAATAAGTCAATTTTTGTAATTTATAATTCACTCTAGTTCAATCGCTAGTCTCAAATATGAAGATTAAAATGCCGTTTGGTTTTTTGATTTCAGATAAGCAGAACAGCCGCAATCTTGGTCACCGTCAAGCACCTCGTTTACTTGATGTCTTCCTGTCGGCCACTATAACTTTTATTCTATTATATATTTTGACTTCAAAACATGTGTAAAGCTTATTTAGATGTTAATAAAGATTATGCAAAAACAATGAGATTGATTATTTCGATGCTTTGCCCGTAAAAATTATTGAAAAAACCGTAAAAAAACAGCCGAGAAACTAGAGGACCGCCTTAACAATGCTTACGGTCCGGCTTCGATCCGCGGTGAATCGATTTTTTAATCTATTTTTTTCTTCATTTTATACTCGAAAAATTCGCACGTCCTCTCGCTTTAGCTATTCTCGTCTGTACAGGCATTATTTATGATATTTAATTCACATATGTTCAATAAAAAATAAGACATTGCTATCGGGGACTGAACCCGCAGTCGCTCGCCCCGCCAGACGCATAGTGAAGTTGCCCAAAACGAGCGGGCGTTTAAAATTTTGGTTTAAACGGTGTTGGAAAACATGATTAAAAAATAAATGTTTCTCACAATACGTAATTGAGTTTTTATTTTTCCCCTTAGATAATGAATTTTTTTAAATGTTGGAAAAAATTGCCGAAACTATCGAGAAAGGCTCAAAGAGAACTTTGAGTCTTTCTCGATCGGCATTTTTTTTCAACACATTTCACATTGGATAAGGCCGCGTACACAAATTACGTAACGCCAAATTTCCCAATTTTGACCCAACGATGTCAATAAAAAAAAAAACAATTGAAAATCGATTGATAAGTCATTGAGTATCCGCTAGGACAAGGATCAAAAAAGCAGTTTCGAGAAAAACGCGTTCAAAGTTTTTGTTCCGTTTTTCTTGATATAACATTATGTTTTTTCTAGAATATTGATACTCACATTGACGTATCTTAGTTGCGGGCAGTATGACGGGTCTTTATCTTCATTGTATTTAACAAAATAATAAGAGCCTGCACTTCATCTATTGAGAAGGATGCCACAATTGTAAGGACTAAGGGCACTAACCGGTTGCGCTACGTGTTCTCACTAAAGTGACTGTAACTCCGTCAATTTTCTATCGTGTGAATAAAAATTTAGCCAACATATTTTTCGATATATGTACTTTCAAAAATTGTAAAAACAAAAAATGTTTTTCTTCATATTTTGCTTGGGGCAATTGTTACTGTGCAACAAGTACTGTGCAAGTTGTTGCACCGTGGCTTCCTTCCTTAAGGCCTTACGCCACTCTAGAGGCCGAAAAATAGGCTTTTTGGGGATTTTATTTTCAGAAAAACTACAGAATAAATCGAGATTACAAAAAGGGTGTTTATCATACATATGAGTGACGGTATACAATAATTTTTTTGAAGCTATTAATTTCTAAATGGCGGCTGTGCAGCGTTTATCTCAAAACTGCATTTTTTAAGTTGGCCGGAAACATAACTCAGACAATATTCAACCGATTCACTTGAAATGTTGAATATATCTTGAAAAATACATTGTCTATGGAAGTACGTAGGACTTTTTTTTATATTTCATAGTTCATTTGTTATTAACATTTATCTGACGATTTTTTAAGCGAATTTTTGGAAAGTGAAAAATTATCGTCAGATAATTGTTAATAACAAATGAACTATGCAAAATCATTGTAAAGATTGAAACAAGCTGAGAAGATCTTCTGTACCGCCTGAAATGCCATTTTTCACGTCCCGATAGGGACTGATTTCGGAAATCCCAAAGCGTTGCCAGTCTGATTGTGATTTCTCTTAACAATATTCAAATGGCAACGTAGTCTGAAATGTCAGAATTTGTGCACTTATATAAAAGACTGTTATTTAGTGGAAATCATCCGAATTCAGTTACAGCGATAGACCATCCACGTTTTCAGCATCCTTTACTGAACCAGAGATGAAATCAATGCAGTTTATTACGAGTATGGCGGGGTTATGTCGTCCAGGGCAATGTCGATTTCATCTTTATCACGTAAATAATGAACCTGTCGCTGTACTGGCAGTTTGCAGCGCTGCGCGATTTTTCCACTCGCTCTGGCAGGAAATAAGATTAAATCGAGAACGAATTTGAGGGGATTATGCCAGGGGTGTTCGAGTGAGACGCCAAAAACCATTAGGAGCATCGATTTCATCTTTCGACGTCGAACGACGTTGAAAGTCCAGCGGAAATGTCAAGCATATCGTTGATTTCATCTTGATCACATACATAATGATCCTGGCCTCGCACGGGCAGCTTGTAGCACTGCGCGAATTGTTCGCTCGCTCTCACCGGAAATAAGGTGAAATCAAGAATGAATTTAGGTGTATAATTCCAGGAATGACCGATTGAGGCTCCAAAAAGCATTCGGAGCATCGATTTCATCTTTGCTCGCTCGATATCAGCTATTAGTCACTCGAGCTGGATTTGAACGGCGCACCATGACTTTCTCTACAATCGGTTGCTTGATCTAAGATGAAATCGACAACTGCGACGACGGGGACGATTGAACAACGTTGAAAGTCACGCAGAAAGGTCAAGCCCGATGTCGATTTTATCTTTAACACGTAAATAAATATCCTCTCGCTGTACTCGCGGCTTGCGGGACTGCACGACATTTCCACTCGCTCTGGCCGGAAAAAAGATGAAATCAAGAACAAATTTGATTGGATCATTTTGGGGATGTCCGACTGAGGCGCCAAAAACCATTCGGAGCAACGATTTCTCTTTAATCACTTGTCCCTGGTGGTAGTCGCTAGAGCTGCGTTTCAACGACGCACCATGCACTTCTTGGGAATAGTTTGCTTAATTGAAGATGAAATTAATGACCGCCATGACAAGGACGCTTAAAGGACGGTAAAAGCCACGCGAAAACGTTAAGCGCAATGTCGATTTCATCTTTATCAGGTAAATAATTATGCTGTCGACGTACTGGCAGCTTGCAGTACTGTACGACTTGACGGCTCGCTCCCATCAGAAATAGGATGAAATCAAGAACGAATTTAGGTGAATCATTTCATCAATGTCAGATAGAGGCTCCGAAAAGCATTCGGAACATCGATTTAATCTTTGATCGCTTAGTGCGAACTGGTAGTGGCTCGAGCGGCGTTTCAACGACGCACGATGCCATTCTCAGGATTCGTTAGCTTGATCGAAGATGAAATCGACGACTGTCATGACGGGGACGGTCTAACGACGTTGAAAGTCGCGGAGAAATTTCAAGGCCCATGTTGGTTTCATCTTTATCATGTTAACAATGCGTCGTGCTCGCAGCCTGCAGCACCGCCCGAATTGTCTACTCGCGTTGACCACAAATGAACAAACAAATAACATTATTTTACAGACGCGCGCAAATTTTGAGATTTCAGACTAGGTTGGCGTTCTATTATTCTTAAGAGAAATCGCAAACAGACTGGCAACGCTTTGGGATTTCCGGAATCAATCAATATCGGGACGTGAAAAATTGAATCTCAGGTGGTGCAGAAGATCTTCTTACCTTGTTTCAATCCTCAAAAAACGTCGTATCGATTTTCTTGTGCCGGAACCGACTGATTTCGTCTCCCCGAATGAGAAAATGCAAAGCTTCTCCACATATTTTCGAACCCAGCTCGAACACACTTTGCAATGATATTGGTACAGAAAAAAATCTTTTCGATGATAAATCCGAATATCATACAAGAAGGAGTGGTCGAATGAGATATGGAATCCGAAAACATCCAATTTCCGAAAATTTAGAGTCAAATTATTGAGAATTTGTTAATAAAAAGGAGCCTGTTAATTTTTTTCAATCCGCAAAAAAAATTTTTGTTAATTTTTATTTCTCAAGAAAACGAAAAGAGCAGGCACTCTCAATGGATAAGCAAGATAAAAATCGTAAATCCCATGAATTGCGGCGTGCTTCACTCTTTGGCACGCCGACCGATAGCAGACCATAGATGAAACGTCAAATTGTGCGGCTTGTCACGAATCTCGAACCGGATAGGTTGACAGGTTTAGCGAATGATTCGCTAAACGTCAGATCACGCGCACTGGCATCTGTCAAACGCTGCGTTTTCGCAGAACCCTCCTGACGTCAGCCCCGGGTACGTAGCCCTTCGTCTACTATTCGGCCCATTCGGCCCTTTTCGATTGTCCATCATGGCGCATTCGAGCGTTCCTTACGAAAATCGAACCCCTACTTCCAAACGCTTCCCATTTGATGAGGCGGTCGAAAAATAAAAAACGGCTCAGTGGAAATGTTCGGAGTAACCTGCTGATCCCGGGATTCTCCGCTGATATACCTATTCTGGATCACCCTATATATATATATATATATATATATATATATATATATATATATATATATATATATATGGTGTCCCTATTATCTTTGCCACCCGAAATAAATCGGTAATCATCGACGTCACAAAAAAAATTTTCCTGACAAAAGTTGTAGGGTGTGAAGAGGGCCATCAAATGCGACCATTTTTTTATTTCAGTGGAGGCGCTGACGCACAGTGAAGGTCGTCACCACTTTTTTACATGGACAGGTACATTTTTTTCCAACCATCTTGTGGAGAACCTCAAGCCGCATAAATAGCATTAGGGGGTCAAAGTCGTTCAAGGTCATTTCGAACACCTATTAAAATGAAATGCAAATATAAATATCGCGGATCACTACCAAATATTTGGTAGTGATCGGAGATATTTAGATTTGTACCATCGATACTGACCTTGAATGACCTTGAACGACTTTGACCCCCAATATTTTTTATGCGGCTTGAGGTGCTCTACAAGATGGTTGGAAAAAAATGTACCATTCCATATAAGAAAGTGACGGTGACCTTTACTGTGCGTCAGCGCCTCTACTGAAATAACAAAAATTGGTCGCATCTGGTGGTCCCCTTGACACCGTAGGACTTTTGTCTGGAACATTTTTTTCTGACGTCGATAATTATCGAGTTATTTCGGGTGGCAGAGATAAGAGGGACACCGTGTGTATGTATACAGGGTGAGGCACATAATGTTTTACAGAGCAATAGCACTCAAACTATTGATCATATCCAAAAATGTTTCAGGCAAAAGTTTCAGTGTTCGATAAGGCCGTCATACTGGACCACCCTATTTTTTTATTGGTGGAGGCGCTGAAGCTACGTCAAGGTCAACTCCACTTTTTTAAATGGAATGGTAGCTTTTTTTTCAATCATCTTGTGGCGCTCCTCAAGCCGCATGAAAACCATTCGGCGGTCAAAGTCGTCCAAGGTCATTCAAGGTCATGTATTTATATTTGTATCATCGATGCTTAAGTAACGTAAGCTCTTCTAGCATCTGGTAGGAAAAAAAAATCTGTGACGAAAAGTCCTGAGTCATTTATTGATCAGACGCATAGATAATTCATTATAAATAAAAATAAATAGCCAATCAGGTGCGGGCTACAGCGGAAAGGCAGCGCAGAGGGGTGGTATAGGGGAATGCGGTGTTATTGCGTGCGACTGAAAATGTGTGCGGAGGGAAAATTCTGACAGCATGTGTGCAAGTGCACACACACACACACGCGTGGCCGCACGTGCACGCTCGCTAGGACACACACACGCACACACTTGCACACACGCCCACACTTGCAAACGCACACGCACACACTTAATCAAACACTTAATCACACACTTAATCACACACACACACACGCACGCACGCACACACACACACACACACGCGCGCGCGCGCACGCACACTTGCCCACATGCTTTCGGAATTTTCCCTCCGCACACATATTCAGGCGCACGCAATTACAACGCATTCCCTTATCTCTCGTCAATACGCTGCCTTTCCGCAGTAGCGCGCACCTGATTGGCTATTTATTTTAATTCATAATTAAAAATCTATGCGTCTCATCATCAAATGACTGAGGACTTTTCGTCTCAGAATTTTTTTCCTACCCAATACCGGGTAGGAAACCCGGGGACCGTGTACCAGGGGGTAACAATACGGAAGTCTTGTCCGTATTGGTACGTATAGGGACCAGAAATAATTTATCGATATTTATGACCTTTAATTCCAAACACAGTATTACATAATGATTGCATATAAAATGTTTCAGTCGTATGTGTTTTTCATCTATACATACGGACGATTTGCAGAATTTTAATTAAAGAATCAGTTATGAAGTCACTGATAGTCAG
Source organism: Ophion ellenae (assembly GCA_963210295.1). Lineage (NCBI taxonomy): Eukaryota > Metazoa > Arthropoda > Insecta > Hymenoptera > Ichneumonidae > Ophion > Ophion ellenae. Next base: position 6,645,618 of record OY723387.1, on the reverse strand, counting down.
CTTTGTCCATTTTTGTAATCTGCTATTGTATCCACGTTCATATTGAATTGACATGTTTGTTCCTCAATAATTGGTGATTGATTATTGCTGTTTTTATTTCTTTGCTCGACGGTAGTTTTTTAGCGTCTATAAACTCTTTAAATTCGTTTAGTATTATTTTATCTTCTTCTGGTGTCTAGGGCAGGCAGTTCCTTGGCTTGGATAGAGAAGCTGGAAAAACAAACCACGAATGGAACGATTTTGAAAATTGAAACTTTTCAGTAAATATATGAGGTCTTATTCGACCGACTTTTCCGTTTATTGGATACCACGTCAGATTCGGGAACGCTCTGAATCGTTGAATCAAGTCTGGATGGTGTCACGAATCGTTGACGGTTGCTTTCTTTATCGGTATTCGGCAACGTTAAAATCTCTGAGCTGAGGTTTGAAATGTCATTTATAGACATAGGCGAATTAGTGCCAGTACCCATACGTACCATTACATATAGATGCGTACATCTACAGGGTGTATCTCAATTGCGTCTTTTCTATTCGTGGGTGTCTATTCGCCAACGTTAAAATCTCTAAGCTGAGGATTAAAATGTCATTTATAGACATAGGCGAATTAGTGCCAGTACCCATACGTACCATTACATATAGATGCGTACATCTACAGGGTGTATCTCAATTGCGTCTTTTCTATTCGTGGGTGTCTCATTCCGAGCGAAACGCTTTTGTTTAAGTCGTGCGTCAAACATGGGCCGCGATATTCATGAGTAAAATTCGAGGCTGAGTAAACAATACCACAGAAACATACGCAACAATTGCCAACAGGAAATTGTTCGCGAAACCTATTCATAATCTGCGAACTTGTAGATGAGCCTATTAATTAGCAAATAAAAATTACCGAGCGATCTTGTCAGCTGAAAGAAAATTGATTCGCCTTTCTCATTTAACACTAAAAAAAATTAGAAAAACTTGCCTGAACGTGGATTCGAACCGGAGCGCGGTCCGGCTTGCCGCCGAAACTACTGTGCCAGTTTTTACTCAGCGTCGAAATTTACTCATGAATATATCGGCGAATTTTTGTCGCACGCCATTTAAAAAAAGCGTTTCGTTTGGAAAGTGACACCCTATATGCTCCCGAACGGAAAGTACGTAGTTGAGGTACACCTTGCACACACGCAGACACTTGCAAACGCACACGCACACACTTAATCACACACACACACACACACACACACACACACACACACACGCGCGCGCGCACGCACGCACGCACACAAACAAACACACGCACGCCCGAACAAACGCACACACGCACAGGCACGCACGCACACACACACACACACACACACACACACCCACACACACACACACACACGGTGCGGAGGCATTTTCCCGCGACGGTGCGGAGGCATTTTCCCGCTAAACCTCTTAAAAAAAAACACACACATACACACACGCACGCACGCACACAAACACACACACGCACGCACGCCCGCACGCACGCACACACGCACACGCACAGGCACACACACACACACACACACACACACACACACACACACACACACACACACACACACACACACACACACGCGCGCGCGCGCGCGCGCGCGCGCGCGCGCGCGCACACACGCACACGCACGCACGCACGCACGCACACACACACACACACACTTGCGCACATGCTTTCGGAATTTTCACTCTGCCCACATTTTCAAGCGCACGCAATTACAACGCATTCCCCTATCTCTCTCCAATACGCTGCCTTTCCGCTGTAGCGCGCACCTGATTGGCTATTTATTTTAATTCATAATTAATAATCTATGTGTCTGATCAAAAAATGACTGAGGACTTTTCGTCTCAGAATTTTTTTTCCTACCAGATGCCAGAAGTGTGTACGTTACTTCTGAGACACCTTGTATATATACATATGGAGAAGTTCATATGGGGACCGATTGTAGAAATCGCAGAAGCGATATACATAAGTGTTACATAAGAGAGTATGTAAAATTGTACATACTCTAAGTACAATTGTACTTAGAGTTGAATTTGTCCATCAATTTCATAATGTATACAAAGTTAAAGATGATATTCGATATTTTCACTGTTTATATAGAACGGTTAAAAGCGGGACCTTAGTCTTGTCCGGATTGGTACGTATAGGGACCAGAAATAATTTATCGATATTTATGACCTTTAATTCGAAACACAGTATTACATAATGATTGCATATACAATCTTACAGTCGTATGTGTTTTTCATCTATACATACGTACGATTTGGAGGATTTTAATTAAAGAAACAGTTATGAAGTTACCAATAGTCACCTTTGTCCATTTTTGTAATGTGCCAGAGTATCCGCATTCTTATTGAACCCACAGGTCTGTTCATCGATAATTGGTGATTGTTTATTACTGTTTTTATTTTTCCGCACGATGGCATTTTTTTGGCGTCTATAAACTCTTTAAATTCTTCTAGTATTATGTTATCTTCTTGTGGTGTAAAGGGCAGGCGGGTCTTCGGCTTGCATAGAGAAGCTGGAAAAACAAAACATGAATGGAACGATTTAAAAAAATGAAATTTTTCGGTAAATATGTGAGGTCTTATTCGATCGACTTTTCCGTTTTTTGGATGCCACGTCGGATTTGGCAACGCTCTGAATCGTTGAATCAAGTCTGGATGGTGTCACGAATGGTTGACGGTTGCTTTCGTTATCGCTATTCGCCACCGTTAAAATATCTGAGCTGAGGTTTGAAATGTCATTTATAAACATAGACGAATTAGTGCAAGTACCGATATGTACCATTTAATATTGATGCGTACATCTACAGGGTGTATCTCAACTGCGTCTTTTCCATTCGTGGCCATATCGGGTGTCTCGTTCCGAGCGAAACGCTTTTTTTTTTAAGTCGTCCGTCAAAAATGGGCCGCGATATTCATGAGTAAAGTTCGACGCTGAGTAAACAATGGCACAGAAACATACGCAACAATTGCCAACAGGAAATTGTTCGCGAAACCTATTCATAATCTGCGAACTTGGAGATTAGCCTTTTAATTAATAAATAAAAATTACCGAGCGATCTTGTCAGCTGAAAGAAAAATGATTCGCCTTTCTTATTTAACACAAAAAAAAATGAGAAAAACTTGCCTGAACGTGGATTCGAACCCGTGCGGGGTTGGGCTTGCCGCCGAAAGTACTGTGCCATTTTTTACTCAGCGCCGAAATTTACTCATGAATATATCGCCGAATTTTTGTCGCACGCCATTTAAAAAAAGCGTTTCGTATGGAAAGTGACACCCTATATGCTCCCGAACGGAAATTACGTAGTTGAGGTACACCTTGCACACACGCAGACACACACACACACACACGCACACGCACACGCACATGCACACGCACACGCACACGCACACGCACACGCACACGCACGCACACACACACACACACACACACACACACACACACGCACACACGCACGCACACACCCACGCACGCCCACACACACATACACACGCACAACTCTCGCACATGCTTTCGGAATTTTCCCTCCGCACACATTTTCAGGCGCACGCAATTACAACGCATTCCCCTATCTCTCTCCACAACGCTGCCTTTCCGCTGTAGCGCGCACCTGATTGGCTATTTATTTTAATTCATAATTAATAATCTATGTGTCTGATCAAAAAATGACTGAGGACTTTTCGTCTCAGAATTTTTTTTCCTACCAGATGCCAGAAGTGTGTACGTTACTTCTGAGACACCTTGTATATATACATATGGAGAAGTTCATATGGGGACCGATTGTAGAAATCGCAGAAGC
>OY723387.1:6559309-6636809 GCA_963210295.1 Ophion ellenae | reverse complement strand
ACACACACACACACACACACACACACACACACACACACACGCACGCACGCACGCACGCACGCACGCACACTCACACATACACACGCACACTTGCGCACATGCTTTCGGAATTTTCCCTCCGCACACATTTTCAGGCGCACGCAATTACAACGCATTCCCATATCTCTCTCCACTACGCTGCCTTTCCGCTGTAGCGCGCACCTGATTGGCTATTTATTTTAATTCATAATTAATAATCTATGTGTCTGATCAAAAAATGACTGAGGACTTTTCGTCTCAGAATTTTTTTCCCTACCAGATGCTAGAAGTGTGTACGTCACTTCTGGGACATCTTGTATATGTACATATGGCGAAGTTCATATGGAGACCGATTGTAGAAATGGCAGAAGCGATATACATAAGTTTTACATAAGAGAGTATGTAAAATTGTACATACTCTAAGTACAGTTGTACTTAGAGTTGAATTTGTCCATCAATTTCATAATGCATACAAAGTTAAAGACGATATTCGATATTTTCACTTTTTATATAGAACGGTTAAAAGCGGGACGTTAGTCTTGTCCGTATTGGTACGTATAGGGACCAGAAATAATTTATCGATATTTATGACGTTTAATTCGAAACACAGTATTACATAATGATTGCATATAAAATATTACAGTCGTGTGTGTTTTTCATCTATACATACGTACGACTTGCAGGATTTTAATTAAAGAAACAGTTATGAAGTTACCAATAGTCACCTTTGTCCTTTTTTGTATTGTGCCAGTGTATCCGCTGTCTTATTGAATCCACATGTCTGTTCCTCAATAATTGGTGGTTGTTTATTACTGTTTTTACTTGTCTGGGCGACGGTATTTTCTTGGCGTCTATAAACTCTTCAAATTCTTTTAGTATTATGTTATCTTCTTGTGGTGTAAAGGGCAGGCGTTTCTTCCGCTTGTATAGAGGAGCTGGAAAAACAAAACACGAATGGAACGATTTAAGAAAATGAAACTTTTCGGTAAATATGTGAGGTCTTATTCGATCGACTTTTCCGTTTTTTGGATGCCACGTCAGATTCGGCAACGCTCTGAATCGTTGAATCAAGTCTGGATGGTGTCACGAATGGTTGACGGTTGCTTTCGTTATCGGTATTCGCCACCGTTAAAATATATGAGCTGAGGTTTGAAATGTCATTTATAGACATAGACGAATTAGTGCAAGTACCGATATGTACCATTTAATATTGATGCGTACATCTACAGGGTGTATCTCAACTGCGTCTTCTCCATTCGTGGCCATATAGGGTGTCTCGTTCATAGCGAAACTTTTTTTTTTTTAAGTCGTGCGTCAAAAATGGGCCGCGATATTCATGAGTAAAGTTCGACGCTGAGTAAACAATGGCACGGAAACATACGCAACAATTGCCCACAGGAAATTGTTCGCGAATCCTATTCATAATCTGCGAACTTGGAGATGAGCCTTTTAATTAATAAATAAAACTTACCGAGCGATCTTGTCAGCTGAAAGAAAAATGATTCGCCTTTCTTATTAAACACTAAAAAAAATGAGAATAACTTGCCTGAACGTGGATTCGAACCCGTGCGGGGTTGGGCTTGCCGCCGAAACTACTGTGCCATTTTTTACTCAGCGTCGAATTTTACTCATGAATATATCGGCGAATTTTTGTCGCACGCCATTTACAAAAAGCGTTTTGTTTGGAAAGTGACACCCTATATGCTCCCGAACGGAAATTACGTAGTTGAGGTACACCTTGCACACACGCAGACACACACACACACACACACACACACACACACACACACACACACACACGCACGCACGCACGCACGCACGCACGCACGCACGCACGCACGCACGCACGCACGCACGCACGCACGCACGCACACACACACGCGCGCACACGCACACACGCACGTACGCACGAACGCACGCACGCACGCACGCACACACACACACACACACACACACACACACACACACACACACACACACACACACACACACACACACACACACACACACACACACACGCACACGCACGCACGCACACTCGCACACGCACACACGCACGCACACACACACACACACACACACACACACGCACACACACACACACGCACACACACACGCACGCACGCACACACACACACACACACACACACACACACACACACACACACACACACACACACACACACATACACACGCACACTTGCGCACATGCTTTCGGAATTTTCCCTCCGCACACATTTTCAGGCGCACGCAATTACAACGCATTCCCCTATCTCTCTCCACTACGCTGCCTTTCCGCTGTAGCGCGCACCTGATTGGCTATTTATTTTCATTTATAATTAATAATCCATGTGTCTGATAAAAAAATGACTGAGGACTTTTCGTCTCAGAATTTTTTTTCCTACCAGATGCTAGAAGTGTGTACGTTACTTCTGGGACACCTTGGATATATACATATGGAGAGGTTCATTTCGAGACCGATTGTAGAAATCGCAGAAGCGATATACATAAGTTTTACATAAGAGAGTATGTAAAATTGTACATACTCTAAGTACAATTGTACTTAGAGTTGAATTTGTCCATCAATTTCATAATGCATACAAAGTTAAAGACGATATTCGATATTTTCACTTTTTTTTTTGTTTTTCATAAAAAAAATTTTCGCGTGTTAACGATAATCACCTCATGTCCAAAAAAAATTGGTCGATTTTTTTTGACCAGTCCAACCACCTTTGTTTTCAATGTCAATTTAAAAATTAAAACAAAAAAATACAAAAAAGTTGATATACCTCCATAGGGTGGTATATCAACTTTTGTAAATTTATTTTTCTCATATACTATTGCATATGCAATAGTTTATGAGTATATATAATAATATATGATTATATGTGATCATATATGGCTATATATTACTATATATAATTACATAGAGACAAATTTCGTTCATGATCATTTATGACAAGATCATACATGATTATTTATGTTTATATTTGTCCATTTTTTCCCGGGGTGTTATATTGATTCAAATGGGTACTGTGATACACCATAAGCATGGCACTAGTTAAATGAAAAGCGCCATACATATGGTGACAGGCTCAACACCGAATTAAAAAATACTAGTGAATAATACGTGCGAATTCGTTTCTGTTTCGTAAAGTGCATCCATAAACTACTCAAGATATTTGTCATATTTTCTAAAACACCGCTATTGTAGTAATGGTGTATTGGCATCAGATTCTTCTACGTGTAGCGAACGTCGATAAATTCAATTATTATAAATATTATTCATATTTATGCGGTGACGATCGGTGAAGAATCGTACAATTGAATTAGCGAAGACGAATAATTTCTATGTACCGAACTGGGAAGCGTGAATAGGGATGACTGGGATGACGCTAGAAACACGATAAGCCGACGATAGTCCATGCATGTCAATTTGTGGAAGAATACTTTCGGCATGTGCATATGCACGTAATGATACAAATTAGTACTGTGATTGATTTGCAACGGATTATACGAAAACCACAAACTTCATGTTAAGGGGTGAGATGCAGTCAGAATTTTCAAAAAATCGATGTTATAAAAGCATTTTCTTGAAGTTTGTTTCTGTTCTGTTTCTGTTTCTTCTGGAAGCTGTTTCGGAAATATTCTCTGAAAATTTCAAGTCAATCCGATGACTAGTTTCCAGGATATGGCAGGTAGCGGCTGACACACTCGCAAACGACAATACCCGGGAATGCAGAATGCTTCAAGGACAACATCAAATTGATATTTTGGAAGCTTCCATATCGGCAGAAGCCCTATTGTATTGGCCAGGAATTGATGATTCGATGTAAGTAATTTTTTAATTAGTATTTTTGTACATAAATCAAGTGTAAAATTGGAAAACTCTTTCAGACATTATCAACAATTTATTACTTAAAACGTATAAACTTTAGCATAATTTTATAAAGATTACTTACGTTTTAAAATTGCCCAAAATGTTTAAAAAAAATAATTCATCCCGAAAACGTTAATTTTTTAAAAAATTGGTTTAACAATAGGCTATAATCAGTTTAATGCTCGGTTTTTCGGCAAAAAAATTTGATATTCGGATTCAGCGGATCAAAATACATATTCATACATAGGATAGCTTCATCCATCGAGGTCACAATGTTACGAACATATAATACCATATCCACATTGAAAAACTTTAAACGCGTTTTCCTCGAAACTATGTTTTTCAAGTCGGTGAACACTATAATTCAATAACCACTCGATGGATTTTGATAAAATTTGGTGTGCTTATTGATATTATTAAAAACTAGTTCTTAATAGAAGGATTTTAATTTTTGTTGAAAATGTCTATTTTTTTTAACAATAAACGAGCGATTTGTTGGTCGAAAATCGAAAGTTATCTGTCGGAAGCCACCATTTAGTTAATTTTTGAAAAAAAAAGCTTCGATTAAGGACTAGATTTATTATGAAACTAATCATTTTTTTCTGGTTTTTAGATTTCAGATAATCCAGTAAAATTTTATGATGGTCACTGCAAAGCACTACATGCCGACGGGGGTCCGACACATATGGCGATATTTTTAAAAATAATCAATATTTTTCTTTGAAAATTTGTACAAGTCAAGTTGAAATATAACATAAAAAGTCTGTGTAACCACTTTTGTAAAACAAACTTAATTACTATAAAAAAAATGTATTGCAAATACTCGCTCTTTCCCCCCTCTGACTGCATCTCGCTCCTAAATCAGTTCATAAAAACCGGAATTGTTGATGAGTCGTAAAAAACGTACTTATTAAGAGAATCTATCTAAGAAGCTACGGTTTAAATTTTAGGTCAACCGGATAAAAACGTCCCGAATTATACGTCCTCCCGATTTAAACAACGTAACTTCGAGAGAAATGCCTTTAAAGTTTCAAAACTGACGTAGGAGCTATTGTCCACGCGACGGAATTGAAGCTCTCATTTGAATTCTGCGTGTGCCCACGGAGGCACTTTGATCGTAGGTCTTTAGTTGTTAGGTCGTATTTTTTGTACAACGACTTGACTAAACGAGTCTAAATTGTTACTTTCCCCGTCTAGGCTGTTTAGTTTCAATTCGGGCACCCTTTTCGTAGTAGTTTTATATTTTTCCTCTCACCAAAATTCGCGGCCGGTTCAGCGGACCCTTGCTCAGGTTGCATTCGAGTCTTGACAAAATCACGGAACGACTCCTGTGAAGATATCCGCTGGTCCAGAATCTTCTTTCCATGAGCTTGCACTTGCATGTCGAGCCGCTCCCGGTTCGCCTTCTCCTTGCTTGTCTCTAGGCGACTAGGGCCAGGTTTGTTTAGTCCCTTCTCGGACACCCTCTCCTTCGTAATGCTCTGTCCCTCCCTCTCATCAAAGACCGCTCTTTCGAACGCAGCTAATTCAGCTTGAACTCGATTCCGGATTGAAATCGGGTACCAATCGTCCCACATCGTTTTCACCGGTATCTTCCTATGATGAGATTGCATTTGAGGGTCGAGCCTCTCTTCGTTCGCCCTTTTCTTATTGGTCTCATCGCTCAGCGTCCTCAAAACCTCCTCGCCTTCCTTGAAGTACCAATCGTACTCCTCCTGCGACACCCGGGATGTTGAACCTCCAGGATTTAAATTCTCGCGTGACCCTGATTGATTCACGAATCCAAAAACATCGGTGGCCGCCGAATAATCCTCATTCGTCGGATTTGGGGCTGATGCACTTTCGTCCAGCTGCAAATTATGTCATTATTGATATGGCTGAGAAACGGCCGTGCCGATTAATCGATCAACCTGTTCGTTATGCGGTGGTGTTATTTTATTATTGTCAAAAGTATTATTTGCTTGTTAGTCGCACTTCTTTGTCCGTATAGCAGTTCATGCCGTGAAAAAGGACGCAACCGACCCAACCTCGAGCCAGCGTTACGCCAATCACATTCTACCATTGGCCGATGAACGGCAGCACTACCGGTTTAGTGTTGCGCCACGGTAGGAGTGATCTCTTCGGCCCAACGCTGGGATGTACGGTTGGCCAATAGTAGGCTTACCGGAAATCCTAACAGTTGGCCGGGTAATTGGCCCAACATTGGGCTAAAGAGATCACGATCAGTGGCTGACGGTTGGCGTGATCACCAGCCCATAGTAGGGCTAAGTTCAGCTTCATATTGTTGGCGCAATATTCGGGCTAGTGTTGGCCCAGTGTAGGGCTGTCAAAACAACCCAATGCTTAGCCAACAATCGATCAAATTCACAAGTTTCTGTGCTCGATGATTGCTCATCGAAAGAATTATTAGATTTACTAACATCGTTATGCACAATCACTTGTTCGTGGAATGTTTCCAAATTTGTTTCACTATCTACTTGTCTTTTCGTTTCGTTGCCTCTGATCCTAACCTGCTGTAAAGCGTCTTCTAATTTATGTCGTCGTTTTAACACTCGACGTTTCTTAATACTATCATAATAACTCGGCATTTTTTTAATACACCACAAAGCTTTAGTATAAATCCATTTTATTTTTAATAAAGGGAATTTCAGATAACAGCAATTATGAGTTTTTATTATCGCAGGACGTAGAAAATTACATGCAGCGATAATAAAAAACTATATAATAATAATATACGTAAAAAAGCATTCTTCTATATATGTATGGACTATACCGTTCAAAGCCAGTGTAGGGCCAGGATTGGCAATTCGTCAGTTTGGAGCAGGATTGGCAATTCGTCAAACGATTGGCTCAGACTCACGGCCTGCGCTCGCCCCGACAATTGGCCGACGGTCATTAATTAGTACTGGCTCAGCGTTGGCTTTTCGATGGTGTGCCGAGCTTCAATTCGAGACTGGCAAACCCATGATCAACCGATTCGCCCATGTTCGGGGCCAACACTGGGACCCAATAGTTGGCTGACAGTTGGTAATCGATATTTGGCCCAAGGTTGGGTGTTCGTTGGTTTGCCATGCTTTAAATGAGCACTGGCAGAATCATGGCCAAATCATTGGCCCGTATAAAGGACCAACACTGGGTATTAGTGGTTGGTGCTGAATACCGTACCAAGCGTCGGCCGTGTCTTAAGCGCCGGCAAATTTTTCACGGGATGGTTTTACGGTCTTGGGGCTCCAAGAATGAGCAACACGTAGCTATATGTGAACAGATGCATGAGCACTCGCTGCCAGTACGAGCGAAGTAAAATGTATTCGAAAAGTTAGACTGCGAACCGGACTTAACAAACGACAAAGACCAGGCGTGTTAGTGATTCAACTACGATGTATGGCCGCGTGAAACAAAGTTAACCAGATATCTTCTGTCCTAAAAAAGTATGTATAATTACTTGATAATTTTTTCCTCCTTTATCTGATATTTTCTCTCGATGTTAAGAACGTGGTTTGAATTTCAAGGTATAGGGAGTAGCGATGGGAATAAACCCTATCTACCTACAAATTTTTAAGTGAATCTGTTGGGTAGTTTTTGGTTCATGATGAAAGACCACTTCGGATTTTTATATAAGTCGGAAGTACGGTTCGTACACTGACAAAAAAAATTGGTATTCATTGTAACTAGATGCGTCTATTTGATTTTCCGAATTTGAATTAACTAAAGCTTTCGTCAAATCAAATTTTTCCCATTGTATTCCATTATTGGAATTATTTGATTTAAATATATTTATTTATTCAAATCAAGATCTATTCAATATCGTCTAATAACTGAATATTTTATGTATTCCTAATAAATTTGTGATTCGCTTTCATTTGCTCAAAAAACAATTTAGTTACATCCACTGAATGGATCTATAGCTGCAATATATTTTTTTTTTAAATTCAAAAGTATTCTCGTCGGCACAAACCTTTTTCTATTTAATTGAATTAACGGTCTTTTTTATTGCAACAAATACTTACTTATTCGAACCAAGCTATTGGCCATATTGATGGCACTGGCCAAATATTGGCCGCATCATAAAAATTACACACACACACACACACGCGCGCGCGCGCGCGCACGTAAGCGCCCACGCACGCACACACTCACACACGCAAAACCCACTAATTATGACAATGACATTAACTAATTTATATAGTTAACTAACTTATTGATATAATTATAGGAATTCATTTGGTGTCTTATGCCATATCTGCAAGTAAAATGTGACAAAAATGTGTAGATAGGTAATATGTTCGATTTCATGTGTAGACAAAATAGGTTCTCTGAAAAAAAATTATTTCAGAAGGTCATGGGATATCGAATTATGATACAAAATGATTGCGGTAGAACTCTAAAATAAGTATTTCATTTCATTTTGTGTTTATGAAATATTCGTTGCATATAGAACACTTGAATTCGCACTGTATTATGTCAGCAAATAAAGATTCATTCGAATAGAATCTTTGTTTATTTAATCATTAGGTGGTGAAATTAATTCGTAGCGTTGTACAAGAGATGGCGTAGGTAGTACAGTATTTCGTTGTTATCCATAGTAATGTATGCATCGTGAATCAGCTATCATTAAATGTCATTTGCCGTACATAACCTCTTTTTGAATCGTAAATAACAACACTATAATTTGTTGAATATGTCAACAATTGTGCCGAATAAAGTGCTTTTGCAGGGAGTTTTACTCCCCGGTCTTTTCGCGGTTTTTTGCATCGAATTGTCACTGGTGATGAAAAATGGATCCATTACGACAATTCGAAGCGCAGAAAGTCAAGGGTTAAGACGAAGTAGCAGATCTACCACGTGACATATGAGTGCGAGAGAGATATCTGAAATTTTCGAATAGAGATTTCTCAGAGATGAATAATATTTAGGGCAAAAGGAAATCATCAAGCTCTGCGTCAGGGAATTTTCCAGAGCCTAATGTTTGATTTTTGCTAAAAACATTAACTATCGATGAGAACATTGGGACCGAAAGTTTGTGAGGTTATGTTGACCTTGTACATGCCCTCAAGCCCGGCTAACCATCAACGTCAGTGGCAGGGTGTGATTTATTATGAACTGCTGAAACCGAATGAAACCATAACTGTGGATCGCTACCGACTGCAATTGATGCGCTTGAGCTGTGCATTGAAAGAAAAACGGCCGGAATACTCCCAAAGACACGACAAAGTCATTTTGCTGCAGTATAATGCTCGTCCGCACGTCGCAAAACCGGTACAAACATATCTGGAAACAGTTAAATGGGAAGTCCCACCCCACCGGCCGTATTCTTCAGATATCGCTCCTTCTAATTACCATTCGTTTCGTTCGATGGCTCATAGACTGTCTGAGCAGAAGTTCACTTCTTAGGAAGGTTGTCAAAAATGGGTCGATTCGTACCCTGCCCGAAAGATGGTCAAAAGTAGTAGAAAGCGAGGGGCAATACTTTCATTTATGTTTTTTTTTATTTTCATTTGAAAGCAATATTTTTTTTTTTTCATAAAAAACAACGCTACGAATTAATCCCGGGTCCTAATAATACCTTTTTTTAAATTGGCTTCATCTAACAATGCTTCCCACTAAAGTTGTGCGGAATACTGTCGACTATAAAATAAGTGCTATACGAAAATCACGTAGGTTTGTCAGTTTAACGGAAAATCATCGGTAAACGGATTTTTTTTGCTCGTACTTCTTTTATTAATGAACTTAGTGTTCTGAAACTCAATCAGCATGTAGAAGAATCTATCCCCAAAATATATCTTTAAATTTCATTGAGCTACGTCGTATGGTTAACCATAAATGACCGATTTACGTACATTCCCACCTTTTTATAGCAAGTAATCCAGAAGGGCCTAATGGGGGGAAAAAATTACGTGTACATTCAAGATCCCATGCGATAAAATGATTCTTTAAATGAAAAAAGATTTTTTCAAAGGTTAAACATTTTTGCTTATAAACAAATTCAATTATATATTTGAATTTTGAGGCTACTTCAAATATTCTTTCAGATTCTTGTAGGTCTCTGTGAGACGCACAATTTCCAAAAAAAAAGGAACGTGATATCTTTATTACAAGGGGAGATATAGTCATGGTTACGTTTCTTCAATTTATTATTGTTGTTATTAACATTTTCGCGTTTTTCAAATTCCTGGGCATTCCTAATACCTTCAGCCCTGACATGCAATATAATAAAAACCCGTTAGAGTGTTTATCGTAATGCACATGAAGATTGAAGCCGATCGCGCGCGCGGAATATAGGGAACGGCGTCGTCGCGACGATTGCGTAATGCACATGATTTCGCAATCATGTGCATTACGATAAACACTCCAGGCGGTTTGTATTATATGGCATAACATGCTGGAAGGTATGAGGAATGTCCACGAACTTGAAAAACGCGAAAATGTTGATATCAACAATAATAAATTGAAGAAACGTAAAAATGACTATATTTCCCCTTGTAATGAAGATATGAAGTTACGTTTCTTTTTAGGAATTGTGCGTCGAACAGAGACCTACAAGAATCTGAAAGAATATTCCAATTAGCCTAAAAAATTGAGTACATAATTGAATCTGTTTATAAGCAAAAAAATGTAAACTTAAAAAAAATCTTTTCTATAAAAAAAAATCACTTTTGTCACATTGGATCTTGAATGTACACGCTAATGACCATCACGTATATTTTTTTTCTCATGGGGCCCTTCTGGATCACAAGGAAGTGCCGGATGTACGTAAATCGGTTATTTCCCTAAACTATATGACCTAGCTCCAAAAATTTAAAGATATCTTTTGGGGATAGATTCTTCTAGATGCTGATTGAGGTTCAGAGCACTAAGTTCATTAATCAACGAAGTATATGCAACAAAAAAAACAACCAAAATTTCGGTCACCGATGATTTTTCGTTAAACTAACCATTCTACGTAATTTTTGTATAGGACTTATTTTATTGGTAATATCATTCTGCACAACTTTTGTGGGAAGCATTTTTCGCTAAAACCAATTCCAAAAGAGATATTTAAAAACCAAGTTTTTTTTATCAATCTCTGGTGGTCGCAAGACGTCGTTTATTATAAGGAAAACTTACGGATACATTCCTGGTAATCCAAAGAACCTACAAAAAATTGGCGACGTGCTGGCCTCCGAAAATAAAAATCAGTCGAATTTCTATACATTCGGACTGGACTATATCGCCCGAGACTAGAGACTTTAATGAAAGTATCAATATTCTAGAAAAAACATAATTTCACATCAGGAAAAGCCGGAACGAAAACTTTGAAGGTGGTTTTCGCGAAACAACATTTTTCGACCTTGTCCCAGCGATTACTTAAAAATTTATGAAACGATTTTCAATTTTTTGTTTAGAACATTTTTGTAATCACTGTAACTAAGGTTGTGTGTAGCCGATTTTTGAAATTTCCATATTACTATTTTTAAAGACCGCTGGAATAAAAAAGGGCCTTGAAAATAGAAAAAAAAATGTTCAAGCCGTCGCCATTTGAGCACCCGTTACGTAATGGGGGGGGGGAGGGGTCCGGCCAAGCTTTACGGTCCCTGTACGTAGAGGCTAGTGGGTGCGAAAATTGTTGAATTTCGGGGCTGGGGGTGGATCGAACTCAAAAATTAGAGGAATTAGTAAGTAATAAGCCGATCAAAAAGAGATGCGCCTACGTGAAAGAATTTGAGATATTGACAAAGAAGGTAGCGCGGAGAGAAGGAAATACCAGTATATAAAAATGTTGCGAATACAGGAATACATGTATATAAACTGCAAGAAGCAATTTTGAGAAGAAGAGAAAATAAGAGGGAGTATATGTCTGAACACTCTTACAGGATATACTGTGGAATAAATACTACTACTACTATTTAATAGTTAACAAGAGTAGCTGGGACGAATAAAAAAATGTATTTGAAACAAGTAGGATCGTAGTAGGTCGTGAGACTAGGAAAAAACCTATTAGATTTAAATAGAGCCTATTTGAATTAAATCTTGTTTTGGCAGTGTAAACAGACTTATGTGACTGCAATAATTGTCGTTGATAATCCCCATGATGAATCTATAGTTAGCTTATATCATAGGTCACATTGAGTATCGGTTTGGCATAAAGTATGACAATCACTTACCGTGCGATATATGGAGTGCGGAGCGGTCCGGGTGGTCAATTTTTCCGATGAGTCCTCGTCATCGGATTGGGCGTAAACTCCGACAAGACCAGCGACAAGGAGCCAGCCGACGAAGAATCGGTTTAAATCCATAATTGAAACGTTGAAAAGGACAGTAGTCTGAAGCGACGAGTTATGTCTATAACTTGGACGAATAACGTAAGGATTGCTATTCTGCGCTGCTCTGTGTACTAATGCTCGCACGTCGGTTCTTGTTTGGTACTGGACCTGTTATATCGTCTTTGTTCTAGTGCTCCACTGGTTCATGAAAGACAATAACTTACTTCTTATCTAAACCATTCCTATGCTAGAGATGCAGAGCCGTGAAACACAGCGTCAGCTTTTTCGCGTCGTGGGGTCTTATTTCGCCTCTAATTGTAAGCCACGTGTTACGCGATTTGGGCAGTACAATAGGATACGATTACAGCTGATCAGTATTCTCGAACACGGCTGTACAAAATGTCATGACATTGGCGCAGCCTTCAATTCGAAGCGATAATTTCGAAGCAATAATACACATTTTCTTATACCACGCGAGGCCCGCAACTGAAGTAATGAAAAAAAAATGTTTCGTAGACGTGACCGCCTAGGGGCCATTCACATATCACGTGACGCACCGGCGCGGGGGCGGGGGCGGGGGGGGGGGGCGGGAGGCAAATCGTCGCACTTTGTCACAGGGGGGCGGGAGGGGGGTCGAGCAAAAGTCACGAGACGCTATAAGCATATTAAATCTGGAAAAGGGTGATACCAAGACGCTGAAAATTTTCTGTACTGCCCACCCAAATTTCCGACTACGAGGAAGTCGCAACTTCTCTGATATCGATTGAGACTCACCTGAAACATCCTCGGGAACACATTGCATTCTAGGTGCATCGTGATAAAAGAATATCAAATTATTTATTATTAATGTACGTTGGGTCGTCCATTAAGGCCTTGGGCCACTCTAGAGGCCGAAAAAATAGGCTTTTTGGGGATTTTTTTTCAGACAAACTACAAATTAAATCGAGATTACAAAAAGCGTGTTTATCATACATATCGGTGACTGTATACAATCATTTTTTTGTAGCGATTAATTTCAAAATGGCGGCTGTGCAGCGTTTATCTCGACACTGCATTTTTTAAGTTGGCCGGAAACTCAACTCAGTCAATTTTCAACCGATTTACTTGAAATGTTAAATATATCTTGAAAAATACATTGTTTATGGAAGTACGTAGGATTTTTTTTATACTGCATACTTCATTTGTTATTAAAAATTATCTGACGATTTTTGAGCCAAATTTTTGGAAAGTGTAAAATTTCGTCAGATAATTGTTAACAACAAATGAACTATGCAACATAAAAAAAATCCTACGTACTTCCATAAGCAATGTATTTTTCAAGATATGTTCAACATTTCAAGTGAATCGGTTGAAAGGTGTCTGAGTTATGTTTCTGGCCAACTTAAAAAATGCAGTTTTGAGATAAACTAATATGTATGATAAACACCCTTTTTTGTAATCTCAATTTATTTTGTAGTTTTTCGGAAAAAAAATCCCCATAAAGCCTATTTTTTCGGCCTCTAGTGTGGCATAAGGCCTTAATGGACGACCCCGCGTATAAAGTATACGTTTTTATATATTACATATATATTTACTTAAAGTAAACAATATAAATTGATCGTTCTGAAATAGCTTATTAAAATGGTTTTAGTATTTTACTTGATTCTTTTTGTTGAAAGAAAAACGAGAGCAGAAGGGGGGTCGGGCTCCATGTCACGTAATTTTCAGGAGCGGCAGGGGGGGGGCGGAAAGGGTTCCGGCCAAGCTTTACGGTCCCTGTACGTAGAGGGTAGTGGGTGCGAAAATTGTTGAATTTCGGGGCTGGGGGTGGATCTAAGACAAAAATTAGAGGAATTAGTAAGGAATAAGCCGATCAAAAAAAGATGCGCCTACGTGAAAGAATTTGAGATATTGACAAAGCAGGTAGCGCGGAGAGAAGGAAATACCAGTATATAAAAATGTTGCGAAAACAGGAATACATGTATATAAACTGCAAGAAACAATTTTAAGAAGAAGAGAAAATAAGAGGGAGTATATGTCTAAACACTCTTACAGGATATACTGTGGAATAAATACTACTACTACTATTTAATAGTTAACAAGAGTAGCTGGGACGAATAAAAAAATGTATTTGAAACAAGTAGGATCGTAGTAGGTCGTGAGACTGGGAAAAAACCTATTAGATTTAAATAGAGCCTATTTGAATTAAATCTTGTTTTGGCAGTGTAAACAGACTTATGTGACTGCAATAATTGTCGTTGATCATCCCCATGATGAATCAATAGTTAGCTTATATCATAGGTCACATTGAGTATCGGTTTGGCATAAAGTATGAGAATCACTTACCGTGCGATATTTGGAGTGCGGAGCGGTCCGGGTGGTCAATTTTTCCGATGAGTCCTCGTCATCGGATTGGGCGTAAACTCCGACAAGACCAGCGACAAGGAGCCAGCCGACGAAGAATCGGTTTAAATCCATAATTGAAACGTTGAAAAGGACAGTAGTCTGAAGCGACGAGTTATGTCTATAACTTGGACGAATAACGTAAGGATTGCTATTCTGCGCTGCTCTGTGTACTAATGCTCGCACGTCGGTTCTTGTTTGGTACTCGACCTGCTATATCATCTTTGTTCTAGTGCTCCACTGGTTCATGAAAGACAATAACTTACTTCTTATCTAAACCATTCCTATGCTAGAGATGCAGAGCCGTGAAACACAGCGTCAGCTTTTTCGCGTCGTGGGGTCTTATTTCGCCTCTAATTGTAAGCCACGTGTTACGCGATTTGGCCAGTACAATAGGACACGATTACAGCTGATCAGTATTCTCGAACACGGCTGTACAGAATGTCATGACATTTGCGCAGCCTTCAATTCGAAGCGATAATTTCGAAGCAATAATACACATTTTCTTATACCACGCGAGGCCCGCAACTGAAGTAATGAAAAAAAAATGTTTCGTAGACGTGACCGCCTAGGGGCCATTCATATATCACGTGACGCAGCGGCACGGGGGGAGGAGGCAAATCGTCGCACTTTGTCACAGGGGGTGGGAGGGGGGTCGAGCAAAAGTCACAAGACGCTATAAGCATATTAAATCTGGAAAAGGGTGATACTGAGACGCGGAAAAATTTTCTGTACTGCCCACCCAAATTTCCGACTACGAGGAAGTCGCAACTTCTCTGATATCGATTGAGACTCACCTGAAACACCCTCGGGAACACATTGCATTCTAGGTGCATCGTGATAAAAGATTATCAAATTATTTATTATTAATGTACGTTGGGTCGTCCATTAAGGCCTTAGGCCACGCTAGAGGCCGAAAAAATAGGCTTTTTGGGGATTTTTTTTTCAGACAAACTACAAATTAAATCGAGATTACAAAAAGCGTGTTTATCATACATATCGGTGACTGTATACAATCATTTTTTTGTAGCGATTAATTTCAAAATGGCGGCTGTGCAGCGTTTATCTCGAAACTGCATTTTTTAAGTTGGCCGGAAACTCAACTCAGACAATTTTCAACCGATTCACTTGAAATGTTAAATATATCTTGAAAAATACATTGTTTATGGAAGTACGTAGGATTTTTTTTATATTGCATACTTCATTTGTTATTAAAAATTATCTGACGATTTTTGAGCCAAATTTTTGGAAAGTGTAATATTTCGTCCGATAATTTTTAATAACAAATGAACTATGCAACATAAAAAAATCCTACGTACTTCCATAAACAATGTATTTTTCAAGATATATTCAACATTTAAAGTGAATCAGTTGAAAATTGTCTGAGTTGTGTTTCTGGCCAACTTAAAAAATGCAGTTTTGAGATGAACGCTGCACAGCCGCCATTTTGAAATTAATCGCTTCAAAAAAATTATTGTATACAGTCAGTGATATGTATGATAAACACCCTTTTTTGTAATCTCAATTTGTTTTGTAGTTTTTCGGAAAAAAAATCCCCATAAAGCCTATTTTTTCGGCCTCTAGAGTGGCCTAAGGCCTTAAAGGACGACCCCACGTATAAATTATACGTTTTTATATATTACATATATATTTACTTAAAATAAACAATATAAATTGTTCGTTCTGAAATAGCTTATTAAAATGGTTTTAGTATTTTACTTGATTCTTTTTGTCGAAATAAAAACGAGAGCAGAAGGGGGGTCGGGCTCCATGTCACGTATTTTTCAGGAGCGGCAGGGGGGGGGAGGGCACCGTCACCCGCCGCGAAACGTCACAGAGGGGGGTGGGGTCGAATATTGATAAAATTTGCGTCACGTGTTTTATGAATGGCCCCCTAACGAAAAGAACGCTATTGCTCTCTAAGCAGAAACGAACACTTTCACACCCCAACCGTTTTATTATCGCGACGAATACGGAACCCTTTGGGTATCTACGCTTCGTAGGAAATTTGCGATAATTTTGCAAAAAATCGCGTGGACAACGCCATGTTTGCGTCCTGCGAATTGCAGCAGGGGCACAGAAATATCATTCCGTCGAGTCGAATGAATATCGGCATCTGCTGCTCGCGCTCGTTAAAGCCGGGAACACCCACCTTCCGTAAGGTAAGCCTACATAACCGAATGGTTTTGATCAACTGATGAACGGTGGTTATGGATACGTGTGTGAAGCTGGTTTCCGATGCAGGATCTGACAGCCGATATTATACTATCACAGTAAAATGTATAAAATTAATAAACAAGTGTTTGCCATTGGTTTATAGTCTTCAGATAATTTTGTCTAGAGCGCTATTTTGAAGGTCAGTTTTGAAATCGTATAACTAAAAAAAATACACATGTTTACTAATCCTTCAAGAATATGTGAAAATGAAAAAAAATTATTATCATGTACTTTTGTACGTTTGTATACAACGGTGTGCGAAAAACGCTCCCATGTGGCGAAAAAACCAAACATATTCTTAATCTGTATGAGGGTTGTGATGTTCGCGCTCGATAAAGGCGGAAAGAGACACACCTTCCATCATGTATATGCAATGTCACCAGAACGTGATTCAGAGTCGAAAATTGCTCTAAGTCCATACGATGACAAGCGGTAAATCGTGCCGAAAAGTACGGACACTCTACCATGGGGTCATTATAAAATAGCACTGTAAATGTATTTGTTAGATTCCGATGTATGTATTGTTATAAAATAAAAATGAAAAGATATAATGAATGTAGTAATGTTAATGTGGCATATATTGAAAAATATTCATGTTTTATATAATGGGATATAATTATTTATTTTGATAAGGAATGGCAAATTTATAGATTATTAATATGGTATGCTTATTGTAAATGAACTTTATTGAATTTTCCATATACTTTATAACAGTTGTTACAATATATTTTTTTTGTGGAACCACGAGTTTTGAGTTTCATCCATTCCCAACCATTTCACATAAACATCATTGCCCCTTTTGCGAATTATCTTCTCCACGAGATATATGTCTGGATTGGCAACACGTTGCGGTTTTATTCGCAAAATCCTCCGGCTATAGGATTTCCATTTGAGTCCTCGACTAGATACGTTACAGGATACGTTTGCTGCACCTTGACGATTTTAAACACTTCGGTGGTCCAATTTGATGTGAAACCTTTTTCAAGTATTGTCCTAAATTGGCTTACGCGCACAAAATCATTGGCTTTAAATCTTTCAGGAGCCGCAATTTTACATTGCTGTATATGGTGGTTAAGAACTTTTCCGCGATCGCAGGAGTAACGTCGATGGGCCTCATGCCAATCGTACGATGCTTTCGAGCATTGTACTTTATAACGAGTTGCGGTAACGCATCGATCCGCTTGTAATTACCATTGAGTGTAAACATTTTCCACATATTATTTTTGAGATTGCGATTGAATCGTTCGACGACCCAAGCCTTCATAATAGAATACGTCGAATAATGATTGATGTTGTATTTCTCCATAAGTCGTTGCACGCTTACATTGTAAAATTCTCTTCCTTTGTCGGTTTGAAGATTTTTCGGATATCTGCTATGATCTTGTATGATTTTTGCGGTCGTTGAAGCCTTTTCGTTGCCAGCTTTACTTTTCCGGGGTACGGCCCATGTGTACCTGCTCAACACATCGATGAAAGCGAGTATGTGATTGTAGCCTTTGTTGAAACGCGAATACGGCGGCATTTGGACTACGTCAGCCTGCCACAAACCATCATACCCACGATCACACGTCTACGATCACGTGTACGATCACACGTCTTCGCGGAAAGTTTTTTCTTGCTGGAGCATGTAATTTCTCCGCTAGCTGCTTTTCCTCAAACTTTTTTTCTTCTCCGAGCATATCTTGTATTGAGGAGACGATTTTTTACAAATCCTCCTGCGTTGTGCCAGATACAGCGTCGGTTATATACTGAATCGTTTTGGGCGTACCGTTCATAGTTATTCGAAGCGCATCCTCCAGTGCGATGAGTTTCTTCTCAAATTCATCCAGGCTGTCAACAGCTTGATTTTCATTTCCACGTAACGTTTATTAGCAGCATCGTAATCCCCTTCAGTTAGGGCTACGCCTCGTATTTTACGCGATCTTGCATCGAAGCCACTAGAGTTTAGGCAAAGAGCATTATCACGTGTATAATTTCTTATTAGCCCAGTCCACTGATAGTATGAATTATCCTGCGCTCCAAGCGATAATCCAAATTTATTGATCGACATTTCGGTATCAATAGTGACGGAGGAATGATCAGTATCATCGATGCATAGGTTAATTTATAATGAGACCAGCTTCGCAAAGTTCCTCAATAACCGACATTATCTCATTGTCGTGAGCGTTGTTACCCGCCTGTCGTGAAGCTTCCAACAATCGCAAACAATCGACCAACTCGTTGAGATCATTCCAATGGACATAATCGATTTTGTTGTTATTTAACGTCATGGCGAACGGTATTTCTATACCTCTTCCAGCTTTTCGGTCGAAAGTTAATGGTCCAATTATATATTTATACCTGAAGCCTTTGTTACCCAATACTTTTTGAGCATATTACTACCACGTCGATGTGCATTTGTTGTCAACAACATACTTTTCATATTTGTCTTTGTCTTTCTTGGTGTATATTGCATCGTCAGGAATACTCTTGAAGATTAACTCATAGAGTCCTGGGGTTCCCAAATAAAAAATTGGCAAATTTGGCGATACATAATTTGTGTATGCGCCCTTATCCAATGTGAAATGTGTTGAAACGAAATGCCGATCGAGAAAGGCTCAAAGTTCTCTTTGAGCCTTTCTCGATCGTTTCGGCACTTTTTTCCGACAATTTTGAAAATTAATTTTCTAAGGGGAAAAATAAAAAACTGCGTTACGTATTGGGAGAAACATTTATTTTAATCATGTTTTCCAACACCGTTTGCACCAAAATTTTAAACGCCCGAACGTTTTGGGCAACTTCACCATGCGTCCGGCGAGGCGAGCGACTACGGGTTCGGTCCTCGGTAGCAATGTCTTATTTTTTATTAAACATATATGAATTAAATATCATAAATAATACCTGAATAGGCGAAAGTAGCTAAAGCAAGAGGAAGTTCGATAGTTTTCGAGTGTTAAATAGAGAAAAAAAATACATAAAAAAATCGATTCACCGCGAATCGAACCCGGACCGTAAGGATTGTTAATCCCTCAAGCTGCCAACTCAGCCGCGACGCTCATTAAGGATACAGAAACATTTACGATACACGCTTATCTATAATGTTTGGTATTTTTTTAAAATCGCCGAAACGACCGCGGGAAGGCTCAAGATTTCTCTTTGAACCTTCCACTGTCGTTTCGGCGTTTTATTTTTTAACGTGTTCCGTCGTTAATTTTGTTTAACCCGCATTCTCGGCATAAACGGGCAACCGAGAAAAAACAACGATCTCGATACATGTTTTTCACTGTGAAATTCATTTAATGCATATTCTAAACCGCAGTACAGCCATACAAATATGTCGAGCTCGATCGGATGAAAAACCTCGCTCCGTTCGTCTGTCGAGTAAGCACGATTTGCGAGGGGCGGAAACTTTTCCCCCACCGAGCTACCCATTCTTGTTTACGCTGACTGCGATACCGACTTGAGCGATGATCAAGACTCGCGCGGCTACAAGGAAATCTGCAACCTCGATAGAGGCGATGATCACAACATTACATTCCCGAACTCGCCGCCGCGATTTAGCGCCATTCCCGGGGCACCCCTAAAACGGGAGCGTTGTACATCTCCCTACTAATCCCTGGTAAGGTGTACAAGCCTTGGTGTTGTATAGGAATGTGCATTTCATCGCTGAGTCCAAACGTTGAGTTGGCATCGTTGGCATACGAATTTTACGTACGAGTCTTAATTTTAATGATCCGATCGTCAAAGATTGGCTCCCATCTGATATTCAAAACGTCAGTCATCCTTTTGCCTCAAGTATGTCGTACAATAAATCCCAGGGAGTCTAAAAATTCACGATTCGCTGCACTGAGTTTCTTCTCTGCGAGTAATTTAACACTTAATGCCGCTTGTCTTCTTGCGAGAGTATTGGCGTATTCCGTATCGTACAGAACGAGCATCACGAGCGTCGCCTTCGTATGTGCAATCTCACCGTAATTTCTTCTCCTCGAAAATCGAGTAGATTCCCCTTTTGATCCACGATACGCATCATTAGATCCGTAATGCTCCGCACAACGATCGGATGATGAATTATTTGCGCAGGCCATTCCGATATCTTATATCCTGGTGGTACACATGGTGAAAATTCATGTTTCGTTTGTACATGCTCGCCATTGCAGTACGCACCAATGGTGACACTACATCCTATGCGGATAATGTTGACATTCAGTATGTTCATCGGTACATCTGATTCCTACCATTTCCACGGATGCAGTATTCGATTGGATGAAAATCCCAACAGGGATCCTACGTTGTCGGGTTTACTGAAATTTATTCTGTACGCACATTTGATTTCGCTCTTTAGTGTATTATGATTAGCGCGTAGCACGATTAGGTATTCGCCATTTTCAGCGAGGTCATCGTTATCGACGTTTCGAGCGACAATTTTATTTTCAGCATCATCACCGCTATCAAGCCCTTTGATTAAAATTGCGCGATTCAGATACGCATTGATGGCTCTCAGTTCGTAAAATCCTTCAGGGATTACAATTTCCTTGTCATCATTGTCAAAGTAACATTTGTTGTTTGATGAATTCACATTTGGTATTGTGTGATAAGTTTCGAAATCCGTCAAGCCGAGCTCATGTAACAGGCATAATTGAAATCTATAGTGGGAAAGTAATTTGCGGTTAGAAGGCTGCTCTTGCCGGGCAACATAAGCGGCAGTGACATGTTTCCCTCGAATACTGGGTTGATCGACGCATTGTCACGGTTTGAGTACATATTGATCATCAACGTTTTGAAGAAATGCAAACACAATTGCCCGCAAATACTTCTGATTATAATTCTGATAAGATGTTCGATTTTTGTGGTATTTCGTCCAGAATATCGCAACCAACTCTTTGGGCGTTCGAAAATTTCCATAACTATCAAAATGTATTACTAGGTGCGCAACTAAGATCCCGGGTTTCACACATGGATGGCGCTAGCGACACATGTAGTTGGCACACAGGTGTGAAATTGGATGCCTTTATAGCTTGGACATCTGTTAAGAATACCCAGGTGTAATATAAACAAATATCGCAACACAACGACCTTTTTTCTAACCTCGAAAATGTCAAAGTTTGTGCCAAATAAACAGCATTTGCGAAAAACATTGCTTTTCTGCTTCAACTTAAAAAAACAGCAGCTGAAGAACGTCGGTTACTTTAGGAGGCCTACGGCGAACATATACCATCAAAAACAACGTGTGAAGATTGGTTCAAGCGGTTCAGAAGTGGCGATTTTGAGACTGCCCATGTAGGGTGATCGGTAGTGGCCAACGATTGGCTGATGCGCGACGCCGAGCTTGCCAACATTGGCACTCGAGCTTGGCCCGATCATCGACCGAGCCTCGGATGATAAGAGCGGCCTGATATTCGCAATCAATATTGGCCCTAGAATGGCTTATGAGAATCGGCCGAGCATGGCGTAGGAGTTCATTCGAGAATCGGCCAACAATAAGTCCCCCTCAAGATTGCCATCATTGGCACTCGAGCTTGGCCCGATTATCGACCGAGTCTTGGCGGATAATTATGACCCGATATAGATCACCAAAATTGGTCCTACACTGCCAAAAACAAATTGATTCTTTTTGTATTGTAATTCGTCATTACCTGGTCTTTCGAAACGATTAGTTCGAAGAAAATGTTTCACCTATACGGGACTCGAATCGTGAACCTACCTAGTCATAGCCAAGCACGCTGACCCTATGCTACCGAGTGCTCGTAACATTTAAATCGCGGATATGCCATAGGAGACCAAATGGATTCTCATCATTATTTGTATCGCATAAACTATACCAATTAGTTAATATCATCGTGATAATTAGAGAGTGTTATCGACTGACATGTTGGAGAATTTCCGAACCTAACCTATATATATATATATATAATTCCTCTCTCTCCACCCTCTCTACCCCCACAACCCTTCAATATGTGTGTTCCAATAAAGACAGCCCATTTGTTCATTAGTTCAAGTTTAATTTGAATAAATAAACATATTTAAAATGAATAATTCCAAGAATGGAATGCAATAGGAAAAATTTGATTTCACGAAAAATCTAGTTAATTCAAATAAAAAATAAATAAATAGACGCGGTTAGTTAATATTAATAGAATTTTTCTGTCAGTGTAGGATGGTTCTTAAAAATGGGCAGAGTATCGCGTATGAGCTCATTCGAGAATCAGCCAACAATGAGTGCATTGATTTGGTAGTATATTTGTTAAGAATAATGTCCAATGGACTCGTAAAACGTATTCATCTCGTCTCTCAATGACTTTGACGCGAAACAATGAATCGTCAATATACGAATTGCGCTTTGATCATGCGTTACTCGGCCGAACATTGGCCTCGTATCGGCAAAAACATGATTAGCGAGTCTTTACTTCGTCAAACATCGGCCTCATATCGATTAACCAATAATGAACGAGTCTACACTTGGCCGAACATTGGCCTCGTATTGACAAACCAATGATTGGCCAGTCTATACTCCGTCAAACGTCGGCCTCGTATCGACAAGCCAATGATTAGCAAGTCTATGTTTGGTCGAACATTGGCCGCGTATCGGCAACCCAACCCGAGTCGAAATTTTTAGCCTCCTCTGAACCCTCGCAGGACCCATTTCTTTTGTAATACATAAGCCGCCAGCCTCCGTTGAACCGACGAAACCTCATTTGTCGAGTTCAGTGCCATGAAGAGACCTCCTCTTGGTCCAGGGTAGCCTCTGCTAGGCCTCCCAAACCTTCTCTCGACCCCCATTTTTAGTGAAACGGGCAGAGCAAACTCAAACTGTTATCTCGACCCTACCTAACCTGCTTTCGGCCCAAATTCGATATCTCCTCCATCATCATTCCATTGTGGCCTGATCGGTAACCCGTTCGATGACGAAAATAATACGAAATTAATAAAAATACATCGTCCCCTTATAAAATTATTAGTGCAATATTAATATGCGAAAACAATCAAATTTGCTCAATATCGATTTATTATTATTTTATAGGCAATTCATAAAAGAATGCTTGTATATACAGTCTTACATCAATTCTATCGGATTAATGGGCGTTTTCCTGTGAGAAAAAATCTCACAGGAAAATTCTTAAAAAATGCCAGTCTATCCAGTATAAGCTTACGCGACGTTTTTTGTCCTTGACATTTCTTCTTAAACCCTCTAGTTCTTGAGTTACATGGCATTATCTAGAATTAGTCTTTTTTAGCAAAAAATGAAATAACATTGCGAAAAAAATCGTACAAAACTTTATAAAAAACGCAAATGGATTTCCTGCTACCCCGTTCAAGTTTATCATGGATAAACGTAACAAACTTTTTTTTCCTAAGCCATGCGCCCAATTCTCGATGGTCGAAAAAAAGCCGAAAATCAGTCACATATAAAAGTGCGTACCGGGTCGAAAAGAAAATTATTTTTGAAAAATTTCAGAAAAGCAATATAAAGCTGAATTTATTCCCGTCAAAACGCCGTTCAGTAAATTTGGTTATCTTTTTTTTTACGAAGCTGTGTAACTTTTAGTGCAGCAAGAAATATCGACTGGTGTTTCCAAACTTTTAAGCGACGGTATTTATTATATAATACTATATATATATATATATATATATATATATATATATATATATATATATATATATATATATATATATATATATATATATATATATTCGAAATATGTGGTTACATTAATATATTCAAATATACACTACCAGTCAAAAGTATTCGGACACTTCAGATAACTGCAAAACTTAATATCACTTTGGATCATTGCAAACTTATGGTAGAATAATAATTGTTTTACCCAGATACTATAAAGCTCTGTATAATTACTTAATTATATAGATCTTTATAGTATCTTCGTGAAATAATAAATGAAATGAATTATATTACTCTAACATTATTTGGCAATTATCCAGCGCTCAAAAGTTTTGCGATCATGTCGAGTGTCCGAAAACTTTTGGCTGGCAGTGTAGATCTAAATAACATATAATGTTGATATCTATATGGAACGTTAAGGTGTTAATTATAGTCTATTTCATGTTCTAAAGGATTGAAATTGTCGGTTTAGAATTCAACCTCATTCGATTTTTTCTTTATTTTTTCTTTTTGTTTTTTTTTTGTTAATTCAATAATGAGTTGATAAATGGCGACGGCCGATTACCGTCGATTTTAAATGAAATGTTTGATTTTTCTTTGTTTTCATTTTTAGCACGTCGAATATTTAAAAAATATTTCCACGTGTATGTGTGAAGCATATTTTTATTTTTTTCCGCTAAATATGATATTAACTAACCGCGTCTATTTGATTCTTTTTTATTTGAATTAACTAGATTTTTCATAGAACCAAATTTTTCCTATTGCATTCCATTATTAAAAATATTGATTTCAAAAATATTTATTTATAGAAAATCAATCTATTTAATATCGTCCAACTACATATTTTATTTGATCCTAATAAATCTGTGATTCGGTTTCATCAATTCAACATTTTCTTCTGTTCAAAAAAACAATTTAGTTAAGTTTACTGAATGGATCTAGTTATTTTTTTTAAATTTACCTTAAATAGAATTTTCGTAGAGTTAACCATTTTTCTATTTGATTGAACTAACGGTCCATATTCATTGCAACACTCATATCAAAGGGGCAGGGCGTAGAGAAGGTGGAGAGAGAGGAATTTTATATATGTGTGTGTGTGTGTGTGTGTGTGTGTGTGTGTGTGTGGGTGTGTGTCTGTTTGAAAAATCTATAGCATGTTATTCGATGAAACTCTCTAATTATCGAAATCATATTAACTAATTCATATAGCTTATGTGATACAACAAATAGTTAGAAGTATTCATTTGGTCTCTTATGCCATATTAGCGACCAAAATGTTATAAGCACTCGGTAGCATAGGGGCAGCGGAGCGTAGTTATGAGTAGGTAGGACTAGGTTCAAGTCGCATATAGGGCAGATATTTTCTTCGAAAAAAATCAATTCTAAAGGCCAGGGAATGACGAATTACGATAAAAATCCTTGTGGTAAAGCTCTCAATTAAGGAGTTCATTTTATTTTCGATTTATGAAATATTTTATGCATATAGTACACTTAGCTTTACAGTGTACATTGTAAGCAAATAAAGATTAATTTGAATCTCATCTTTATTAATATATATAAATATCTTTGAAAGAAATATGATCGTAGTAGGCTGTGAGACAAGGGAAAAAAATATTTTATTTAAATAGATTCTATATAAATTAATTTTTTTGTTTAGCAGTGTACAGTAGGCCGAAAGGGGGGGCAGTAGGTTCTGCGGGAGCGCTCGAAGTAGGCCGACCTGAGGTTCCGTAGGTTCAATTGTGAGCCTTACTGACCTCCTTTGAGTCAAAAAGTCTACTTTCTGCCATGCCGGAGGTTCATCGGAGGCTCTAACGCATGATACTTTCAAACATTGTACCCTCCTTTAGATACCCAATAATCCGCTCACGCCGATTTCTGCTCGCATTCATTTTGTGGGTTGAACGCGGCTCGAAAATTTCGACTCGGGAATGATTGGCGAGTCTATACTTTGCCAAACATCGGCCTCGTATCGACAAGCCAATGATTAGCGAGTCTATATTTGGCCGAACATTGGCCTCGTATTGGCAAACCAATGTTGGCTAGTCAATACTCAGCCGAGCATTGGCGTACAATTGGGTAATCGATCATCGCCCCGCCAACATTGGTCCAAGTATTGGCCGTTACGGTTCAATTGGCGAAACCTACATGGGTGAGGACAAGGAGCGCTCGGGAAGACCGCAAACATTTGCGGACGCCGAACTGCAAGCGTTATTGCATGAAGATGACACTTAAACAGAAGATCAACTTGCCGCGGCATTAAATGTGACTCGACAATGTATTTCGAAACGTTTGCACGCCATGGGAAAAATTCATAAGGAAGGAAAGTGGGTGCCACATGAGTTGACTGAGAGACAAATGGAAAATCAAAAAGCCACTTCCGAAATGTTTGCTTTTGCGGCAGAACAGAAAGAGTTTCCTGCATCGAATTTTTACTGGCGATGGAAAATTGATATATTTCGAGAATCCCAAACGCAGAAAATCGTGGCTTTCACTTGGCGAAGCGTCAACATCGACGGCACGGCCAAATCGCTTCGGAAAAAAGATAATGCTCTGCGTTTGGTGGGAACAGAAAGGAATCGTGTACTATGAGCTGCTAAAGCCGGGCGAAACTGTCGATGGGCATCGCTACCGACAACAACTAATCAATTTGAACCACGCATTGCTCGAAAAACGGCCAGAATGGGACGCGAGACACGAACGTATGATATTGCAGCACGACAACGCTCCATGCCATCGCAGTTCCATCGTCCAGGACACCATAAAAATACTGAAATGGGGTCTGCTACCGCACCCGCCGTATTCGCCAGAGCTGGCCACTTCAGACTATCACTTGTTCCGGTCGATGGCGCATGGCTTGAGTGGGCTACACTTGGCCAATTACGATGCAGTACAAAATTGGTTGGACAAATGGTTTCAGTCCAAAGACGCGTCTTTTTATCGTCGCGGTATTTATGTATTGGCCGAGAGATGGCACAAATGTGTAAATAGCGAGGGACAATACTTCAAATAGACCATTTTTTGTATTTGTCTTGTAATTTTCGATTTTTATTGGTCAAAAAACACGGAAAACTTAGTTGCGCGCCTACTATATGACTCCCTCTCTTGGCATAGGCTATCCAATGCGTACCGGGGCCATCGGCATCGTCCAAATTTACTATACCGCTCTCATCTAGTTGCACTCCACCACAAACTGGTAAATTATGGCGCATGAAGACCCCTCTGAAGTATGGTATAAGCATTAGTTGTTACAACCAAGAGCATTTTCACCGTGTTTTGCCGTTTTTTTTTCTTAGTTGAACATTCTTGTCCACGCTTGTAGGGAGTGAGATGAAACCCATAGCCTTCTATAGCTCGATTATGACGTTGTATTTCTTCAAGTTAACGTCGCTTTGCGAGCCTTCACAGCCTTTGCGATTCCAGTTGCCCCACCAGCCAGTGAACCAAGAACTCCCAGCAATGGTAACATTGGCAAAATTCCGCCACGCTTTGCTATCGGCTTCTCTTCTTAACGGGCTTTTTTTTCTTCGTCGATAAGTTCTTTGTCTTCATTCATATGCCGAATTTCTTCCTCGCCCAAAGGTTTCTCCCCCCTTAATCCCCGGTAATCTCCCCCGTCCATTTTTTTGTACGACATTAAAAAAATGGCCTTGCTCGCTATGACACTTTGTGTGTTCACCAAGAGAAACTCTCGCAGCCCCCCTGCCCGTATACAGGGTGTCCCATTTTGAAAAAAGCAACCTCGAAGTAAATCGCAAAAACGAGGTCGTACAAAAAAGTGTTTTTTACTAAAGTTTCAACGTTTTTGAGGAGACCATCCGATGGTAATACAGAACATTCTTCTCTCGTGCACACGTCTACGAGATAGTTTGGTAGCGTTCCATTCTTTAAATGGAACGTAATGATTTCATTTTAAGAAAAATAGCTGATTTTGAGAAGAATACAACGGAAAAAAATACGCTAGTGAAAAAATAAAAAATGTTATTGCAGTTTAGAGTTTATGGAAATATCTGTCTTTTGTTCCGTCTCAATTCGTCCCATTGACGCGACAATAAATTCTCACAGTTTTACCTGCTATTTCGATACGCAAAATTATAAAAAGCATATACAATAAAATTACCTCAATCACAATTCGAGAAAACATGAAGACGCGAAAATGATTTTCGCGCGTGATGGATATTTAAAAAAGACATCACTCGCGCCATCGGCTAAACAGAGTCCCTCGCTACCGACCGTCGATAAGCAAAAAAAAATTAAATAGGAAATAAATAATATTTTCGTTTAAAAAACCCTTCCAACAGTCAATAAAGCCCATATATACTTATAAAACGTATATTGTAAAGAGCCAAAACACAGAAATGAAATGGAAACCGATCAAAGAATACTGCGAGTATGTGAGAGCCTTGAATGCACGGTAAGAAAGGAAGCATAAAGAAGAAAAAGGACGAAAAACAAATGTTAACAAAAAAAGGAGGAAACGTGTAAAAGGGTATAAGTAAAAACCTCCAAGGGTATACTTGGAAATAAAGAACTACGATGTACTTAATTATTTTTATCGAACCGAGTTTTATTTCTTCTATTTTTTATTCAATATAAACATGTTTGATTTTTTATATATGGAGTTCATTAATAAAATAGATTTTTTTTCTACTCTATTCTTCTTTGAATCTGTATTATTCTCTCTCCCTGTGAAAGAGAAATTTACAGACTGAGAGGAAGATAGAATAGAGAGTATTGTTGATTTCATTTTTAAAATACGTGCACAGAAAAGAATTCAATGTGAAATAGAAAAAAAAATGGGTTTGGTTAGAAAAAATCGAGTTAGGAAAATTATCGATAAAATTAAGAAAATAAAACTCGGTTCGATAAAAATAATGAAGGAAAAGCATAAAACACACGCATACACACACGCGCGCGTTTATGCCTAATTATATATATATGTGTGTGTATATATATATATATATATATATATATATATATATATATATATATATATATATATATATTAGAAAAAGGGAAAGCACGAAATGAAATAAATAAATACGTACAATTATATATAAATGTATGCATAATTTACCCTATTTCATATTACACATATTAATCTACTGCCGCATACCTTAAGACGAGGAAAAAATTTGCTGATATTTATGATTTTTCTGTAACAGCAAAGATTTCTTCCCCATTTTGGAGACTTACGATATGTTTTATTAGTACTCATGGTTGTAACATGGTATTTTTTATAAATCTTTGAAAAATGGCGGAGGTATGGCACGGTCTTCTAAACTGCATTTTCAAAACTGGCGTTACATATAGCTATAAAACTAATCGAGTGATTCTGATGAAATTTGGTATAAATCTTTCTAACCTCAACCACAGGACCCTAAATGTTTTTGAAAATTGAAAAATGTATTTTTTCGATTGCCAAATGTAGCCATTTTTTTCGGAAAATTCAATATTTTTGCTTTAAAGCGTACCATGTCATCGATTTTAAATACTTCTCACTTTTTCTTGGTTCATATTCTGCGTATGATCGTTAATGAAAGGAAAATCTTCCTTGGTTTCTTTTCAGATTGATCCTGCAGACGCTACGCGTCACGCTGTCTGAAAACCGCCGCAACCCGTTTAGCAGACCATGCCATACCTCCGCGATTTTTAAAGATTAATAATTAAAGAACGATGTAAATAGCCAAAAGTAGTAATAAAACATACCCTAAGTCTCAAAAATGGTGGAGAAATTTTTCATTTAGAAAAAAAAAAGAAAATCGGCAATTTCTCCCTCGCCTAAAGGTATTTCCCCCCCTTAAGGGGGGAAATCTCTTTAGACGCCCGGAAATGAGTAATTTTTCATGATTTTTTTTTAACGTGATAAAATAATCGCATCATTTCTAAATGTTGACATTATCTTTTTGCAGCTTTCAAGTCTTAAAAAAATGCTCTTTTAAACAAAACAAAATAGCGGCGTTGTAAGGTATTCCAATAGGCGTCTTTTGAAAAACTGCTCGAAAAGTTATTAATCGATCTGGCTGAAAGTGTGTGAGGTTTCTTACTACAACATTATTGGAAGAATATACCCAAAGTTTTAATGTTATCGTGTAAATAAATTACCTTTCAGGGGTAAAAATCGTCGAGAAAATAGTAAAAAAATGTGAAAATTTGATTGAATCTAACGATCTTTTAGGCAAATTTTCGGAAAGTGAAAAATTTCGTTAGATAATTGTTAATAACAAACGAGCTATGCAATATAAAAAAAATGCTACGCACTTCCATAGACAATGTATTTTTCAAGACATATTCAACATTTCAAGTGAATCGGTTGAAAACTGTCTGAGTTGTTTTCGGCCAGCTTGAAAAATGCAGTTTTGAGATAAACGCTGCACAGCCGCCATATTGAAATTAATCGCTTAAAAAAAATTATTGTATACAGTCACTGATATGTATGATAAACACCCTGTTTTGTAATCTCGATTTGTTTTGTAGTTTTTCTGAAAAAGAATCCTCGAAAAGCCTATTTTTTCGGCCTCTAGAGTGGCCCAACCCCTTAAATTTACTATTAAAGTATACCTAAAGTTTGATAATTGTGGTCCAATTATTCCTTAGTTTAAAAAATCCCTCAATATCGCCTTTTTTTCTGTCTAAATGTATATCCCGCCTTAAGAAAAAGCTGAAAAAATCGTGAAATTATAACTTTTCTCAGGTTCGAAAAAAGTGTTTAAAAAAAAACACTTTAACGTGCTATAAAAATTATTTAAAAAGACTTTTTCAACGACTTTTCAATTCACTTAGGAGAGATTTTCATAGTGAAGAATATAAACTTTGGTTTGATTCAATAGGTCGTTTAGTTTTTTCGCCATCACGCCCGCCAATTCCGAAAAATCATGAAAATGAAAACTGGAGAAAACGCCCTTCAAAGTTTTCAATAGGAGGAAATATCAATATCAAATATCAATCGCTTCTCTGCTCTTGGCCTTGTATCTTCGAAAGTATTTACAATTGGTCTCTGTAACTTTGTAAATATATTCTTGGATAGTTTATCGATTCAAGCAATTAAAAAAATGAAACGATTTTTCGGACCCTCCATTTCAGACTCCCGTGCGAGTATGTGCGTGTAGTATATTTATATTCGTGTAATTTCGAGCAGCGTAGAATTCCGTATCTTTGGCTTCTCTCGGTGAACCCCGACTCCCCCGGCGACCAGCATCCGAGCCCTCGGGTTTGGCCTTTCCGGGCTTTCTATGATCTCTCAGTAGCATTCGTCTCTCAGTGTGGATCCAGAAGCCGCGGAGGCTTCGTCCGCCTTCACGAGTGATCCATTATTGAACGACGCGACGATAATAATCAAAATCGAGAAATAAAAACAAGACAATAAAAAAAGTTCGGAAAAAAAGATTTTTTTCATGTAGCTCTATATAGGGCGAAAGGGATCTCGGGGCTTCGTTCGATAATTAACGAAGCGTCATAGCGAGTAACGTAAAAATAGCCGGGAAATTGTACCGGCAAACGTGGTCAGTCATGCGTTACCGGTGGATATTGGCAATTTTGACCTTACTGGTCCATCGATCCGGCGGGGAAAATCTAACACCGCCTTACTTCAATTTGGCCGAGGGCAAGGAAATAACCGCGTCCGCTACTTGCGGCTACAACACTACTGGACCAGAATTGTATTGCAAACTTGTCGGCGCGAATTCCGATCAAAATGAGGACATAAATCTTATCCAGGGACAAGTGAGTGCGACCCAAAATTTGCCTTCCTCCTCGTGGATTTTTCTTCGAAAATTACCATTTTTTGAATATTCTTATTGAACCGGGATACATATATTTTTTTCAACATTCGTTCTAACTTTTAAAAAATGTATTATTTATTATTATATTATTATTTTTTAAATTTTATTACTCAAATATTTTCGGCTATTTTATTTACTATTATATTATTATTGTTATTATTCAGTTATTTAATTATTCATGGGTAATTTTTTGAACGAATTTTCCGTTTCACTTTTCTTTTACTCTTCATTGTAACATGAAACATTTTTTTTCCATTTCAACAAACTTTTCTTCATTTTTCAATTTTTTTTTATCAAAACGAAACAATTTTTTTGCATGTTTTGCATTCGAACGGACCATCTCGCATTTCTTTGTTTAACTTCAATCTTTATGGCGGGTATTTTTTTTCCACGAAACTGAAATAAAAAGAACTATCGAGGATTTTCGGGTGCGATTCTGTTTGGATCGAAGAGAGCATGAGAATAACGAGAGTCGGCCGCGAGAGTTGATTTTTTGTTTGTAGTTGAAAGGGATTCGAGAATGGGATTTTTCAACAATTTTTTTTGTACATTTTCCGTACGTGAATTTATCTGAATTGGGCACATGTTGGAAAACGATTAGTTGAAAAAAATGGTGATAAATATTTTCTACCTCGATACTGTAGCCTTGTATGATAAATAAAGTAAAAGGTTTTTTTCATCATTAAACAATGCAAACAAGGAATGAAATAATAATTATTTTCAAAATGATGCAATAGTGGAATGTTTATTCCAATGTCAACGTTAAATTTATATTTTTCAATAATCTCGTTATTTCTTAGTTTTTTTATTTTTTAGTTTAGTTTCGTTTACCACTCATTTTTATTTTAGTCGGTTTTCTATTCGTTCTTCGTTTCTTTTTTTTCACTCTTCTTCATGTGGGGTCATTTTTTACGCTTTCCATGTTTAGTTATTGTTCACTCTATTTTTTCAAATTATTTTTGTTGACTTTTTCTCATTTTCCCTCAATTTTTTGTTCCGCTATTTTTTTTTACTCTGTTCTAGTACGTTTTTGTTCGGGTCTAGGTTTATTTGGGGTCTTGTTTTACTCTTTCCAAGTTTAGTTATTTTTTCACTCTATTTTATTTTATTTTTGTTCACTTTTTCTCATTTTCCCTCAATTTTTAGTTCCGCTATTTTTTTTCTATATTGTAGCACGTTGTTAGTTTTTATTTGTACTTTAGTTTTTCTCTCCACTCTTCTTTATTTTCTTTCGTTTTTTTTACTCTAGTGAAATTATTTTTTCTTTTCTTTATAGTTTAGTTCTTTTCTTTACTCATTTTACTCCGTTCACTTATTCCTTCGTATGTGTTTTTACTCAGTTACTCACTTGTACTGTTTTTAGATAAATTTTTCTTCTCCCAAACTATTTTTGAGTACATTTTTTTCTACTCCACCGCAATATGAAATATTTGTAAATTTGTCGCGTCGAAGTCCGGTTGGGAATCCCTGCTCCACGTCCTCCTATACTCGAGGGCGTAGGACGAGATTAGAGCGATTTTAGAGCCGAACGATTTTTCAACCAATTTCACGCCTTTGTAGCATCGAAATTTCTTTCTGATTGCGCGCAACGAAAAAACGACGCGATCAAAAACCAAAATCCTTGAATTTCGTAATTTTGCAATAAAATTCGGGTGATTTATGGTGCACATGTGAACCTTAAAGAATGTGAGTATGGGCACCGCTTGTCGGACGATCAAAGAGCACGATTCCTATAGCGATGGTTCGGTCGAGTTTCGAGGGAAAAAAAAGTAGAGAAAGGGTCCGCGGAGAGTACAAAAAAAACAGCTCCAATCGCTAACGAGTCTCGATTGGTCGAGCGTCAAAAAAGGAAAAGCAATCGATGTAGGAATTGAAAAAAGAATCAGCAAAGGGAATAAAAAAAGAAGAAATGATCGAGTGTGCAATTTCCATCGTAATTTTTTTGTGAGTCCAGAGGAGTACGTGATCTCGTAGAAAAATGGTCGTTACTGAAATATATATTGGATAAGAAGAGACTAGATAAAGATGCTTGACCCCGCGATAAGGTTATCTATCTCCTTCTCTCTCTCTCCCTCGATTGCTTGACATTTTTCTCGTCTTCTTATTCTTCCGAAAAAAAAACTTTTATCACGCCGGATACGTGACTTGTACGCTATAGATTTATTTCCCGAAGGAAACGAGGGTAACGAGGAAGTAACGACGAACCAGTTCGCAATGGACTTATTATCACAGACTCGTGAAACGATCGTAGACGAGCGTCTTGAGACTAATGAACCGCTACCTGAACAACGATCCAAATTATTGTCATTTCCGGCTTTTTTCTTCCTTCAATTTTTATGTCCTTTTTTCTTCCTCGAATTTTGATGTCCATCTTTCTTCCGCCAATTTTTGTCTTCTTTTCTTCCTCCAAATTTGATGTTCTTTTTTTCTTCTTTCAATTTTCTTGTCCTTGTTTCTTTCTCCAATATTCATGTCCTTTTTCTTCCTCCAATATTTATGTACTTTATCATTCCGCCAATTTTCATGTCCTTATTTCTTCCTTCAACTTCCATGTCCTTTTCACTTCCTCCATTTTTAATTTTGTTTTCAGGCAATATTAATGTTCTTATATTTATTCTTCCTCTAGTTGTCATGTTCTTTTTCTCTTCCTCCAATTTTTATCTCCTTTTTTTCTCCTCCAATTTTCATGTTCTCTTTTTTCTTCCTCCAACTTCCATGTCCTTTTCACTTCCTCCATTTTTCATTTGCTTTTTTCACGAAATATTAATTGTCTTATATTTATTCTTCCTCTAATTGCCATTTTCTTTTTTCTTCCTTCAATTTTTATGTCCTTTCTTCTGCCAATTTTTGTCTTCTTTTCTTTCTCCAATATTCATACCCTTTTTTCTTCCTCCAATATTTATGTACTTTATCATTCCGCCAATTTTCATGTCCTTATTTCTTCCTTCAACTTCCATGTCCTTTTCACTTCCTCCATTTATAATTTTTTTTCAGGCAATATTAATGTTCTTATATTTATTCTTCCTCTAATTGTCATGTTATTTTTCTCTTCCTCCAATTTTTATGTCCTTTTTTTTCTCCTCCAATTTTTATGTTCTCTTTTTTCTTCCTCCGATGTTTATGTCCTTTTTTATTGCTGCGATTTCCATGTCCTAATTTCTTCCTCCAACTTCCATGTCCTTTTCACTCCCTCCACTTTTCATTTGCTTTTTTCACCAAATATTAATTGTCTTATATTTATTCTTCCTCTAATTGCCATTTTCTTTTTTCTTCCTCTAATTTTTACGTCCTTTTTTCTTCCTTCAATTTTTATGTCCTTTTTTCTCCCTTGAATTTTTATGTCCTTTTTCTTCCGCCAATTTTTGTCTTCTTTTCTTCCTCCAAATTTGATGTTCTTTTTTTCTTCTTTTAATTGTCTTGTCCTTGTTTCTTTCTCCAATATTCATGCCCTTTTCTCTTCCTCCAATTTTTATGTCCTTTTTTTTCTCCTCTAATTTTCATGTGCTCTTTTTTTTTCCTTCAATTTCCATGTCCTTTTCGCTTCCTCCAATTTCCACGCCCCCTTTACTTCCGCCATTTTTCATTTTCTTTCTTTTAGGAGTCGTTAATATCCTTATCTTTTTTCCTGCCATTTTCATTGCCCCTCCCCATCGGCACTATTTTTATATCTTCTTTTGCTGCCCACAATTCTTATTCCTGTTTTATTCATCTCACTATCAATGAATTTTCTTGATTATTCTTTAGGTTTGCGACTACTGCGATCCATCGAATCCCGAGAAAAATCATCCGCCCGAGCATGCCGTCGACGGGATGGAGACGTGGTGGCAGTCGCCACCCTTGTCGCGATCCATGAAGTACAACGAGGTCAATCTTACCATAAATTTGGAGCAGGTAAAAAGACATCTAAATGACTAAACGATTAACTACACACTCGCACGCACATGTATATATATATCCTTATAAATATTCCTTGTGCACGGAATAAGAAATTTCCAACAAAAAAAAAAACAATTTGAATATCCACGTCGAAAAAATATGGAAATTCAATCAATCTCGTTGATGAATGAACTCCACACATTCGAGTCTCTTTTCTGGCACTCGCAATTGGAAGCAGAAGCATAACGTGGTAAGCTGTTGCTTATCAAATGGTGGGTGACTTCCTCAAACAGAAGGGAAACGAATTATCACTTTTGATACAGTTCTTTTTATATGGAGCACGATGAGACGCGCTTATGTATATATGCCTTTCCTGTTGGACTTTCCTGTCACGTTTGAATAACGTATTATTATATTTCTATTACTGGTGGCGATCTATAAGCTAAAAGGTACTTTCAATGTAATAGTAGAAATTTCGTGTGACCGGGTACTTTTATTTTTTTTTGAAAACTACGAAAAGGGCAAGCTATAGAACAAATAGTTCGATTATCGCAAAAAAATGGTAAATATTCGGAAGCGGGGTTCCTGCTTGAATCAGGCTAATTTTTGTTTGGGTTTGTTTGGGTTTGTTTGTGTGTCCCTGAAGGCCTTTTCGATCATGTTTGAGTCAGTGTATACTATATATTTCCAAGTTACCTTGCCTAATATTCTTTGAAATTTTTAAGTTCGAAATAATTGTCGTTTTCGATAATTAACGAAAAATCCTTATTTCAACGCAAAATAAGCGAAACATTAACTTTTGTCACTCTTCATATTTTGTCGACTTTGACTCGATAACCCTAAATACACCGTAAAATCTTCGAGCCTCGAATATCGTACTCTTGCCGGAGAAATTGAAATATTTGTTTGAATTTATGTATAAAATATTTCCAAAGTTTAAATAAATTCTATTAATTCATTCCTCGTCGAAAAAAGTCCTGAAAATCACTAAAAAAACGTACTCCTAAACTGGTTTCCCCCCTTAAAAAAGTCCTTCGAATTCACAGGAAAACGCAAATTTTCGTATCGCGTATTTTCCACCGGAAATGGGGGGGGCCGGGTTGAAATTCCGAACTTTGAATGATCAGAACGCTCACAACTCCGAAAAAATACTACCCCGAAAGATCAAAACTCCGAAAGGATTTTACCCGTAAGACCAAAACTCCGAAAATTCGAACACCGTCAAAATAATTCGGCTATGGAAGTTTCAAAAGTTTCAAAATTTTCAATAAATCGACGAATTATTTAGGCCATTTTTTTTTATCAAGAAGTGATTTTATGTCAATTTTGAAATTTGTCTAGACCATGTTATACGTTCTACATAATGTACAGTCAAGCGTGTAGACTTTCGCTGGCATGATCTTGACGAATCTTGTAATTTCGGAACATTAAAATTCGAAATTCTAGACCGTCGGCGCATTCAAAGTTCGGAATTTAAACCCGGCCGCATGACAAGATCATACCAGCGAAAGTCTACACACACTGAGAGAAAAGTTTATTGTATTTTCAAAAACCGCGCATGGTAAAATAAAGTGTAGTGAAATTTCCTATAGTTCATTGTCAGTAGTATCTTCGAAATTACTATACACTATTGTAGGAGACTTTATAATATCGATATGGTTAATTCAGCTATATTACAAAATCGGCGCACAAATACTAATGCTGCACTGAGAGCAAAGTACATGGTATTTATGAAAGACGCCCACGGCAAAAGAGGGGATAGTAAAATCCCGTATAGTTTATTGGCACCGTAATCATAATATGGTTAACACAACTATAAGCGAAAAGTATATCTAAACATGCAACTTTGGTGGCGTGCTCGACTATCTATTATCCCCGAAATAACTACTAACTATTGTGAAAATATTAACTGAATTAACTATATCGATATTGTAAAGCCTTTCACAGCAGTTGATAGTTATTTCGGGGATACTAGATGATAAAACACACTTCTAAAACGGCATGATTAGATAGACGCTTATAGTTGTGTTAACCATATTATTATTGCGGTGTCAATAAACTATAGGGAATTTAACTATGCCCACTTTTACCATGGGCGTTTTTTTATAAATACTATGGACATTTTTCTCAGTGCAAGTTTGTACTGTTTATATGGTTAACATTAACACTTGTTGAGTATAAATTGTTACAAGATCTTACGAAAAGTGACTATACGAAGAAAATTATGGTAATCTTATAGTGAAGACGTAAATCATTTGTGGAACTTGTCAATAAAGTAGCGACAGCGCTACCACGCTATGATCGATATAGATATATCAGCGCATTAATTTATCAGTTTAAAAAATTCGATATTTCGAAAGCTATTGCGTTGCGCCAAAAATCCATTTAAGCAGTGACATATATTATCAAAAAGACGATCTGTGCAAAATTCCACCTATATCGGAGGTAACAGCTATTCGGAATTGCAGTTGGAATTACTTTGATCTGTTATGCCAAATGTACGATAAAAACAACATAAGTACCCGGTAGCATAGTGGGAGCGTGCGTAGTATAGATAGGTAGGTCGTAGGTTCGAATCCATGTTTAGGCGAAATATTTTCTTCGATAGGAATCATTTTAGGAGGTCAGAGAATGACAAATTATGATAAACCATCATACAGGTAGTACTCTCAATTGAGAATTTTTGAAATGATTAAATATTATATACATTTAGTTGACAGATCATTCAATATGGTAAATATCACTATTTTTTTATAGTGTAAGGAAATATCCATTTTATGAAAACTTACTATATTATATAGCATTGAACAATCAACGTATGCTTGTAAGATTGTTGGTTGCGGTTAACATTTGAGCATAGTTAACACAACTGCTAAAATATCACAAACAGTACTATATTTTAGGCAGTAACCATGGCTATAAAATATTGTTGTCCCCTCAGGGTAATATAAAATATGGTTGACGTTACCATACATTTATCTTCGTGCAGTTGACTGTAAATTATGCAGAACGTATAACATTGTCTAGTCAAATTTCAAGATTGACGTAAAATCAGTTTTTAATTTTAAAAAAATTCTCGAAATAAGTCGTCGATTTATTGAAAATTTTGAAACTTTTAAAACTTCCATAGCCGAATTGTTTGGACGATGTTCAGATTTTCGGAGTTTTGGTCTTTCGCGTTAAATTCTTTCGGAGTTTTTATCCTTCGGGGAAGTATTCTTTCCGAGT
The DNA here is from genome assembly GCA_963210295.1 of Ophion ellenae. Lineage (NCBI taxonomy): Eukaryota > Metazoa > Arthropoda > Insecta > Hymenoptera > Ichneumonidae > Ophion > Ophion ellenae. The sequence continues at coordinate 6,597,590 of OY723387.1, read as the reverse complement.
TTTGAGCGTTCTGATCATTCAAAGTTCGGAGCTTCAATCCAGCGCCATCTTGAATTTTGGAACATTAAAATTCGGCATTTTACACCGTCGGAGCCATTAAAGTTCGGAATTTCAACCCGGCCCCGAAATCGATGGATCCAGTAGATTCTCTCTTTGACTGTGCATTTCGAGGATTTTCCTGAAAACTCGCGAACGCACATTTCGTACTATTTTCGGTAGTTGAACTCCCGCATTGACAGCAAACTCGCAACGTTTCCTCGGAAAGTCCCAAGCTCAGGCCAGTCACGCTTATTCCGTATTCCTTTCATAAGCTCGAAGCTAAGCCTACGCGGTCGCACATGTGTTTAGGTATTTCAATGGAGACGAGGAGGATGGAGAACCTCACGCAAAGCGCAAAGGAAGTTGAACAAGGATGAGAGAAAAGCGTCGTGTCTTTATTGGGCACATCTGGCGCTCAGACCCTTTTCGAGAGAACGTTTCTTTCACTCCCTTCGCAACTCCCACGAAATTTTCCTCTACGACCCGCACTTCTCGGGCACGTTGCGCAGATAGAATAATTGAGAGCAAAGACGAGGGACGCGACATACGAGATGATAAATAAATTGACGAAAAAGTTCACGGAATAATAAATCATTTGAATTATAAATAAGAGAAAAAAAAATGATGAAGTATATAGGAATGATAATAATGAATTAAAAAAGAATAACAATCGGAATAATAAATCAACAAAAAAGTTCATATAATAATAAATAATTTGAGTCATCATGAACAATAAAAGAAAAATAATAAATTTTTGCAAACGAATATTATAATAAATTACAGAAACACAAGAATAATATTTTTTTTAAGAACAATAATGAGATTTTCAAAATTATTTTTATTTTTATTTATTCTAATGTACACAAATTGCCTTTAACATTTTTCTCATTTTTAACGGAGACTTTGTCCTTGGAGTGCCATATTTCAGGTGTTTACATTTTATTTTTTTTAAAGGAAACGAGTAAAGCTTTTTGAGTGCGGTTTTTTTCTTGCTTTTATTCATGATATACAGAACGTTAAAAAAATTGTTTTTTTGAAAAAAACCAAAATGGCGGCCGTTGCAGCTCCGCGAAAACAGGTCCTCAAATCGCGGGAGGTAAACGGCTGACATCGCTGCCCCCTCTTTGTTGATCTGAAACACAAATTCAAAGCATATTATCAATCTGTGACCCTTTGGTCATGGAATGACGGATGGGTTTTTCGTTTAGTACAAATTTCGGAAAAGGGCGGCAACTTAAAAAAAAATCGAATTTTCGCGTTTTTTTTTCGCATAGAAAGATGAATAATAAATGCAAAAATGTATCTATCGAAAAAACGATCCGTCATTCCGTGAAGACATATTTTCTGAGTATGCTCTCTAAATTTCAGGTCGATATGTTAATTACAGCGGTCAGGAGAATGTCAGCCATTTTTGAAAACGTGTTTTCGAGAAAAACGCGTTTAAAGTTTTGTAATGTGTTTACACAAATGTGTTTATAATTACCGCTTATCGGCAATGCCTGGTCCATAGAGGCATCCCTCCTCTTCTTTTAGCTGCTCATGTTGAGCCGCTAACATCTCCCGCCGATTTCAAGGACAAAGTCTCCCTTAAAAGAATAATAATGAGATGTTCAACATTATTTTTATTTTTATTTATTCTTCCGTTTGTCGGAAAAGCAACACAATCGAACCTTGATTTCTATCTTAATTTATTTTTACATAGTTTTCTCCTTTTCTATTCGTTTGTTTGTCAGCATCGATTATAATGAGAATAATAAATTAACAAAAAAGTTTACGGAATAATCAGTCATTTGAATTATAGATAACAAAAAAGAATGATAAATTATAGAGGAATGATGATAATGAATTTAAGAAAAACAATTAGAATTATAAATGAACAACAAATTTTATGGAGTAATAAATTATTTGAGTCATCATAAATAAGAAAAGAAGAATGATACGTTTTATAAATGAAAATTATAATAAATTGCAGAAAGACAAGAATATTAGCTTCTTAAAACAATAATAATGAGAATATTTTTATTAATTTTATTTATTCCAGTGTACAGCATTTGCCTTTAACATCTTCCTCATATCCGTCACATCCGTTTGTCGAAAAAGCAATACAACCAAAAAAGTTTAACTTCCACCTTAATCTATTTTCACACAGTTTTCTCCTTTCGTTTTCGCCGGTCACTTTTTTGTTAATTTATTATTCTGATTGTAACGAAGGTTACAATCAGAATAATAAATTAACAAAAAAGTTTATGTAATAATAAATCATTTGAGTCATCATAAACAAGAAAAAAAGAATTAAAATTTTATAAACAAATATGATAACAAATTGCAGAAACACAAGGATAATCATTTTTTTTAAGAATAGTAATGAGAATATTTTTTTAAAATTATTTTTTTCACACATTCCAGTGCACAGCATTTGCCTTGAGCATCTTCCTCATATTTGTCATATCCGTCACAGTTTTCTCCTTTCGGTTTCTCCTCTCCTATTCGTTTGTTTGTCAGCATCGCTTATAATAAGAATAATAATTCAACAAAAACGTTTATGGGTCAATCAATCATTTGGATAATCATAAATGGGAAAAAAATAATAATCAATGCGTAAACAAAATATTCGATAATATAGAGCTATATCATTCAACGAAACAATAAGATGCCTAAAAAATATTATAAATTAATCAACAAAAAAGTCAGCATAGTAAATGAGTAATAAATGAATACATCAATATATAATTGAACAATAAGAATGGGATTATTACATAAATGTAATAGAGAATTGATTAAACGAATACGATACTAACGAATGAAGGTAAATTTTCCCCATTACGGACATATTTTTTCTTTCTTTTTTCATTGTGTGTTCCAATTATCTTATACGTTATTTCTCATTTTATTGTTTACCCGCAATTTTATTTTTATCATTTTCGTTTTTTGATTATTTAACGCATTTTTTGGTAATTTTACCGTATTGTTTGAGCATGTTCTTTTATTCAATTTGTTTTTAATGTAATAATTACACTCTTTATGGTTCAATCATTCATGTATTAATTTATTACTCATTTATTATGTTTTCCTCGTGTTGATTAATTTATTTTTCAGGATTCTCATTATTTCATGTGATGGCGTTGCTCTTTTCTTTCGAATAACTTTGTTACATATGAATTTATTGTTCTTTTTTTCTCATCTATGATGATTTCGAAGATCTATTATTTTATTTAAAAAAAAAAAAATTTATATTTCTATTTTTTCTCATGTTCATTTGTCCGTGAATTTTTTTCTTGCTTTATTGTTCATATATTTATATTCCGAAGGATAATAAAGTTTTTTATTGACTGGTTACCTATAAATTAATTTTCCAGTAGATAAATAAAAAAATCAAATGATCTATCACCAAAAAAACTACTATTTATGTATGATTTATTTTTCGATATTTAATTCTAATTTTTCATAATTATTATCATTTATTATTTTTAGTGAATTTCTAAATTAATTTTCTTTTTTTTTTTACGATTCGATCTTGAGGAATTTCACGTTGCATACGTGTACGTACGTATGGGAAATTCGCCACGTCCGGGGCTCTGGATCCTCGAGAAATCGAAGGATTACGGCAAAACGTGGTCGCCGTGGCAATACTTTTCGGACTCTGCCGACGACTGTCTAACGTACTTTGGGATCGACAGTCACGCGCCTATAACGCGAGACGACAGCGTTATATGCACGACCGAATATTCGAAGATCGTGCCACTCGAGGGTGGCGAGATACCGATCTCGATATTGAACAATCGTCCCTCGGCCAAGCACTACTTCAACTCGACCATCCTCCAAGAATGGACGCGAGCGACCAACGTTCGTTTTCGCTTTTTGCGAACGAAAAATCTCTTCGGACACTTGATGTCCGTCGCCAGACAGGATCCGACTGTAACCAGACGCGTGAGTACTTTGCCTTTTTTGCCAGCATTAACGAAAATGTCAATAAAAATTGTAATTCCTTCGTATCTACAATGTTGGCTCGTACGCCCTTTCGAGCCTTTGCAATCCCATCCCTCACTTTCAGCTCACGGTGAAACGAAAAAAAAAAATTAAACAAAATGGTTTATTCTATAATATTCTTTATTACACATTATGTAAATTACATTATGTTTCATGAGCCCTCCTCAGAGAGTTGAAAGGGATATATCCGATATTATATATTATTTATTACATTTTATGGATAATTTATTATATAATTTATATAATATATTGTATATTCCATACGCTATATTACGACCATAATGAATAACTGGTAATCACATCGCAAGAGAAAAAAATCAATTTTATCATATTAGTAAGAAAATATATCAAGGAGGCTGCTCAGGGTCTTTGCGGGGCAGGCGGCAAGAAGGGAACGCACATGCTTAAGGAGGTACGGTGATTGGAGCGAGTTCAAGATAAAAGCCCGATTTTTTTTTTATAGCATTGTCGAGACCTTCGTCCATGCGTATGCGGAGTTTTTACGAGATTTACCGTACACTTTCCGAGTTATGAATTGTTAAAGTTGGCGAATTAGTTACACGTAGACGACAAAATGTGCCTGTCCTCTCATATATCGATTTTTTTGTGCTACTTGGAGCCAAGAAACACGTAAAAAAAACTGATGGTTGCGTTCGTTGAATCTTTGTGATCGATAAGGCATTTTGAATTGGAAAGCTCACCGCAGAAATAAGCAATAAATTTAGAAATAAAGTCGCAAAAACCGAAGTTTTCGGAGGGCGAGACTTCTCGTGACGTAACAGCAGCCATCTTGCTCGACGTGTGGCAACGCCGGATACCCGCGCAAATTTGATTCGTCTATCGGATATTTTCAACGCGAATTAAAAATATGATTGTGCGAAGCCGTACATTTTTTAATGGAGTATAAAGGGCCTTTCGTCGATATTTACTTGAAGTTCTTTTACGTACAGCAAAGGCATCTCAATTTTTCTGGCGACGTGTACTTATACAACGCATCTATATATAAATTCAGCATGGGAGAACCGTCATATGAAATAAACGTTCCTTTTTATACCTGCAAATATTGTGAAAATTGGGAAAGGGAAAAATAACATAACAATCGATGAAATATGTTTTAACTTTGGACAGATTGGACATTGGACATTGAGGTTAACTTCAACGCGACGTTTTTTATTTGCAATCGCAATATTATCTTTTCATTTTCTAATTCTTGTCCGTCAGAATCTACATTTGTCTCTAAACTGGACTCCAGGTACAATCCCGTTACTCTTTTGACAAACTTCCACAGTATTTTCATTCTCCATGTTAACCGGCTACAAAAAATAATAAGCCGAGCGCGTGGAACCGATGACAGCCACCGAAAATGCGACGATGCTAAACGTCAATGATATGGCGCACTACTGAAGTCGAGTAGTAGATTATCAAGGTTGTTTCCATATTATAAAAATAACAAGAAACTCGAAATTGAATACTTAAAAAATATTTCTCGAAAAATAGGCCATATACATATATCTAAAACGTGGCGGTATTGCGGCGTGAAATAGACTCTAAGTTTACGAGCATGGTCATCACCGTACCTCCGCAAATACGGGCGCATGTAACGGCTGCCAACCCCGAATAATCAAATTTTCGCTTACGTAAAATAAATAAATTTCAGCTAATAAATATGTGGAATGCATATAATTGACTGTTTGGAAATGTTATTAATCTTTTTTGTCTATTTATATCGCGAATAAGTTATTAACCAAGTTGAAATGTGGCAAACGCGCAATTTAGTTCTCAGTGACTGGCACCACTGAGCTCAGATACGAACGCCACATCGTGAGCGCGTAGCAGTCAAACATCCTTCGCGAATTCCGTTTTTTTGTTCGGCGAAAATGAAAAGACGGAAGGGAAAAATGCAAACCGAAGAACAGTACAATCGACGGTTGGAACAAGTACAACCTGGAAAGCGGCGGAAAAAAGTAGTTGAGCCGGAAAATGAACGCTCAGTCGAGGGACGACGCGTAATTGATTTGAAGGTTATGTCGAAACACATGCACTGCAGCTTCTGTAAAGAACGATTCAAAATATTTAAATACTCTTTATGAAACCGCGGTAAGAAATTTACAGCAAGGAAGCAATAGTTTGTGCGTTTCAAATTTTGGCGCCTATTCAAAATGGCCGACTTGACAGCAGCGTTGCCACGTGCCGTAGGCCGCTTTATCGTTTTACCCGAATCAGATGAAATTTCCTGTTTTATTTCACGAATATCTCGATAACGAGACAGACAAGACGCTGTACTTTTCGTTTAAATTATTCATAAAAATCTCAAGAATTTTTTCCGCCCATTTCCATTCAATTCTTACTTCTTTTGCTATGTTGCGACAGTCGTATTGGAGTTCTCGTGAAGCTTTTGCTATGTCGCCCGTGTATAAGAGCCTAACTTCAATAATTAATTGCTCAACAATCACGCAGACGAAGTACTTGAAATTTTGCACGGTGTCGTAACACCTGTTCGCAAATATCCTCAATAAATTTCAGCAAATTCTTACTATTCCGCGATAGCTGAGCAACCTCCTTCAGGGGGGTTATCTTTAGGCGAGGAAAAAATGGCTGATTTTCAGGATTTTTTCGTAAAGGAAAGATTTCTTCACCATTTTTGACACTCACGGTATGTTTTATTACTACTTTGGGCTGTTACATGGTATTTTTTAAAATTAATCTTAAAAAAGGCGGATGACACGGTCTTCTAAACGGGTTGCGGCGGATGTTGTTGTACGGCGTAACACCTGGCGTCGGCGGAATTAATCTGAAAGAAAACCAACAAATATTTTTCTTTCTTTAACACTCATACGCAGAATGTGAACCAAGAAAAAGTGAGAAATATTGTTAATCAATGAAATGGCACGCTTTAAAAGAAAAAGATTGAATTTTCCAAAAAAAATTGCTATATATTGCAATGAAAATACTTTTTATTTTTATCTTCGAAAATATTTAGGTTCATGTTTTAGACAATAAGGTTGGAAACATTCGTACTGAATTTAATCAGAATCGGTTAATTAGTTTTTTAGCTATACGTCACGCCAGTTTTGAAAATGCAGTTTAGAATAGCGTGCCATACCTCCGCCATTTTCAAGGATTTATTTTTAAAAATTACCATGTAACAGCCAAAAGTAGTAATAAAACATCCCCTAAGTCACAAAAATAGTCAACAAATTTTCCCTTAAAAAAAGATCATGAAAATCAGCAAATATTTTCCTCGCCTAAAGGTATCTCCCCCCTTAAAGTTCGCCGGTTCGCGGAACTTACCTTTAAAGGCCCATAACTCCCTCACTTTTGAGCGAAACGACTTAATATTTTCAGAGAATATTTTTGAAAAGTTTTATTTTGAGAATCCGTAAAAAACTAAAAATCGATATTTTTAAAAATTTCTACTGGTTGCAAGACCTTTTTGGTTGTTAAGAGTGCCAATTAATTTTTTTGTATTTTTTTTTCGATCGGAAAAACTCTTTCGAGACATTTTTTTCAATGCACGACTGTCCGAATGAGTGACGAAAAAATAAAAACGGTTGTCCAAAAATCTTTAACCCATTTTGCCATATTTATCGATAAGTCGAGGAGCTTATCGTCGTCTTCTTGGGGCATAGGAAAGGCGACCGAGTTTATCGCCCCCTTGTGCTCACGGGCGGACGATAAACTCCGTGACCTGCTCTTATTTGCTCTTGCATTCACACGAGGGTCCAATGAATCCGAGGACTCGCTCGCTTCGATTCTCCACCACACACGCGGCTTTGTACTAAAATATCTTCGATATTTTAATCCGAGAAATATCTCGCTCGTGGGCCCTTTTTCATAGTCAGAAGAGGAAAAAAAATTAATATCGCTTCCTCGTAACTTTATCTCGATTGACAGAGCCTCTCTGTCAACATGTAGCCCCCTTTGCTACGTTTTCACAAAAGAAACGTTGTTAATATTTGAAAAGCAAGAAGATGTGCTCACGATTCAACTTAAGGCCCTAGGCCACTCTAGAGGCCGAAAAAATAGGCTTTTTCGGTTTTTTTTCTTCAGAAAAACTACAAAATAAATCGACATTAAAAAAAGGCTGTTTATCATACATATCAGTGACTGTATAGAATATTTTTTTTAAAGCGATTCCTTTCAAAATGGCGGCTGTGCAGCGTTGATCTCAAAACTGCATTTTTTAAGTTGGCCACAAAAAACATAACTCAAACAATTTTCAACCGATTCACTCGAAATGTTGAATATAACTTGAAAAATACATTGAAGTGTATTTGGAAGTTCGTAGGATTTTTTTCATATTGCATAGTTCATTTGTTATTAACAATTATCTGACGATTTTTTAGACAAATTTTTGGAAAGTGAAAAATGTTGTCAGATAATTGTTATTGTTATTGATTGATTACTCAAAAATTATTAAGCCGATTGAGTTATAACTTGGTCGAAATATTGATAATATTTGTACCTTCTACTTGACGAGAATTGTTTTAAAAAAATTGGAAAAAAAAACTACTTTTTTCATCCACATTTTACAGAAATGTTGCGTGAAATGTTGATTTTTTTTTGTAAATGCGTGCCATTTCCTTAAATTTGCATTTTCTTCATTTTGATTACCGCCACTTAGAAACTATACATGTTCTGACTGAAAAAATGTTTGACCTTTTTTCAAATCAAATTCTACGGGACGCTAGACTGCACGTTGATTCGCAACTCGCGCGGCGACTTTGCTGTAACACTCTGCCACAGCTCCCCGTCATTTTGATTATGAATTCATTTAAAAAATTGTTTTGTACACTTAAATTCACTATTGAAGTATACCTAACGTTTGATAGTTGTACAATAATTATTTCTTAGTTTAAAAAATACCTCAATATTGCTTATTTTTTTCCTGTCTAAATGTATATCCCGCCTTAAACCATCCCACATTTTTTTCCTATTCGAATGAAATGTTTGACGACAAATTGCCTGGTCGTATCAATTTTTTTTAAAGGCATCTTCGCTCATTTGGGATTTTTTCATGTTTGTCTTCTTTTTTCTTCAGTTATATTTTTCGTATTTCGTGTTGGTTATTCCATTTGGTTTTTACGTTTCTAATTTTACGTGCTTTTCTTTCGTCGATAGTAGTAGTAGTAGTAGTAGGTTTATTTCCATAGTATGGTGTTACACCTTTTACATTCCGCTCTTTGTATGTACATATGTCCTCTCTCTATTACAGTCCAAATTTCTTATAACCATACAGTATAGCTCGCTTTTATATTATTACTTATTTCTAATAATACCATGTATAGATTTTCGATTTTAATCTAAATAATTTTCCACATTTTAACTATCTATTAGAAAGACATTTACAATATATATCCTTGACCCATTATTCCGTGTCTTCCTCGGTACTCTCGGTTCTCTTTTTCTTATTTTTCTTAACCTTATTAAATGCCTTAAGGTAGTCGCATAGTTCCGGCCGTAGTTCCCCCCTTAAACAGTCTATAGTCAAATTTCTGAGCTCCGTTCCTTGTTTCTTTCCTGCCCAATTATCTACTGCCTGGATCAACTCCTTTCGAATGCCTACTCTCGCTGCCTTGCATACCCAGATATGTTCAATACTTTCCTCCTCCTCATCACATAGCCCACAGTTCGTATTTATGTACCCTTTTTTCCCTTTTTTCTCCAAATTCCCGCATCTCAGACGTGCCCAGATTTCTTTCTGCTCCCCGTTCACCTCTTTCTTGTCCCAGTAATCTCCACTCTCAACATCGTTTTTTATTTCCGCGTAAAAAGGACAGAAGGTGGAGTTGTCTGTCTTTACCCAGTCCTGTTGCGTGTCTTGTTCTTTTTTCCTCAGGACTCCTTCTTTTAGCGCCTTAGCCAGTGTTCCGCGATTTCCCCCTTCCCATAACAGATCAATGACTCTCCCATCTCCCACTTCTCCCATTGCTTCCTGTAGTTCCCTCCCCCATTTTGACGGTTTACCGTTTTTTATTCCCCTGATTTCCTCTTTTAAGCATATTTTTGGCCATCTGTCTGCCTCTATATCTACAATGCTTAAAATATAATTTCCCACCCTTCGCCTTGCCTCTATCTCTATACTTCGCCTCCCCGCTTCCAATTTCCAAATGTAATCCGGTATATTTCTGTTTAAACCCATTGCCATTTTCACCACCATACCCTGTAGTTTTTCTATGATTTCTCTCCTCTTCCAACCCCAAATTTCAATTCCGTAGAGCGCTCCAGCCTTTACTAACGAGTCAAATAGTTGTAGTCTTTGTTTCAGTTTGTTCACATGTGCCCTTTTCATTACTCCCCAAACTGAGTTGATCGCCTTTCTCGCTTTCCCTACTACACTCATCAGGTGTTTTCCCACTGTGTTTTTCGTGGAAAACCAGTATCCCAGATATTTGTATTCTTTCACTATTTCTATATCCTCTCCCTTAAAAGTGAACGCCTCGTTTCTTTTCCTTCTCCCCCCGTTTCTGAATACTACTATTTTTGTTTTTTTGACATTAACCTCCATATTTTCCCTCCCGACATATCGTTCTAGGGTTCTAAGCATGTCCTGTAAACCCGCTGCGTCGTCTGCAATTACGGCCACATCATCGGCATACTTCAAGGCGTATATCTTTTTATTTCCCATAACTGTGCCTCCTTCCTTTCTTTTTTCCCATTCCTCATCTATGTCGTCGAGAGCCAAGATAAATAGCAGAGGGCTTAGCGGACAACCCTGTCTCACTCCCCTTTCTGTTTCAAAACTTTCCGAAATCCCCTCTCCTGCAATAATTTCGTTGTTAGTTTTTTCGTACATTCCTTTTATTAGGTTTAACGTTCTGCCCCTTATTCCTTTTTTCCATATTTTCTTCATCATACCTCCTCTGTCTATCATGTCGAATGCCGCCTTAAAATCTACAAATGCCACATACAGCTTTCCCCCTTTTTGTTTTAGTTTGTTGTTTATTAGTGAGTTTAATACAAAAATGTGATCCCTAGTTCCTCTTTTTGATCTGAAGCCCGCTTGACTCTCTTTCAATATTTGTTCATTTTCCATCCAAACTTTTAACCTTCCTGCTAGAATACTTGTAAGTATTTTGTACCCTATATCTAATAAAGCGATCCCCCGGTAGTTACTTACCTCACTTTCTTCACCTGCCTTTAGAATGGGATAAATTCGTGCCCTTTCCCATCCACCTGGAAGCCTACCTGATCTCAAGCTCTCGTTTAAAATTCTTTCGTCGATATTTTTTGGCAAAAATAATATTCTGTGAAAACAAATATCGAAAATGTGAAAATTACACAAAACCCCTAATTATTTGTAAATTTTTGTGTGTTTATTCGTTAATTTTTTCGTCTGTTCATTTGTGTTTGTTCGTTGATTATGAACGTCACGAATGTTCGTTTGTATGCTTGCTTATTGAAATTGTCATTAACTACATAACGTAATGCTCACTGGCCCAAATCGTTCTCCACACTCTAAGCTGTGTTTGTATGGAAGATTAGTCCAAATCGATTCACTAGTTCTCGAGTCATAAGGGCGCAAACGTACAGACCGTTTTTCGTTAAAACTACGATTTTTTCTACTTGTTTAGTTAATGTAAAGGATCTGCAAAGAAATATTGTAAACGTCAAAAAATCACAGACACCTTATACAGTTTTTTATGTGTGGCAATACAAAATATAACGTATAATTGACATTGAATCCGAGGTACATTAACGGGTTACCGTCACGACTCGAAAATCAGGTTTATTGAAGAAAACAAATTTTTGACGGAATAAAATGATTAGAAAATCGTTTGGAAATTCATTGGTATGTACATTAATAAAGTTGTGTGCCAAATTTCATTAAAAAATATTCATTATTAAAGAAGTTATGAACAATCTCAACGGTGTACTTGATTTTGGCCACCCGGTTGATCCGAAACAAAAAAACGAGTTCTTTCTGAAAATAGATGATATTGGCTAAGACTTCACCGATCTTTTTTCCTATCGTGTTTCAATCATCAAAAAATTAAATTTTTAAAAGTTTTTCTCACGAAAAAAGTCATTATTATTGTTCATGACCAATGAAAAAAATTTTTAAAAGAAAAACCGCGGTCAAGACTAAATTACTATTGCACTGAATAAGTGTACCAAATTTCGAGTCTCTCCGTTCATTAGATGTTGAGAAATCGTGTACACCGTTTTGGAAAACATAGTTTCGAGAAAAACGCGTTAAAAGTTTTACCAGCAGTTCTATAGTTGTAATCCTAAGTTTACCTTCAATCTGCGATTCCTGAACCATATCTTCCTCTCCAATTTGACTCCCCTTAAGCGACGAACAAGTTTTCGTCATTTTTACAGTAGTCCCTTAATTTATATTTTATTTGTGATGCAATTTACGAACGATTGAGCGACGAACGAGTTTTCGTCATTTTTACAATAACCCCCTAATTTATATTTTATAAGTAATGCAATTTACGAACGATTGAGCGACGAACGAGTTTTCGTAATTTTTACAGTAATCCCTTAATTTATATTTTATCAGTAATGCAATTTACTGTAAAATATACACTGTCCGAAACAATCATAGTTGCACATTTTTTCCCCATAATTGATCGAATTTTATCAACGACACCTTAGCCAAAAATTAACATAAACGATTGATTTTTTTCGAATCTTCCACGTCGGTTTAAGGGGGGATATATCTTTGTGAGGGCAAATTCGAGGGTAATTTTTTACAATTGATTCATGAAAAACAAAACAATATTTTTAAATTCAGTTTCTTATACATGTTAGTACAAGTCTTAAAGTAAAATAATTTTTGTTCAAATTATTTTGAAACAAAATGGCGGTGCAGTAGTCAATGTAAGAAAACTCCTTTTTTTCATAGTCCTCTACGGGCGTATTCGCACAGGTCATAATTTTCAAGCTAGAACAAAAAATGAAAGATATTTTGAAAGTAGATATAAAAAACTAGTCCAGTACGTAGGGGTTTATCAAAATATTGATTAAAAAAAATGGCGTTAATATGAAAAAGAATTTTTTTTTCGTCAAAAAAATCGGTCGAATATCGTTTATAAAATTTTTTAATTTCATCTTATCGAAAAAATCCTACGTATTGGACTAGAAAATGTTGTCAAGAAGCTACAGTTAAAATTTCAAGTCCATCGATTGAAAACTCGAGGCGCTACGCATACCATATATCTAAAAATATAGTTTCGAGAAAATCGCGTTTGAAGTTTTAAGTACTGAAAAATCATGGAAAATTCATGTTTACCTTTAATCGGCGATGCCTGGACCATACAATTGTCCTTCTAATTCGACATTCTCTTGCTCTTCTTCCTTTCTGGAAGATGTAGGAAAAAAATGGAAAAACAAATTTACAAAGGTATACTCTCCCTTAAAGACCAAAAAAGCGAAGTCTCTTATTGTGATTTAATTTTTTTTTTGATATTCGATAAAATAAAGTCTAAATTATTTTGAATTGGTAAAAAAATGAAAAACTCCGATCTATCGCTTTTTTCAGTATTTTTACTCGATAAAGGACATCAGTATAGGTGGTCGTTGCATGTGCAACGGTCACGCCGACACCTGCGACATCCAAGATCCGGCCCAGCCTAAGAAACTGGTCTGCCGTTGTCAGCACAACACTTACGGGCCTCAGTGCGCCTCCTGTCGTCCAGGCTTCCGCCAGAAAAAGTGGCAGCAGTCCACGTCCTTCAAGAAATTCAATTGCGAACGTCAGTACATTTTTTTTCGCGACAAATCATCGTCAAAGATTTTATATTTTTTAACCTTTTTTTAATCCTTTTTTTTATCATTTTTATCCTTTTTTACCATTTTCATCATTTTTTATACCCATTCGATCGATGAATTTGACGCTTTTGACTTTTTGACACCGCAGCCTGCAACTGCTTCGGTCACTCGAGCGAGTGCATCTACGACTCGAAAATCGACGAGGACCACTTGTCCCTTGACATTCATGGGAATTACGAGGGCGGTGGTATTTGCCAAAATTGTTCCCACAATACCGAAGGAATAAATTGCAATCGTTGCAAGCCTCGTTTCTACCGACCACGCGACAAGCCTCTCAATGCCACTGACGTTTGCCACCGTGAGTATTCCATCACTTTTACTTCCGTACTTCATCGATATTTTATTCTGTAGATGCCTATTTTCCATAAAATATATTATAATATATCATATATTATTAAATACCAAAATTATGCATTTTTATATTTTTTATCACGTGAATAAGAAAATCTTTTGTGTTACTACCAACTTGAAAAAGTACAACATTATCGATGATTATTACGAAAAAAAACTGCGTCAGCGAATGTCTTAAACAAATCCGAATTAAATATTGAGTCATTTATAATTATGTCTATTTATATTTATTTCTTATTATTTTTTTATATATCATTATTTATTATATTATTTTTTATATATTTCTTTTAATATAAAAAATAAAAATATTTATTTCACGAGATTATTCATTATTACCAGGAATTATTAAGGCTTAATTAGTTATATTAAGTTAATTAATAGTATGATAATGAATTATTAAGTATTAAGTAATAATACTAAGTGTTGCCGAAATACGGAAACTTCGCGGACATTGAGGTTGGCAGCAATGCACTTCATTCGCCAATCAAGATTCGTAATCTTTTATCAAACCTTGATGGTTCAATATTGAACATATACTGTTTATGATGGTCATGATGGGTTTTTTTCTTTAAATGTTTGCAAAGGTTTAATTTTCGTTAACCCGCTGTTAGAAATGGTTTATCTTGGTGCGAAGTAGCCAAAAAAAATACATCACCCGTAGTGTGAACGTCTTGTCCATCTAAATGCAAGTAAAATGACATACATTCAATTATTTTTCATCTCTATCGTTTTGTTGTGACTTTTTTTTTTAATTCGTAAAGACTAACAATAAGAATAGTATAGACGATAACATATATATACTTTTTTTAAATCTTAGATTGCGTTTTTCCCAAAATTACTTTTTCAAAATCGGTCACCACAATATCTAAAAAATCACAGCGTCAATCAACTTCAAATGTTACAACCGTCTTCTACATATTCGAAAGTGGCCATTTTTCCAAAAATTGATATTTTATGAAATCTTTCGTCCAAGCATTAGCCAATTTCGTGCAAAAACTCAATGCGTTTGATTTTTTTATTCCGGTGATATGTTTCCGAGCGGCATCGCAAAGGCCATTTTTCAAACAGCGCTCTGCACATACCATCGTATCTCCCACATTTATAAATGTTTTCAATACAAAAATTGTGAAAGATACTTAAAACCATACTCTTATGAAGAAAAAAAAGTTATTGAACCACGCGTTCGTTATCCCAGAAAAAAATCACGAAAGCTCTCCTTTTTTCTGCCCATGGACATGACGTTGAAGTTTACATCGTCTGAATGCAACGATTTCTTCGATAATTTTTTATTTCTTTACTTCTATGCTTATCCAAAACCTGCTTTTTGGAAATTGAGGTCATCAATCTCTAATAAAAATACGTGAGAACGACAGAGTAAATTGCACAGCCAAAAAAAAAATTGAACGATAAAAAAACATTGATTTTCATTGCATTTCTACGATGCAAACTTGAACATCATCCACGAGATAGGTGTTCCGAAAGTTAAGAAAAAACAGCCATCAAATCCACACTGAGAGAAAAGTGTATAGTGTTTACAAAAAACGCGCATGGTAACAGAGAGTATAGTCGAATTCCCTATAGTTTATTGTCACCGAAATCCTAATATGATTAACACAACTATAAACGAAAAGTATACGTAAACATGTGACTTTGGTGGCGTGTTTGACTATCTAGTATCTTCGAAATTACTATACACTAATGTACAAGACTTTACAATATCGATATGGTTAATTCAGCTGTATCACAAAATCGGCGCACAAATACTAATGCTGCACCGATAGAAAAGTACATCGTATTTATGAAAGACAC
Organism: Ophion ellenae; assembly: GCA_963210295.1. NCBI lineage: Eukaryota > Metazoa > Arthropoda > Insecta > Hymenoptera > Ichneumonidae > Ophion > Ophion ellenae. Next base: position 6,581,624 of record OY723387.1, on the reverse strand, counting down.
CCACGGCAAAAGAAGGGATAGTAAAATCCCGTATAGTTTATTGGCACCGTAATCATAATATGGTTAACACAACTATAAGCAAAAAGTATATCCAAACATGCAACTTTGGTGGCGTGCTCGACCATCTATTAATCCCGAAATAACTACTAACTATTGTAAAAATATTAACTGAATTAACTATATCGATATCGTAAAGCTTTTCATAGTAGTTAATAGTTACTTCGGGGGTACTAGATAATCAAACACACAACCAAAACAGTATGATTAGATAGACGCTTATAGTCGTGTTAACAATATTATGATTGCGGATAGTACGATTGTTGGTTGCGTTTAACATATGAGCATAGTTAACACAACTGCTAAAATATCATAAGCAGTACTATATTTTAGGCAGTAACCATGACTATAAAATACTGTTGTCCCCCTAGGGTAATATAAAATATGGTTAAAATATAGTTGAAGTTACCATCCGTTATTCTCAGTGCAAAGCCCCGATCACAGGGCCGTACAAAGACGATGTAAAACTGCAGTTCCGTCGTAGCCTACTACCACGCTTCCCTTAAAATTTTCAGCCTGCAACTGCAACTACTCGAATTCGACGGGTAACTGTGCCGATGTAACTGGTAGATGCGAGTGTCGTCAAGAGTTCACTCCGCCGAATTGCGACACATGTAACTACGGTTACTTCGGTTACCCGAAGTGCCGTCCGTGCGAGTGTTATCTGGACGGTACGGACGGTTATCACTGCGAGGCAACACAGGGCTCGTGTCCATGCAAGAGCAACTACGCTGGTCACTATTGCAACTTGTGCGCCGAGGGTTACTATAATTTCCCCAAGTGTTTGCCCTGTGCCTGTACGGAGATCGGTTCCCGTCACGACGTGTGCGACGTGGTAAGCGGCAATTGCACCTGCAAGAACAACTTCGGCGGTAGATCGTGCGACACGTGCGAGCACGGCTACTATAATTATCCGACATGCAAGTATTGCAATTGCGACGCCCGTGGCACCGAGTACGAGGTGTGCGCCAAGGACACCGGCCGTTGTCTGTGCAAAGAGGGCTACGGTGGGGTTCGTTGCGACCAGTGTATATCCGGTTATTACGGCTATCCGAATTGCCGTCCGTGCAACTGCAGCTCGGTCGGCTCATCCTCCATAAGCTGCGACTCCACAGGCAAGTGTTCCTGCCTGGATAACTTCGCCGGCCGTACCTGCAACCAGTGCAGTCCCGGCTACTTCCGTTATCCCGATTGTATCGGCTGCAATTGCGACAGTCACGGCTCCATCGGCATCTCTTGCGGCTCCGAGGGCGAGTGCAGTTGCCGCGAGAACTTCGCGGGTGCCCGTTGCGACCAGTGCACCGAAGGCTTCTACAATTTCCCCCGTTGCGAGGGTTGCAACTGCGACCCGGCTGGTGTTGTCGAGTCCTTCACCGGTTGCGGCACCCTGCCCGCCGGCGAGCTCTGCCAGTGCAAGGACCGAGTCGAGGGCCGTATTTGCAATCAGTGCAAGCCGCTGTACTGGAATCTCCTGCCGTCGAATCCGGACGGCTGCGAGTCCTGTCGGTGCCACGTGCCCGGCGTGATCGGCAGCATCGGCGAGTGCGACCCGAAAAACGGCCAGTGCATATGCAAGCCCGGCGTCACCAGTCGCGACTGCTCCAAATGCGTTGACGGCACCTACAACATGCGCGACGCTAATCTATTCGGCTGCGAAGATTGCGGCTGCGACATCGGCGGCTCGGTGAGCAACGTCTGCAACAAGGAGAGCGGCCAGTGCGTTTGTCAGCCGCGTGTGACCGGGGCCGATTGCAAGGAACCGTTGCAGGCCCATTACTTCCCGACGCTGCATCAGTTCCGCTATGAGGTCGAGGACGGCCGAACAGCCGCCAACAGTGCCGTACGCTACGGCTACGACGAGGAACACTTCCCTCGTTACAGCTGGAAGGGCTACGCCGTTTTTGGCATCCTCCAGGACGAGATAATCCAAAAGGTCCACGTGCAACAGTCGTCCGTTTATCGTATGGTATTGCGCTTCGTAAATCGCAACAGCGAGCCGGTGATCGGCAAGATCCTCATAGTACCGGACAATCCGTCGGAGACCGAGCAAGAATTCAAGGTTCAATTCAAGCCGAGCATCGAGCCTAGCTTCGTCACGGTGGCAGGCCTGCACGGCAACTTGCCCTCGCCGTTCGTCATGAATCCTGGCCATTGGTCCATCAGCATTGCAACCCAAAGCAGCCTCTTCCTCGATTACTTCGTTCTTCTACCCTCGGAATACTACGAGGCGACCCTCCTCACGCAGGACGTAAACTTGCCTTGCGAAATCGGCTACAAGGGCCTGTGCCGACACTTCGGCTATCCGAGCCTCGATAGGTTCGATCACGTCCGCGGCACCGGTGGCTTCGTCGACGAGAACGGCGCGAGGATTCCCCTGACCGAGTACTTCGACGATCGCGATGTTCTTCGCGAGGTCGGCTCCGACGAGATACCACTGATAAACGGCGCTCAGGAGGAGATCCACTTCGAGCTGAGGATCGCCAAGCCGGGATTCCACGTACTCGTTGTTACGTATCTGACGTCGAAGGACGAGGGACGCACGTCGACCCTGCTGATCGAGGCGAACACTTCGGGCAAAGGGAAAGCGACACTTTATCCGTGCAACTATACGAGCATCTGCCGACAAGTGGTGACCGATCGTTACGGCAAAATAGCCGTGACGAACTTCCCCACGAATTACGTGAGCTTGGTGATAACTGGTGAGCCAAATTCCAACGTCGCCATTGATTCCATCGTCGCTGTGCCCTACGATGATTGGTCACTCGACTACGTGCAGCCAAAGTCCGTTTGCGTGCGTAAAAACGGCAAGTGCGTTCAGGGCATGTTCCCCGGTGCGGCGGACGCGAAGAAAGTCGAATTAGCGACAATGGCGGAAAACGAGATGACCCTGGAAACGGTGAGTCGTCCAGCTGGCATTTACGACAACGCTACGAAGCTGGTGCACTTGAAGGACGAGGATGCCGTCGTCGACGTGAGGACCAAGGTGCCCCAGCCGGGCGAGTACGTTTTCGTCGTTCTCTACTATCAGCCGGATCATCCGGGCTTCGAGCTTGACGTTCTCGTCCAAAACGGCAAGTTCTACGAGGCCAAATTGCCACTGGGTCATTGCCCGAGCAACAGCGGCTGCCGGGGCACCCTCAAGCAGTCCGACGGCAATGAGAGATTCCAACTGATCGAAAACGTCGTGCTGAGCTTCAAAGGCCGCGCAGCAACCAGCCTCTGGCTCGATTACATCCTCATCATACCTGCCGATCAGTACAACGAGAAGGTCCTCAAGAAGATACAGTTCGATCAGACCAAGGAGTTCATAAAACGCTGCGGCAACAATCACTTTCATCAGAACGTGACTGACGAGGGCTTCTGCAGAGACTCCGTCTTCTCATTGACCACAAATTACAACAACGGCGCGCTGCCGTGTCACTGCATACACGAAGGCACCAAAAGCTTCGAGTGCGCCAAATTCGGCGGCCAATGTCCCTGCAAGGACAACATCATTGGGCGCCGATGCGAGATATGCAAAACCGGCTTTTACGGCTATCCGAATTGCAAGCCGTGCAACTGTCCCAGCACCGCCATATGCGAGCCCGAGACCGGCGAGTGCATGTGCCCCTCGAGGGTGGTCGGCGAACTTTGCGATCAATGCGAGCGTGGTACTTACGGCTTTCATCCGATAATCGGCTGCGAGGAGTGCAACTGCTCACAGCTTGGCGTACTCGATGGTGATCTTCAGTGCGATCTTCTCGCCGGCAACTGCACATGCAAGAGGAACGTCGTTGGCCGCAAGTGCGACAAGTGCCAAGCCGGCTATTCGCAGTTTCCACATTGCGAGGAGTGCGACTGCGACGAGCGTGGCACCACCGAGGACATTTGCGACCAGTACACGGCCGAGTGTTTCTGCAAGCCGAACGTTCAGGGCCAGGCGTGCGACGTTTGCAAAGAGGGCACCTTCAACATACAATCGGACAACGCCGACGGCTGCTCCAAGTGCTTCTGTTTCGGCAAAACGAGCCGTTGCAATTCGGCCAATCTTTACAAGACCCACATCGCGAATATGATCGATTGGGATGTTGTACTGGTGGACGAGAAGACGGCCGGTAACGTGACCCTGCTTTCGGTCGAGCCACAGGAACTCAACGACACCACCATCCTCGTTGGACTCACTGACACCGAGACCTTCAACAATGTCGTTTATCTCTCCGCACCGGGCAATTATCTCGGCAAAAAGCTCACTTCGTACGGTGGCCTGCTCAACTACACCGTACACTACAGCACTGGTCCATTCGGCGAAGCCGTACCCGGGGCCGATGTTGTACTCTACGGCGCCGGCACCTTCTTGCTCTACTATTGCGACGAACAACCACCCTCGTTCACTCGCTTCCATGGCTCCTTTAAACTCGTCGAGAGCAATCTTCTCACCAGCGCCAATATGCCGGTCACCCGCGAACAATTGCTCACCGTACTCGAGGATCTTCGCGGCATTTACATCAGGATAACCTACTGGAAACCCAGCATACAGGCTATGCTGTCCGATGTTAGCCTGGACGAAGCCACCGACAGCTACAGCTACAATAGCGCCGTAGTTGCCAGCGTTGAGCAGTGCCAGTGTCCACCCAACTATCAAGGCTTGTCCTGCGAGGAATGCGCCCCTGGCTATTATCGAGTCGAATCTGGACCTTCCGGCGGCTACTGCGTCAAGTGCCAGTGCAACGGACACGCCGAGACGTGCGACGTCCGGACTGGAATATGCCGGGTAGGTTTTCACATTTTTTATAAATCTTTACGGGAAAACTTACGGAAAGGAGCGTCCAATGAGCACCCATTTATGGCATGGCCGAGGGCCGATTCGCTCCCATTTTGCATATAGGAGAAGAGGACTTGCAAATCGTTTTTGAGAGGTCTTCTCACTTCAGACGCTAAAAGAAGGCTATTTTCATTCATTGTTTGACAGGTTTATATTATAGACATTGATATAAAAGTTGTCACACTTGAGGGGCTATACCAGTGCGAACACTGAAAATTTGGGTGATTTTCGGGAATTTTTTGGAAGAAAAGTACTCAATTAAATGTTTCGGAAAATTAAGAATATATTTGGCCATATTTCACCTATATTGCATCATTTTTTCATAGAAAAATATTGAGATCCAAGCGACTTATGCGCTGCCTTCGGAGGCGCAAAAAAAAACGTTCCTCCACTGCTGACATGATTCCGGCTGATTGAGTAGCTGAAACCGAAAAAGAAAAAAATGTTGTTGGACTGGAAGATATTTCCTGTACAATGACGTAAGATTTTCGAAAAATATCAAAATCTAACAAATGGCGTAGTTATGAAAAAAGTCTATTTTCTTGCCTATAAAATAGTCGTTTTTTTTCAATGCTAAATCGTCAATTTTCATCCAATCAAAAATACCCTACGTCATTGTAGAATAAATATATTCAAGCGTACTCAGTTTAAATTTCAAGTCAATCGGATAATTGCTCTTTGAGTTACAATGTCAGCAAATTTGAAAAATCTTATTTCATATTCTTGAAAGTATAAACTGTCGAAAAAGGCAAAAAAAACAATCGATTTTTTGAAAGTGTCACACTGGCATAGCTCCTTAATAAATGCACTTCCGAAATAAATTTAAAAAAAAATTATTTATTTCTCTATTTATAGATGAAAATGGTAATTAAAAAAATGTCCCAAACAAATTGTAGGTCTGCGCTGTTGATGAAATCTCGGAGATGGATCATCCGAAACAAAAACATCAAACGGTTTTGAGATTCAGTATGTTAATAGCTATAGCGCATATCATACGATTTTTGATATATGCAAAAATAACAAAATGGCGGACATTTTTCGAAAAAAAAAACGAAAAAGAGCCTGTTTTTTCGCCGTTTTGGCGAAAAAAAAGTAAATATAAATTTTTTTAAAAATCCTTGTTATGCGCTATAGCTATAGTTATAAAGAATATGTGGTTAAAATTTCATAAGGTTTGGTTCAGTAGTTTCGAAGATTTTATCAACAAGCCGTCGAAAAAGGTTGTTTCCAGAAAAACGCGTTTAAAATTTGTTTGGGCTACATAAATATATTAAAAAAAAATTGTTTTATGTATTTCGAAGGTGTATTTAGTAAGCGTCGCAACTTTATATCAATATCTATAGTATAAACCTATTTTAAAAATGCATGAAAATAGCCGTTTTCGAGCGGCCAAAGTGAGAAGACCCCTTAAGGGAAGGTTCTGCCTTTCACCATTATCTTGCTCCTCTCTTCTGGAAGATGGAGGAAATAAATGCAAAAAAAGTGTACCAAGGTACATTCCCCCTTGATTTGTTTATAAAAACGAGAATCCACTCCATGTGTCCGCAGGACTGCAAGAACGGCACGACGGGTGACCACTGTGAGTTTTGCGAAGAGGGTTACTACGGGAACGCGACCGGTGGAACGCCAACGGACTGCATGATATGCGCGTGTCCGTTGCCGATAGCGTCCAACAACTTCGCCAACAGTTGCGAGGTTAACGAGGACGGTGACAAGATAAGATGCGAGTGCAAGCCGGGCTACTACGGTGCCCGTTGCGAGTCCTGCGCAGCCGGTTACTACGGCACCCCAGAGATCGAAGGTGCCTATTGCCGTACGTGCGAGTGTTCCGGCAACATCGACACGAACGAGATTGACGCATGTGACTCGATAACAGGCGAGTGTCTACGCTGCTTGAACAACACCTACGGGGAGGCTTGCAACCTGTGTGCCCCGGGTTTCTTCGGTGATGCGGTTGAGCGTAAGGACTGCCGTAGCTGTTCATGTGATCAGTGCGGTATGAAAAAGTGCGACAGTTACAACGGTATATGCGAGTGCAAGAGTAACGTGATAGGTGACAAGTGTGATCATTGCGAGATCAATCATTACGGTTTCGAGAGTTGCAACGGTTGCGAGGCGTGTGACTGTCACCAAGCCTCGGAGAGTGCCCAGTGCGACGAGGCAACTGGTCAATGCAGTTGTCGGCCGGGTGTCAGTGGTCGAAGATGCGATCGTTGCATCGCCGGCTACTGGAACTACGGCCCTGAAGGCTGTATCTCCTGCGGCTGCAACACCGGCTACTCCATTGGTGCCTCCTGCAACACGACAACCGGCCAGTGTTCATGCTTGCCAGGTGTAATCGGCGAAAAGTGCGACCACTGTCCCTATCGGCACGTGCTTAAGGAGGGTGACGGCTGTTACGAGTGTGATTCCTGCATTCACGACTTACTCGACGTGACCGACGAGCTGGCCAGTCTCCTTGCGCCGATATCTCGCGACTTCGAGACCGTTGCCGAAAGCTACTTCACCAATCAGCGCCTCAAGTTCATCAACGACACGATAAACGAGCTGGCGCCCGAGGTCCACGGCTTGGACTCAACGAGGATCGATTTCGTGCCGTTGCAACGTGAGATCGCCCGACTCGAGCAGGAAATCTCCAATCAGCGCAGGCAGATCGAGTACATGGCCGAGGACGGGATAACGTGGAAGGAAGGCGCTCAGAAGACGCTGCGCGACATGAACGGCCTGGAATCGGATGTCGTCGGTGAGATCGACGCCGTGCGTAAGATCGTGGCCGAAGTGCAGTCGCTCGCGTTGAATATAGAGATCGGCACGGGTGCCAAAGTCGACACAGCACTCAAGGAAGCCGAGGCCATCATGAAGCAGATCCAGGACGTGTCGTTCACCAAGTTTCGCGACGCTGCCAACGATCAATCCGGACAAACGAATATCCTAATCTCCGAGATGATAGAGTACAACTTTCCCGTGAGCAATCTCAGCACCGCGACCAACAATCTTGCCGGCAAAGTCAAAAACTTCACCGCGAAGATCGACGATCTTTACATGATCGCCGACAAGGCTGGCAAACTTGCCGCCACGGCTGACGAACTCATACGCGAAGACAAACGAGCCATGGAGATTAGTAACTTCGACGTGGTGAAGAATTCGACCGGTGAGGCGCGCGAGGACATTGCAGCAGGCGCCGAATTGAACAGCAACGCGACGATTCATCTTCAAGAGGCCGATCTTCGTATAGACGAGCTACGGCTCAACGAGATCGAGACGGCAACGGAGAGATTGCGCGGCACGATCGACCGCAACGATCAGAAGCTCATCGACGTTGACGCTCTCGTCATACGCGCCCAGGATCACGCCAAGGATCTGTACAACCTCTCCGTTGACCTTGACAACGTCCTAACGGACACGCGGAACACAAGCGCCGTTCGTGCCGTTTCTGCCTATCGGGACATCGACGAGACCATTGGGGAGGCTCGCCAGGACGCCAACGAGGCTCTACAAGCTGCCAAAAACGCCACGACCATGTCCCAGGGCGTCGGCAAGAGAACGAGCGACTCCCATGGAAAATCCAAGAATCTCCTTCAGGAAGCGCTTAGCGCGCTCGCCAAGACCAACGGCCAGCTCAAGCAGGATCTTGCCGACGGGCAACGCGACGTTGCCGAAATTGCCAAACGAAACAAGCGAAACGAGGAGGCCCTCGAGAACATTGATCACAAGCTGAAGAACATTCAGACACCGGAAACCGCCACCTCGATCGACAACTTCACCCGCGACGCTGCCGATCTCAAGCGATCCGTCGATGATGAACTTGCCAGAATGAACGGCATAGTTGAGAAGATCCCCGAGGATCTGAAAGTGACGAAACAATTGTCCAAGGACACGGCTGACTCCATAAGGGACCTGTCGCAGGGCAAGAAACAGTTGGACTCGGTGAACAAACTCGTGCCAAACATCGAGGACTTGCTGAACAAACTGGCCGACAAGCAGCGCCATATAGACAACCGTGGTAACGATCTGCTGACGAAGATCGAGGCCCTGAAGACCAAGATTTCGAATGCCCGTGAGCTGGCTAGTCGCGTCAAACCCGGTCTCATCTTCCACAGGAATACAACTTTGGAGCTCCGAAATCCGGAGAGTCTTCCGCTATTGGCAACCTCGACCAAACTATCGCTCTACTTCCGCACCAACAAGACTAACGGCTTCCTGCTGTATCTCGGTAACGAGGACAACTCGATGAATCCCCGCTCGAAGACTCGCGACTTTGTGTCACTGATAATCGAGAGTGGTTATCCGGTGTTGATAATGGATCTCGGCTCGGGCCCGGAAAAGGTAATCAGCCCGAAATTCGTATCGGACAACGAGTGGCGGCAGATAATCGTCGATCGTACGGGCAAAAACGTGAAGTTGATAGTGCGCGAGGACATAGGCGAGGGCAAGGACAAGTTGTACTCGAAGGAACAAGTCATATCGGGCACATACGCGATCTTCAACGTCGACAAGGATCACTCGAAGCTCTTTGTTGGCGGTTATCCATCCTCTTTCCAGATGCAAGAAGCGGTAACGGCCGCCTCGTTCGAGGGTGAAATGGCCGATCTCGTGGTCGGCGACATTCCCGTTTCGTTCTGGAACTTCGTCAGGGGCGAGAACAACAACGCACCGGCGACTGAGCGCGATCGTCTAGTCGATTTCGCGCCGATCACTGGCTATCGCTTCGATCGTAACGGCTACGCGGTTATGAGCATGAAAGCCGCTAAGGTTCAGTGGGACACCCTCAAGTTCCGCGTGACACTGAGGTTCAAGACCCTCGCCGAGGACGGCTTGATCTGCCTGATGAAGCGCAAGAATCAGTACTTGTCGCTGGAGATGCGTAACGGCCGGGTATTCTATCAGTTCGATCTGGGTGACGGCCCGGTTGTACTCAAGTCCGCGGAGAAGTACAACAACGGCGAATGGCACACGCTGGAGGCGAAGAGGCTGAAAACCGTTGGAGTACTGGAGATAGATGGACAGCTGGTGGACAAGGCTGGTAGCAGCGGCGAAAGCGCCGTCCACAGGGTCACCGATGCCTTCTACATAGGCGGCTATCCTCGTAACGACAATCCCCCGCAAACCGTGACGAGGATCGGCTTCGACGGCTGCATCGACGAGGTCGTGATGCTCGACACCCCGGTCGATCTTAGCAGGAGCGTTCACGCACTGGGCGTCGTGCCCGGTTGCCCCGTGAAATTCGCCAGCTCTGTCTCCTTCGAGGCCGACAAGCCCGGCTACGTCAAGTGGAACAATATCACGGCCGAGAACACCCTGCAGATTAATCTCAAGTTCAAGACGAGAGCGAGCAACGGCCTGATATTCTACGCGACCAATCCCGATCAGACGGTCAACAGTTATTTGTCACTGGTCGACGGCCGACTCGTGTTCAAGAGCCAGGGCGAAGAGTTGCGCACAAGCGCTGCACGGACCTTCAACAACGACGAGTGGCACGTAGTAACGGCCACCCACAACGTTCAGACCCTCCGACTGGACATTGACGACACGGATAACTACAGTGCCGATTTTGCACCCGCTCCTCTGAGCATAGTAAACGGCATACTGTACATCGGGGGTCTGCCGAATACGTTCGGGGCGGCCGGCGAAGTCTCCAAGTCAACGATGCCGTTTGTCGGCTGCATCGGCGACACGACCCTCAACGGCGACATAATCAATTATGCCGGCACGAAGGAGAAGCCCAACGCCTTCTTGGGTAAATGCGAGGGTACCGATCAGGGCGGACCCATGTCACCCGTGGTCGAGTCACCCGACAATTGGCCACCCGGACCAGCCGTCACCGAAGACTACGATACCGTGACGGTAGCAACGACGCGACCCAACCCCGTCGAGATCGACACCGACGACGATGAAGACGGCAACAACGCCAATACCATCAACGGCCGTAACATACCGTTGGAGGGTAGACCGACCGAGCCTCCAGTCACCCCGGCCGCGCCAGTCGTCACCGAACACGTGCCCGAAGCGGTCACAAGCCCCCCCGTCACCGTGCCGATCACCACTCCACCGAGAACCGTCGATCAGTGCCGTTTGCCTTATACACCTGCCAACGATCCCGATCCCGAGAACGCCTGGAGATTCGGCACTGTCAGGCACAGCCGACTCGAGTATCGCACCCTGCGCGGACGTTATCGGCACGATTACGACTTCCAGATCGATCTGAAGACCCTTGCCGACGACGGCATAGTCTTCTACAGCGGCGATCTCGCAAAAACGGATCTCATTGCCGTTTACCTTCAGGACGGTAGGATCAATTACAAATTCGATTGCGGCAGCGGGCCGGCCGTTCTCACGGGCACAACCAAGGTCAACGACAACCAGTGGCACACCGTTGTCTTCAAGAGAAACGTCAATTACGGGGAGCTCCTCGTTGACGAGGAACCACTCGTCACCGGATACTCCCAGGGGCAGTCCAAAACCATCAACGTCGGCCCACCTTTCTACGTGGGTGGCGTCCTTGCCGAAATATCCAATGACGTTGTCGGCAAAATCGGCGTCAATACGTCCTTCAGCGGATGCCTCGGCAATTTCATGATGAACGGCCAACCGGTAGGCGAGCCCGAGGAAAAAATCGGCGTCGTGCTGTGCTCAAAACGCGTCGAGCCAGGCCTCTTCTTCTATCCCGGTACCGGTTCCAACTTTTTCAAAGCCGTTGATCGCTTCAGCGTCGGCCGTAGCGTCGACATACAGATGGAAATCAAACCACGATCGACCTCCGGTCATCTCTTGTCTATTCACGGTAAACGGGACTTCCTCCTGCTCGAAATGGTCAACGGGACCATTAAGTTCCTGCTAAAGACTGTCAGAGGCCCCATCGAGACCTCCTTCGAACCTACTACACCACATTCATTGTGCGATGGCAACTGGCACAACATCAGAGGTACGTGAAATTTGATCGGCTGAAAGAGGGTGTGACACTTTGGACAGTTTTGACGCCCATGTATAGAATATATTTGAACCCAAATAGAATTATATCTGTATAACAAATAATAGAATACAAATGTTTAGAAGTAGAAATTGGAAGAATAGGATTTTAGAATAGTAGGAGGGTAATAAATGTTTTAAAGAATAGAATATAAAAGAAAAAAAAACGTTCAAACCTTTCGTCTACAAGTCTCAAATAATTAATGAAAATTGCAGTCAGTAAGGGAACTTTGAGTTCATATCAGATTAACGGGTCTGCATAAACTTGGGGAGCACAAAACAGATCGATTTTCAATCTTTTTTTCTGATGAGAGTATTGAGAAGACAAGGTCGGTATTTTACACACAATTAATACATAGTCTTGACAAGCTTGAGGCTTTTTTCAATTGAAGAACATTGGTGAGCAGTGAAGTTATTATTTAAACAAAATGCCACCGCAGCTGTAATCGATGGAGGTGATTCTGGCCACTTGCGTGACCTGGAGGGAAAAATTACCTTTTAGTATAATAATGTTTTCATTATTATACTAAAAATACATTTTGCATGACAGGATAGTTTTTGAAATTTTGAAAATTACCTAAATGGCTAACAGTAGACAAAACGTTCGATTTTCATATTTAACAATACTTAAAAATTCATCCGGTCATACGATAGAAGATGTTATAAACTATGTTCTATTCGAATTCGAAGTAAAATCGGAATAGAATACGGATGCAAAATTAAAAAAGGATAAATCGCAGCGGGCCGATTCGCCGTAGCGCAGTGGGCCATCTGAATCTTCACAAAAATCGTCATAAGTCAGTTTTTGGAATTTTTCCAAAATCCTTTATGCAAATTGAAGTCAAGACCCTAGGCTATAAAACTATGCAACAAAAAAACGCATTTTTTAAAATGCAAGCCTACTTTAAACAACTTTAATAATTTGTTGTGCACAAACGGATAAAAATATTTGCAAAAATCATCCGGTCCTACAATAAAAAATGTTATAAACTATGCACTGTCCGAATTGACAGTAAACCAGACGAATAGATTTTGAAGGCAAAATAAAAAAGGGTAAATCGCAACGGGACGATTTGCCGTAGCGCAGTGGGCCATCTGACTCTTCACAAAAATCGTCATACACTGAGAAAAAAAACCAATTGAATCAAAAAAATATATTGATTTATTCACATAAATGTCTGATCGCGGAGTGCTACTGATATATGAGATTGTTACTACACTATAAAATTCTGGAAAATGTGATTGATTCAAATAACATATTATTTTATTTGAAAATCTCTTCTGTTCTCTGAATATCTATATTTTCCTTTAAATAAAATTATATTCTATTGAAATCATTCCATATACAATCCGTAGATATATGGATGAAATAATTAAGCGGTTTCTACAACATTTTTTATTTCGTACAAAAATATAATCAATAGAATGAATTATTTCTTTACTACATCAAAACGAATATGCCATGAGACGTAAGTTTTTCAATTTGTTTTAAATCTTAAATAAAAAGTGAGCATTAGAATGATCATCCACGATAATAGTGGAGAGAATATCAGATATCCAATCGAATATCCATGGAGAGAATATCAAATATTCAACTGATAAGAACAGATACGACACTTTGATCTTAACCACAGGCCAAGAAGCGATACTGTTCAGAGTTTCTTCGGCGTTTAAGTAGATTTTCGGTTCGCGCTACGCTTACGAGAAACGAGCGCGTATGCGGCTTCTAGCGGTTACCCCGAGAACTACGGGTTTCCTCACACCTATAATTTCGGTGGCGCTCGGCCATGATTTGGTTGAATTTTTATCAACCATATGCGCCAGACAAATTTTATTTTCGCATAATTTTTTAACCAATTCAGACATTTGCTTAATATTGTTCAATCAAAATAAAATATTAATATTTTAACGAATAATGTACTTGAAAATCGATATCGGATGTGGTGAAAAAAAATAAAAAAACATATTTACTCAATAGAAATTTTATCTGAACCAAACGAGCGGAATTCATTTTTTCTTGTGTACTCGAATCAACAATATTCAAGTTATAAATTGAAACGCTTTTTTTTTGTTCGTTGCAGAAAAGGCATTTAAAACTATATAATTTGTTGGCGCCAATTGTTTAGATGGTTTCAATAATATGTTGTTCTCGGCTAACAATATATCTTTTGAATGAAAAAAAAACGTTTAATTTTATCATGTTATTAAAGTCAATAGCGTTTTGTTTCGACTAATGAATCCGATTATTTACACCAACAATTTTACAATTGAATCAACGAAATTTCATTCAACAACACCAATGATATTGGATCAATAATTTTTTTCTCAGTGTCACTCGGTCAATTTATGTAATTTTTCCAAAATCCTTGTTGCAAATTAAAGTCAAGTCCCTAGGCTATGAAACTATGCAAAAAAAAATCACATTTTCCAGTTCAACGAGCGGCAGAATCAATTTGCAATCTTATGCAAAATAATCGACTTGTAATTCGATATTAAGGGGGGATTGTCTTTTTTTTCGCAAAATTTACCGCTTTTTGGGATTTTTTTTGTCAAGAAAGTATACAACGGAAAACTTGTGAAACTTGGCATATAGTTTTATTGATCTGTTTACTACATACAAAAAAATGTTTAAACAATTTCATCAAAAAATCCGCCTCCCACCCCCCTCGGAGCGCGATGGTCCTTTTTTGATGGTGTGCACGATTACAGCCTTCACGTTCATCCTGCAACAAAAACCCAAAAAGCATTTTACTTTAGACACATATAGCTATCGTTCGATGAAGGGGAAAAAAAATTGACGATTTGGTGACGTTTTGAACTTGAAGTATCGATTTTTCGAAAATAATTGATCGATTTTTTGTTATAAATAAAAAACTATTAAACGTATTGCTTTTTTGCTTCATCAAACGATAAAAGGATGTCAGCTGAGCATTCTGTCCAAATTTGAAGGCAATCGGTTGAATAGTTTTTGAGAAATCGTGCACACCAGTTGTGAAAAAGCTGTTTCGAGAAAAACGCGTTTAAGGGGGGATTTTTTGATGAAATTGTTTAAAAAATTTTTTGTATGTAGTAAACAGATCAATAAAACTATATGCCAATTTTCACAAGTTTTCCGTTGTATACTTTCTTCACAAAAAAATTCCCTAAAAGCGGTAAATTTTGCGAAAAAAAAAAGACAATCCTCCCTTAACATAACTCGCAGCCGCGCGATTTTCTTTCTCTCAAGACTGCACTTATTCTCTCGTTCGCAGCCGTTAAAGAGAAGAACGTCGTGGTATTGTCGGTGGATCATCGGACCGCGCCACCGGGTATCGGTGCGAAAAATCCGGCGGGTGTTCTCACGAAACATCCGATGTTCATCGGCGGACATCCTCTGCTAGCCAAGAAATTACGTGGCAGCACTTCCCACGCACAGTACGTCGGTTGCATAAGGAACGTCTCCATCAATCAGCAGACTATGAGCCTCGATCCCGAGAGAGCTTACGGAAAGGTCTCCACGGGCGTTTGTCCCACGATTTAAAAACCATTAACGCCCCAACGAAAGAAACTAACGAATTTACCTCATCATGGATTTATCCTACTTTGTTCAATGTTTGCAGATTTTTTTATACGGAGACATTTTATGTACGAATTTGAACAGCAATAAATATCAGTCGATTGTTTCGTGTATGTGACAATTCGCAATTTAATTGAATATTGAGCCCGGACCAGATTTAACTCACACAGTGAATTTGCCAATTACTTGAACATTTTTCAGCCCCACAAAAATGCCCAAATTCCGATCCTTTTCTAGAAAAAAGTTGGTGAAAAAAAAAAGCATTTATTCACACAAAGGTACGTATATTGAGAGATTTTTGAAAAATTACCACAAAATACAGAAAAACAACAAAAACATGCCAGCAGATTAAGTTTTTCGCGGCGTTTAGCGGTGGACACTCTCCAGCTTAAACGATACATCTGAAATCGAAAAACCAAACGGGTTATTCAAGTTAACAATAAACTCGAGTCGTTGACGATCGTTGATTTCGAAAATCATTTTTTTTAACAACGTGGCGATGAATTGAATCTCGAGCGTACAAAACCTATGAAAAAAGTCGTCATTTTTACGTAACTATTGAAAAATGAAGATCAATTTTAGAAAAGTGAGATCGTCAACGACCTTTAAATGCTTCTCATTGTATCCCATGCAAATTTAGAAACAATCCATCGAGTGGTTCTCGAGATATCATGTCCACCGACTTTCAAAACAGGGTTTTGAGAAAAACGCGTTTAAAGTTTGAAGTATGGTAATCGCCCAGACGAATGTTAGAAGCTATAGCTCATTCAATTTTAGGAATATTTCAATCAATTTTGCAGGGGGTATAGATATAGAATAGTGATACTGACGCTGCTTACGAAAAGTAGCATGTTTCAGAATTCTTACGAAAACAAGCACGTTTGATATCACCGCGAAAACTAGCATGTTTTGGCTTCCGACACGAAAACTAGCAAGTTTCGGTTTCCGCCACGAAAACTGGCACGTTTCGATATTTAACGCGAAAACTAGCACCTTTCGGCTTTCACCACGAAAAAAGCAGATTTCGATATTCACCGCGAAAATTAACATGTTTCAGTAACACTGGAATTGTTTCCGACTTTTCTTCCATGCTTTTTTGCGCCATGCCTCTATTTTTATTCCAATTCCTTGACCGCGATAGAAGATTTACGATTTTTTAGACCTCGCAAAAAATTTTAATTGGATTTTAATTAAAATTGCAAGTATTCCGGAAATATCCATTCAACCTTACGTCGATACAATCCACGCTAATATGATTTTTACGAAGGACGAGAGATGAAAATCTTTTAAAAAAAAAAACAAAAAGCATGGATGATGTCGAATGTTCCAATTAAAACAAACGTCAGATTAAAAATTGCCTCTTGCACCAAGAAAAAAAAAAATTACAGGCCATGCTTGACAGAGGTTTAATTCCAATCAAACATCAGCAAGATGTTTCTCCAATCAATTCCAATCAAACATCAGCAAGTTGTTGAATGATATTTTCAATAACGTTATTTTTTAAATAGAAAATCACAATACATATTTCATTATGTTTACAATTTCGATATTATTTTTCTATAAAAATGACTACTATCGATTTTAGTTGATAATTATTATCAAAATGTTAATATAAGCAACGAGTATAAAATAAAAATGTCATCGTGCAAAAAATTGACATATTTTAATAAAAATACTAATGGTCTATTTTTCCAGATTTTTACCTAAGCACGAGGGGCTTTAAATTCTCGCCAAAACTCTTTTTGGTTAGATTGTACGAAGGATGAGTGATTTTACAGTGAAAATCAAAGAAGCTAATTTTCGCGGTGGTAGCCGAAACATGCTGGTTTTCGCGGTGAATATGGAAACGTGCTTGTTTCCATGGCGAAAGCATAATCGGGGTGTCTAATTTCGACCAGAACTGAAATTGCATGACATTTAAGGATTTTTAAGGCAAGGAATGGGGATTTTTTCATGACACTTAGTGTGACTTTCTGGCATAGAAGTATACTTAATGATTCTACAGTGCGACCGATTTTCAAAATTTTTATATTTTTATTTTGCTCTTTCAAATAGATGTGTGTTGTATGCCAATAAAAAGTATACGGAACAAACGAAAAGTCACTAAACTGTACAATTCCATATGTAGTAAAAAATGTGAAACAAACATAATTTCAAGATTGCTGTAACGAAATATACTTTGAGAACATCTAGAAAAATATTACATACATTTAGGAACTTTGAATAATATCATCTAGTCGCTTTACACGAATAACAAAGAAAAACTCATATATGTTGAGATAACGCATCATTTTCTTTTACTTTCTTCTATTTTATTTTCTATCGATTCGATAATCGCTTCTCTATCGACAAGTACCACAAAGTTGGATCATATTGAACATAGAGTCAACGATAATTTAGTAGGGTATAATAATTCAGGTAGACTGGTAATTTTTCATGACATTTCATGACTTTTTCAGGGTCGAGTGCAATTTCATGACATTTAAGATTTTTCATGACTTTTCAGGTCGGTAGACACCCTGATAATCATGCTAGTTTTCGTAAGAACTTTGAATAGTGCTACTGTTCGTAGCAGCGTCGATACTATCGAATAAAAATATTCATGGAAAATGCCATTGTTTGTCCACTTTGGAGCCACGAAAAAAGGGTATATTCGCGATTTTTTTGAGGATTTTATAAATGATATGAATAAAAGTCGTTAGGCTTGGTAAATAAAGTCTTGAAATACATGTAAAAAAAATGTTAATTCATTTTTATTCATTTTTAAGTACAAAAACTATAATTTAACGTAACGCCTCAAAAATGGGTGGGCTAGGTAGCTCCATCACAACTCGGCAACGGCTTGTCTGAAACTGAAAAATCAAAGTCCATTAGATTCAGTATGACACCAGCTACAAAATGACCCTCGGATATAAAGTTTTATCAAAAAATGAAAAAATGGCAAATGAAAAACGAAAAAAAAATCCGATTTTTTTCCGCAGTTTTTCGCCAAAAAAAGAGTAAAAATCGAAATTTTAAAACCATCGAGGGTCATCTTGTTGCGAATCATGTTTAAAATATGTGGTTCAAATTCCAAGAGAATCGGTTTATTAGTTTCAGAGATACGATGAAGCTGGATTTTGAAAACGTTGTTTCGAGAAAAACGCGTTTGAAGTTTATACTATAAAAAACTCTTACCTAAACTCAATCGACAATTCCTGCACCGTACGAAATCCCTTCTGATTGCTCATCATCGTCGATTTCTTCAAGTCTTGCTGGCTTTCGATTTTTTTAAGGCAGTAGTCTGCTTCAGAAGCCGAAAAAAAAGCGTTTTTTCAGCAATTTTTTTGAAAGGGAAGGAAATGATTGCGGTAAACGAAATTTTGAGACGATAGTGTATTATATTCAAGCTTTAAAAAACAATTTTTATTATTAAAAAATATTGAAATTTTTCAAAGTTGTAACGATTTTTCTGGGCCGCCTGGAGTCTGCACTTGTAAATCGGTGCCGGTGATGGAGGTCGTGCGATGCATCTGAAACAGTCGAACCAAATTTTTTTTTAGTTTTTATAAGTTCCTTTTCTATATGAACTAAAAAAATACCGAAGTAATGATGAAATTCCAAATTTTTTCGAAGTTTGAAGAAAAAAATTCACTTTTTTGAAAAAAAAAAATTCACTTTAAGTTGCAAAACAAGTAATTTAAATAGTACTTTTGTCCAACTTTTTTAGTTCAAGTAGAAGATAATTTAATACTGAAGCTAGATCACTTTGATTTTTTTCGAACGGACATATATCGTTTTTGCTATCGCCGGCACCGTTTTCTAAAACTTGTGAAAATGAAAACTCGAGAAAACGGGCTTTAAAGTTTTCGGTCCAAAAAAATATAAGTTTTTGGATACTTACACTAATTAGATGTTAATCAGCTATCCCCGGGCCATACAATAATCCTTCCTCTTCTTCAAATCGATTTTTCGAAGCCTGTAAAGCAGACTACTGCCTTAAATTTTCAGTGGACTGGCCTCTTAATGGAGAATAAAATTTGACGGCAGCAGAATCGAATTACCGTTGCGCGTTTTTGACTCACGCACAGTCCTACGGGAACGACGGGACAAGAATCTCGCACTTTAGATTAACGTTGACATCCATTGTTTTTATTATGTATATAAAAAGAAGAAAAAAAAAACACATTTCCTCGTCACATTCAAGCTCATATCGCATTGGCATCCACGTAAGTGTCCTCACCGAATCGAAACAACGAAATTGCCAGGCTCATTCGGCAGCCCACGAAAGAAACGAAAAAGAAAAATTAGCCACTGGAAAACTGACAGGTAAATCATTCGTCGGCGGAAAAATAGCACGCAGCTTACGATAGTAACATGTAAATGTAAAACCAAAAAAAAAGAAACTAAACGATAATAAAACAGATACAAAGTAGTTACGGCCGTTACAGCAAATATTTATAGTAAATATATTTATATACATACATATAATATACAGGGTGTCCCATCCAAATCAAACGATTCGAATATTTTCGCAACTGTCTATGACCACTGATGATGAAGTTTGCACCAATGGAACGAAATATTTTTGCCACATCCATGCTACGAGAATCGTGCTAACGACTTGCACGATTCTTATCCGAGATCTGCAATCCAAATGTGCAAAAAGAGATTTCGAATAGTAATATAAATAAAGAAATGAAAGAATAATACAATTATAGGAAAATGGAATGATACATTTTTTTCGAAATGAGACGTGAAAGTATAATAGAATGATCCCAATTGTTAGGAATAGAAAATGAAAGAATAGTATTCTAGGATTTTGGAATATTAGGAGAATAATACAATTTTAGAAAGAATGGAATATAATTTTTCGAAATAAAAATGAAAGAATAATCGATTTTTAGAATAACAGAAGAATAATGGAATTCTAGAATAAAATAATATCATTTTTAGAAATAAAAATGAAAGAATAATAGAATTTTACAAGCATAGAATATAATTTTTTTAGAAACCAGAATAGAAAAAAAGAATAGAATAGGAATTTCTAGAAGTAGAATACGAAAGAAAATCATTTCTTTTTCTTTTATAAAAGCATTATAGAATAATACAAATCTCAAAAAATGAAAACTACTAGAATTTCAGAATACTGGAATAATATATTTTTTTAGAAACCAGACATGCAAAAATAATAGAATATACATTTTTTACAAATGAGAAATAGAAGAATTATGGAATACAGATTTTAAAAAATTAAAAAGTTCTAGAATTTCAGAATAAGGAAGTAATAGAATTTTAGAGTTTTAGAATAATACAATTTTTTTTTTAACAAAAAAAAAGAAAAAATAATAGAATACAAATTTGTAGAAATGAAAAATCTTCGAATTTCAGTGCTTCACAATAATAGATTTTTGAAAGAATACAAAAATATAATTTTTTTATAAATCAGAATGAAGAATAATCGAAAAGAATTATCGTTGCATTCCAATCATGAAAACTTTAACATCACGTTGACCAACAGTTTCGCAGACATTCGCATGTTTCGATTTAAACAGGACACTGTATACGCGTATATATAGTCGACGCACGAACTTATCGCGAAGTATCGGGGGCGCATTCGCCCACACCGCGTTGGTATCGAGCTCCGAAAACTTCGAGTACAAAGTAGCATGTTTTCGTTTTTCTTTCAGCATTTATACGTGATCGACATCGTGGAAACCTCTTCTCTTCTTTCCTCCTCATCTTCGTTTTTTTTCCCCTCCTCTATCTTAACGCGGGTTATCACAGTCTTTTCGCTAACAATAAATCATACGCGTCTCCAATAGTCGAAACGAATTTGGACTCAACGTCTTTTTATCTTCTCGTCATACCGCACTTTTGTTTCACTATTAAAAAAATATTTGTTCGTGTACGTGTCCGTGTGTGTGTACGAGGCTCTCGACTTTCGATCGCCACGTAGACTTTTCCCGACAGCGAAAATTCATAAATTTGAGCGACAACGTGTCAATCCATTCACTAGACGTTAAGGGCTCACCAAATCGGTGACTAATTTCGACCATTCGCGTGTACTCGTGCGATTCACTTTTTCGGCCACATTGATCGTAAAAAAATGTCAAAAAAACAATACGATATGCGCAACTAAATTTTATCGACCAGGTGGACGAAATTGGCCCACCGAGGCCAAAGAATTTCTCCAATTATTTATATATTTTTCTTCAAGACCGTTTTCAAGGTGGGATTTTTGGGAATTAAATTTAGAGAGACGGTCAAATCTACAGTATTGGTAATGCACAGTTTGAAGTGACATCTTTAATGTTTTCCAAGCATTTTATTCGAAATTGTACATTATTTTCGACATTGCGCAGGTCGCGAATTTTTCTTATCGTCGGGCGTTGTGATTGCGCCCGTCCTCGTCATCTAAAGCAAACGATTTTTCGAAATTCTTTTCTTTACCAATGTGGTTATCGTTCGGCCCTCCATCTTTTCGTCTGCTTCATAATTACTATTTTTCCCGGCCGCGGGAACTGAAAACTTCATCACAAAAATGAGACTACTCTTTTTCGAACGCCGAAATTCCGTACATGTTTCCCAACATTTTTCAGCCGGTCGAACGATAACCACATTCTCAACCCAAATAATTGAAAAAAAAAAAAACGTTTCTTACTAATAACAAGACCATCCGCACGCGCAACGCCCGACGATAAAAAAAAGTTTCGCGACGTGACCTGCGCAACGTCAAATACCATGTACAATTTCGACTAAAATCCTTCGAAAAAATTGAACATGTTACTTCACAAATGTATAAATATAACTGTGAATGAACACTGTAGATTTAACCGTTCCTCTACATTTAATCCCTAAAGAATCGCCTTGAAAATTGGTGTTCACGCTGGAATACGGCCTTAAATCCCACGGATTAAATTTGCTAATACGTGTACCAACGATGAAGCAAAAAG